>OX401405.1:18283435-18315935 GCA_947846245.1 Cerastoderma edule | reverse complement strand
TACAGAAAAAAATACATGGAGTTCTTTTGTTATGCTCATAAAAGTCATGAGAATTAGTTTAAGAATGCATTGAGACCCTATTTAATAGACTCATTTAAAATAAGTTATTTTGTGCTTGAAATATAGTTGTCTCCAATTCAATCATGTTTATCAACAACCTGTTTGTTTACATATTCAAAATAACGAATTTTGAATGGTCGGTTAAAAAATGTGAGTATAAACTGTCAGGAAATCTGAATTATAAAACTTGCTAATCTGGGTTATTTCTGGTTTACTTTCAAATTTTAGTTGTGCTGATAGTTTTTCTGGTGATAACTATTTGAATCTGTCCAAACGTTTACCAAATAATATATAGTTTGATATAGCATCAATCTCCTTTAATGGGCCTTTAAAAGTAAAACAACAACAATTAAAGAGTGTATAGTAAAACATTGAAATCCTCACGTCTTTTGGGAATAATTTATACCATGCTAACATTAAAAACATTTCGTTTTTAAAAAAGTTATTGAAAGGCTGCATGTTGATTAGCTAGCCTTGCATTGCTTTGGGTCTCTAAGGTCTCTTGAAAGATCTTCCAGTCACCAGTAAGCCGGCCGGAATATTTTTTTCATTAAGACTATATCCCGGATCAGCCATTACCCGATACTTATAGAAACAGATATGTTGATTTGCAGACTCGTATAACAGGTCAAAAAGGTGGAAGGGTACGTTTTACATATGTATCACTGTCAGGTAAAGTAAAGTTGCATTGTATCTGTTAATCGACAAGATACGCGATTATCGACACATACATCCTTTTTAACTATAGATACTTGATGCTGTGTTGTCAAGAAAGGTTTTACCTTTTTTTTTTTTTACAAAAGTAATAATACGGTTCGAGGTCCCCCATCGTGTTTAAAAAAAAGTTTAAGGCCCTGTCATCTATGTCAAAGCCAGAGAATTTTCATTTCAAACTGCAAAGATTTGGTACAATGACTTAAAAAGTATGAAACAATTTGTTGAATTATACTTTGACATCACATTAGATTAATTAGCGATAATTAAAAGACATGTTTCACACAATTTAAGTTCATTGTTTTCATTTGAGCTATGCTTGAATATATCGATGACATCTTTCGGATATACGAGTGGTCGGCTGGTAACTGTTTAGCAAAGTTTCATGATACACATAACCATTATGTTATTAATCAAATGTTCAAAATGGATATTTTCTACGATTTTAATTGTCTCCAACGTTTTCGAAATTGACATTCTAATTCTCGGCTGACCACGTTATTTCAGAACTTATTAATGAACCTTACTGTTTTATCTCGTTTAAACATATTATTAAAATAGCTACTGTCTCAGTTACGCTTAAGAAGTGAATAAACGTATGTTTATGTTGATTGTCAATTAGTCTTGAAATTAAATAGTTTTACCGTCAATGGACCCTATTCTGGCTTAAACAAGAGTAACGATGTAATTCAACGTTTATCAACAAGCAGCGTGCTGAGGAACTTCATCAAAAATTGTTTAAAAAGAATAAGGCCTTACATTTGTTCAAAGGTTTGATTTTTCAAACTGTTTTTCAAAAAACTATTCAAACAGATAAAAGTGAAATAACTTCAAGTGGTTTAAAGGAATGTCCTCCGTTTATAAATGAAATAACTTATACATACATTCTAATATGAAACCTTTGTGGAATGATCGTCTTTTTTAAATAAGTATGTTTTATAAAGCTTTAACTAAAAAAAGTACAGAAGTCGAAATTACAATTATTGAACGTAGTAATTATGGCGAATCTTTTGTTGATAACTTTCTTTATCAGCCATATTAGTCATACATTGTCTATTTGTAGAATTGAGAACCACAAACTCAAATCCAACAAGACACGTTACTTTGTCAGAACGCTAAACAGATACATACGATTGAATCACCAGTTGTAAGGGAAATATTGAAAGTGTTACCAGATTTAGATAGACCTGAAATAAGGTAACTAGGCATATCGGTCACTAAAGGCTATTAAAGTAGGACATAAACCATTCGTCACAGAGTTGGAGAGATACTTGTAGTGTCTTCTCAGAAGAGATAGCTAAACGAATTAGAAATGTTCGTAAATCAAGTCCGGATGTCGTGATTGTGGAATTATTTTGTGCAGACAACACACGCTATTTCCCGTCCATCCACATACGGCGGGCATTTCAGGGATCCACATATACCTTCTGTAAGATAGAACAACTTGCCGTTGTTATTGACATTACCACCTTCATCTGCCTCTGGGTTTTTGTCAAGACAGACAAACTCAGAGGCCCCAACGTGTTCGTAGTGTCCCGCCACCAGATATCCACCATATTCAAACGTCCAGGAATCATAGCAATTGACGCGGGCCGGGATCATCACCATCGTCGGGCGCCTGGATCTGCACACGGCACATGGTACGTCATGGTCCAACAAATTAGGAAACGACCCAGCCATGCCTCTTTTACTGAATTGATATTCTACTCCGTATAGGAGTGCGCCATACTTAGCTTTCGTGTCGCTGTAATCTGCCCAAGTCGGATCCTCAGGTAAGCATAGGTAATTTACTGCACCCCCGATATGACTGTGGTTAGATCCACCAGCGATGCCCTTGTACACGAGTTCAGTCCCGTTTTCTTGGCAGACGGACCTTCCCCAACGGACATAGACTGACCCATCTGGAAAACGTTCGGCATTTTCTTTAACCTCCTTTAAATCTATAAAGTAAAGAGAGCAAACAGTGCGTTACAAATACTGTTTGCATCTTATTAACATAATATATTTGTTCATGTTTATAATGATAGCGACACCCCTGTCTGTCCTAATATGAATATGAAACGTGAAATAACCATTTTGGCTATTTGTCTTATGAAACAGGTTCAAGAAGTAAATTTCCAATTGTATTACAAAAAAAACATGTCTGCAGACCAACTATTTCAAAGGCCGGTTTGTCTGACGTCATGAAGCGGCAATTAGCTAATCTGACTTTAAAAATAGCTTTTATATGAGAGTAGACATCAGCTTCATACTGTCACTCTTTCAAGTAACTATTTCTTTATCAGTAAAGCTTTTTTTCAACATAACACACGTTATTCATATTTATCTTAATGTCTCTGATTCGGAAATCTCTATGTAAAGACGTGATAGTTTTAGTGTATGTTTATCGGTTACTCAAAGGCTTTCGACACTATACAACACGATAAACTTTAGGAAACATTCAGTCGTAATTACATACATTTAATTCGCTGTATAGCAAATCAAAATCTTGTGTTGAAGTCAACGGTGAGTTGACACAATATTTTGATTGCACCATTGGAACCTGGTAATGTTGTGTAGGACGTCCGAAGGTGTTCTCTCTTTAGTCCGCATATATTTTCTCTTTTTATAAACGACTTAGTTTCAATTTTTGATAGTTAAAGTAACGGCTGAGGGAGTTTTGTTACAAATGACATAGAAGATAATAACATTTTAATGTTTGCAGACAATATTTCTAGTTTTATAGATAGTGTCATACAACTTCAACGGCAAATCAACATTATCGAACAATTAAGTAAAGCAGTAGGTTTGGACATTAATAAAGATAAGACCAAATAATGTTAATTAGAAATGGAGTTATAATTAAACAAATTAGAATATGGTTATGATATTACGCATGGATGAGTCTGGTACAAATACTTGGGCTACATTTTTAGAGAATCTATTATCATATCATGGCTTTTTAGACGTTTGGATAGAACATTATGTAGGAAATATTGATCATTTCTAAAGGCTTTTTCTCAGAGAATTATGGATTGTTATACACAAAAATAGTTTCCTGATCTAAATGAGTTACAAAACGCATTGCACAATAGACATACGTTAACTCCAGAACAACATCTTAATACCAACCTATCCTATATACAAAAGAAAACAATAGCTAATCTTAGGTGATCATCTCTTGATTTAATGGTTGAAAATATTGAAAAATATTTAAAGATAGCAAAGAGAGCTTTTTGCCAACTTTGTAAACAAATCAACTACAACGTTATTGAGAACGAATATCTTTTCTTTTGAAAATGCAAAAGTAACGAACGGCTACGCAATATGTACTTTGAAAAGTCATGGCTTAGAAATATTAGTCAGCAAACCATTTATTCCATTTTGGAATGTAATGCTAAATCAACAACATTCAAAATACCAACATACATTGAAAAAGTCTTTGAACAAAGATGGATTCTAATTGAAGAACTATTGTTATGTGTTTGTTGTGGATTGTCACTATTTTGTATGTATATGTTGTTACTGTATGTTGTACATTTTGGTTATTTCTCGTTGGCTTTCACGTTAAAGTTGTTTTAGGTTTTTTTGGTAATTACTATTTGAATATTACCAAGAGTTTACATTGTGATATAGTTTGATATAGCATTCGTCTCCTTGCATGAGCCTTTACTAAGAAAAACATACCTATATGAATACATGACACAATAAGTGTTTATGTTAATTTTGTCTTAATATAATCGAATAGTCTGTATGGATTGTGAATATAAATGCATAAAGTTTGCAAATGAAATGATGATTGGTTGAACACTGCACATAGCCAATACTTTAAACCAAGTTTTAAAGTTCAGAAGGGGTCATGGCCTTTCTAAATGCAAACTAGCGATTTGTGACTATGCCCACACAGTCTATACATTATAGAAAGTTAATTTAGTATTAAATCAAAATCTTAAATGTAGATGGAATACAGTTTAGTTTATATCTAACGAAAACCGTTGAACACTTGTCTGAAAGGCTAATTATTTGGTCCGAAAACAATGCAGAATATTAAACTTGGTCTACAGTTTCTCCTTATTTTGGATAATAAGGGTAAATTGAAAATAAAAACATATTTATATATATATATTGTTTTAACCTTATGTGTATTGTTACTTCTACTGTTTACTTTAACAAATTCATACGTTAATAAAAGCCGACGACTTTGTCATAAGGTCTTTATGAAGACTAGTAAGCATACATTTTTTGTTGTAAAGAAATTCGATATTAATGGGAAAATTAGACATAAACATTTTACGAGTCCACTTGTCAAAAAAAGACGACTGCCATTTTGATGGCATTTTCAACCAAGTTATATTTTATCCTGTTAACAACTATATGTAAATTCGCACAGCAATCTTAAATATTCTCGAATTGAACAAGCATGTTTTTATATTAACATTTACTTCACCCATATAATTCATAGACTATCCGAAATCTATAATTAATTCTAGTCTAAGTGTTATAGAAAAGGAAACCAGGTTACCTTGTTGTAACTGATTGATGAGAACCTCCCTTCGATCATTGGATTTCTTCAGTTCAGTCATGCCATTTGTCAAGTGCACAAGATGTTCTATCACCCGATATTCGTATTGAAACCTCGAATCGAACGTTTCATCCGTCGTAAGGCTTCTTGCAGAAGCAATGAGAGCAAACATACTTAGTGTTAAGAGATACATACTTTATATCTCAGATGGCCACGTGTTTGAGACTGTTGTTAATACCTGCAGTACTCCCTATTTATACCTTTTCTTATGGAGATGCAGTAACAGATAAAGACCTTGCTTATGTATGATGTTCAAAAGCCAGACAAATAATCAAAAAGGGTCTTTGTTTGTAAGATACATGGATAAGGCATTCCAACTTTATGTCCGGCAAAAAACATAAATAACTCATCTTGCTTTACAGAAAATTACAATGCCTTACATGTTTGCCTTTAAATAATTTGTAGTCTTCATAGCTTTTTTGTTATAACAAACAAAACTTACCGGACATTAAATACTTATTTTCAACAATGGGATACAGAGGACAAAAGGAAACCCCAATAAAGAAGTTGTCTTTCAGGATTGATTCTAATCTGACAAATGTCCAAGTCATGTTTACACTTTAACGAATCAGTTTTAAACTTTAAATCATCTACAGTATTACTTAAATTATTATGGAATTTTTGAATGTTTTTGAAAAGATCGAGCGATAATTTTATTTATTTTGTATATGTGCATGTCCTCAAGCTTGACCTTTACAAACGGGAAATGCAATAACTTGATAACATGGAGTCTAAGGCTTTTAACAAGCACATTATTTTTTTATTTTGCCATTTCATTTACCATTTCAGTAATAGGAATGATGATGTTGCTATTTTACCTTTTTCTGATCTTCCATCTGTTTTTTTCTAATACATCTCCATTATCAAGTATGTCATGAACGGAATAATTATTTCCAGCTATCATTGTCTATTTCGTATAAATGTGATATTGTTTTAGTAGAATTCCCAAAACGTTTCATCAAGTAAATTAACCTTTTGCTCGAATTCGGTATGTTTAAAAAGATTATGGAGAAAATGGAGTGTTCATATAAGGGACAGTCCTTAATCATGACATGACATGATAAGGAAACTAACTTGTTGACAAAGACCTATTGTATGCAAATATCACTTCTGAACCCCCTCAAAGCAAAATGACGCAAACTATCTATATATATGCGTATTGTTTTGAAACTGTTCACGTATGTAAGTAAAGTAAGTATATTAAACCATAGTATACGTTTGTTCGACGTAAAAATATATCGTTACTTAAATTAATTAAAATAAGTTGAAATGGTCTTTACCAAAATTAGGTTTGTTTGAATCTGAGCATTTTATTTCTGATAAAAATGTTATTCAAATATCAGTCCCTTTAATTACATAAGCTTTAATCAATTGTGAGTTAATTTCTTACATATATTCTGATGTCGTTTCTTCATTTCCTATTTATCTGAAATATTGAGTTTAATGTAAATTTCAGAACACGTCGATGTTAATATTCTCAATATGAACATGCTCTCGAAATTCACTTATTTCTTTATCAAAATAATTCTGATAAGTTAATTATATAACATCACTTTATATAGATAGAAATAAAAACGCGGCCCTTTTAAATAAAAGGATACTTTCCCAAATGGAATGGTGTTGGAACCTGTCTAATTAGCATAACCCTTGTTGATCAACTGTTTCAAACTAGAAATATAATGCATTTATAATGAAGAATGTGTAACATATTTTTTTTTATTACACATTAGGCATGCGGCATAGCAAATTGCTGAATGGCATATTACTTAACTCAACAAAGCGTTCATTAATGTGAATAAATTTACTGAAAAGTTTAGATGATATGAAGAACCGTAACTCGTATGTCATGTATTTAACAGTTGTTGTCATGGTTCAGTCACTAAATATTTCATCTCGAAATGCAGCGATTAAGACAGTGAACTGTCGAAATAGCATTAGTTCATGTTTTCATAAAAACTTTCCTTCATACCTCATTACAAATATATTTAGCAGTGATTTAAATTGTACCTTTATTTGTATTTGTGAGGGATTGTATGTAGCATAACTCTTTACAAGAGGCACTGTCGATCAACAGGGACATTTGTAGTTTTATTTAAAGCACGTCTGGCAACAAACTTTGCCTTTTCAATTTTTAAAAGCATAACTAGAAATGTTCATGTACATTGCTTATCAACATGTTCTTATTATTCTCCAACGCGGTTTAATTCCTCTTATTAAGCAGACCAGTATCATATTAAGGGGAAATGTACGTTCTACGACCAGGAATATGTAATCACCACAGGGACGGCTAAAACATAGAAAAATATGTCATCCAGAAAAGCTACTTTGTACAGCCCATGAGTTTGTCCGTACATTTCAATCAATGTCCTTTATTGTTTTGTTTTACACTCCTCGTCAAAAATGTCCAGGGACTTTTATTGTAAATAGTTGCCTTTACTTATACCGACTTGTGAAAAACTTGCCATAACTTAAAAACATATTTTCGACACACGCATGTCTCATTCAGTCAAGAGGTTTTTTGTGCCTTATCACAATTGTTTTTATCTACAATGTATGCATTGTCTTTGTATCTGTCATTTGGATACTCCCTTTACTGTCATACCATGGCAATTCTTTTTTCTTTCCGGGTTTTCCAACTCTATAGACAGACGCACATCAAATGTGACCACAAACACAACTCATTAATAACTTATATCTATTATTTAGGAATAGGTCATGCAAATACATTGAAACATTTAAACTGAAGAGTAAATATTGTTGAAGAAGGTAAAGGAAACCACTCCAACAAAGAAGAAGTCCTCATAATATGCAGTTTTGCCCATAAACTGCATAACTTGAGAGAGGATAGCAAAGCAGGAAGTGATGGTATGATATGTCCACAGTATCGCATTTTTCATCTTGTAGTGGTTAATTGTAAGTTTTTTTTTCAAAAAAACAAACATGTTTGTATATCGGGCTTGTCGAACATAACAGTGTAACCTTATATCTTTGTTTTCGTGAACGATTATTGTACGAATTTTCGTTACATGGTTATTACATTCATTTTCTCAGATAATCTTAGCCCAAGTCAGATGACTTGAATGTAACTTTACGTTTGAAGATATTGAATCGTAGTGCCTATGTAAAATCTATATCTCTTTTGGATAATTGTTCATCACTTTGTATAAAAACATGCATTTCCAATGCATCAAGTAAATATCTACAAGATCTTGGAAACCAATATTGTCTTATTTGACTTCAGAAATACTCTACTGTCGGATAAGTTGTAGGTAGGTGTGTTCTTAGATGAGATACGAGTGTAAAATAGAGCGTTTAAAGTTACAACCAGTTTGATTCGTAGCTTACGTTTTATACTTCTCTCTAATGGAACCCTGGACACATGTCTAGATTTTCAAAAGTGTCAAAATGTCCCCATCGCTTGGTCAAATGAGGAATGTTTGCCTCAGTAATAAAGTACTGCATCATAGACGTATGCTCTTTACATTTTGAATAAAAGTGTCATGTTATATCACGACATTAATTTTATAATATGGTTTAATTAATTGTTTAAACGTTAGGATCACCTTTACATAAACAAACGTCATATTTCAGCCTTAATCATGAAATAAGCAATAATGATGATAGGTTCTTAAAATACAACTTTTCTTTTTTCTGAGTACCATCCAATTTTTTCTCCTTTTTGTTATCGCATTGTCAATGTTAAAGGTCTCTACCCTTTGTTTGATGTCACTATATTTCCTCTGATACGAATCCAACATTTTCTTTATTCGAGACCCTGTTGAACTCTCATGTTAACAATTTTAAATGATCTATACCTCTCTCCCGACTTTTAATTATATTTAAGTAGAGAGACGTCAGTAGCTAGAAGTGAATAGCATGCAATCTTCGTGAAAAATACCTGACGAAACGAAACGTGCTCTAACCACCCCGATATCATTCAACCAATGTCACTTTCAGTAAAGGATCATGCGATATGACGTTCTACACATTTTTTTTTTCAAAACGGAATTATCTTCCTGATTTTTGTTCTGCATCTCTTTCCGTGGCAAGTTTGACAGTTAAAAGTAACAATGAAGATGTAGATGAATATTGATTATAACGACATACGAGAAGGGGAATTCAAACCAAGTAAATACCCCCTGAGTTAAAAGCACTTTCTAAGTATCTATACTGATACAAAAAGAAGCAAAATGCATCCGTGTACTAGTTATTCCTATCTAATCGACACGTTTTCGGGATATGAAGAGATTAAGACCAAGGTGACTGTTAAGCACGTTCTACACAAACTGTCTCAATTCTATTTTAGTACTTAACTAGAAACTTGAGTTATTCTAAGCTTGTCCTTTAATAAAAAGACATAATTTAAATACTACTGGAGTTAGGTATTTCATAAGAAACGTCAATTCTGTCACAACCGAACCTGCGATTCAATAAAGAACATACTGCTAGAAATAATAACAAGACGACTAGCGCTAATTGACTTTTTGTTGAGTACAATCTATACTATTTCTATCATATACAAGTGTGCTTTGATAGTTCACTCTTTTCGCCATTCTGATAATCTAAACGGCTGTTGAATAAAAATGAAGAAGAATTGATGGTTTGCTGGAATCGTCGATAATGGTGATTGTATTGCCAATTAAACAGACACTTGTCATATCAGACACGTGTAGCCAGAGGAAGAGTCTCCTAGGTCCATAGTTTATCGATCATAAGTTGACCTCAATCAGAAGGATCAACACAAAACTGCCTCACGCTTCATTTGCTCAAAATTCATTGCACACAGTGTTCATTTTCATCTATAATCACCATTTCATGATTACATAGCAAATGAAAATTACTGGCCAATTGAACATTTTATCATCTAACTGAGAGGTAATAGTAGGAATAACTACATTCAGTTCTTGAAAAAAAACACAGAACGAATGGCATAAGTGTGAAATTCATCAAATATACCGTGGACAAACTATTACTTTCATTGTCAATACCATATCTAATTGACGCCTAATCCAAACCTCATCGGGTAGAATATTAGTTTGTCTTATTCAAAATCGGGATATAAGCAGATTCCTTACTTAATATCCTCTACACAATTATTTCGAATTCCTTCATTTGTATAATGTGACATGGGCGATAGATAACATGACTATATAAACTGAAGGACAAGCATGGTTTTGTTGAGGATACTCTACAGTAAAATATGTCTTTATTTTACATACTTTGATTCAGAACTATATATAACGCAGTGGCGACCGTCTCTTTTGTGTTAACATAGACTTTTTAAAGGTTTTCTATCAGATCGAGCAGGTTGTACATTTTGTCTCTGTACCAAAAGGCTATAGGTGAGAGAGATGGCGATAAGTTAAGAGCTAAGGTAATATAAGGTTTTGTGAAAGAACATGGATTTATCTTACAAAATATGCTTCAGAACTTTATATAACGCAGTGGAGGCCGTCTATATTGTGTAAAGATAGCCATTTTAAAATGATTCTATAAGATTATGCACGTCGTACATTTTTGTCTTTGTAACAAAGGGATATGGTTTTGTAAAATGAACAATTGTTGACGCAGATCATCCCTTGCCATAGGCGTAGGAGCGTTTTCAATATGGGGGGGGGGCAACTTCAGATGAGGACCGGTAAATGTACCGGTAGGAATAAATGTTCAAAAACTTTTGTCATGACTTTTCATGCATCTGCAAACTCAATACCATTTAATGAATTAAAAGAAAGCGTATGAAAATGTGTATCTTAATACAAAAAAAAGTGAAAAAAAGAAAAATGGATAGGCCAGGTCTCGAACTCACGCGGAAATTAAAAGTAATGCAACAAAAGCTGCTATCAGACTGTCACAACCACGGGTATAACTGACATATTTATCACTGAATTATTAAATGTTCAAGCTTTAGCTAACAATTGAATACAATATATTGGGTCTAACTACTTATAGGATACATTTTACATCACTGTTTTTGTCAATCGAAACTACTCGGTTATTTTCGTGAGCTGAGTTTTCATTGAATAAACCCGATGTGTTTAGATTGCCATTTGCGATGATGGTGTCAAAAATGTTTTGGTTATTGTTCGTAACTAAAGGCAAATTGGTATTAGATAAAGCACAAAAATACACACATTTATATTGATTCTGCTGTAAATTTCGTTTCTTTATTTTTTTTTCTTTTCAAATATCTTCATTTTCCATTGTGAATATTGGGGGGGCCAAAGTATACTCTGGCCCCCCAGTCTGGATATTGGGGGCGGCCCCCGGCTCCTACGCCTATGCTTGCCAAGTCATTACAAAGCAAGGTTTTATTTCATCACCTTCATCTTTTCTCTGTTTGTAAACAATCTATTTGGCGTATTAAAAAAGGAATGTGAGACTGGAATATATAATATATAATATATACATGTTATGCAATGGAAGAAAGACTAAGCCAGCTTTCCAAACACTTCTATTTATTTTTTCCGCCGTACGTACGCCGTGTGCCTGCACCGCGACTGACCTCTCATGGTAGAGTCGGCCTGTCCAGATTTATCTAATGCTTGACAGCAACCTAAAGGAAAGCGACAGAGATGCACCCTAGACAAGAAAGGTAAAGACATATGTATTTAAAGGGCTAGTCTTTTGAATGTTTGGTATCTTAATCTCCCCCTGGCTCCCGTGCAGTTTCAAAGTATTGTACAAGCTACCTGTATATTAATTGATAAAGAATGAGGAATTAATGGTCAGATAATGCAATACCTCAAACCTTTGGTTTCAAATGATTTATTATATTGATAAGATATAAGTGATAGAGTACAGTTATCTTTATCAAAAACAATGAATTACATGATACGTAGATTTGTCTTTGATAAACTGATAACAATTGTAAACCTAACAATAGTAGTATATTCAATAAATACGCAATAATAGGAACATTGATTCTGCTGGTGCTGATGGTGATGACGAGCTAGCTGCTGCTGCTGTTGCAGCTGCTGCTGCTGCTGACGACAACAACTACGACGACGAAGACAACGACTACGACGACGACGGTGACGATGACGATGACGATGACGATGATAATTATGATTATTATCCTGATGCTGATGTTGATGATGACGATTATCCTGATGCTGATGATGTTGATGATGCTGATGTTGATGATGCTGATGATGATGTTGATGCTGATGTTGATGATGCTGCTGCTGCTTATGATGCTGCTGCTGCTGCTGCTGCTGCTGCTGCTGCTGCTGCTGCTGCTGCTGCTGCTGCTGCTGCTGCTGATGATGATGATGACGACGATGATGATGATGATGATGATGATGATGATGATGATGATGATGATGATGATGATGATGATGATGATGATGATGATGATGATGATGATGATGATGATGATGGTGATGATGGTGATGATGATGATGATGATGATGATGATGATGATGATGATGATGATGATGATGATGATGATGATGATGATGATGATGATGATGATGATGATGATGATGATGATGATGATGATGATGATGATGATGTTAAAGAGAGACAACCTTAACTTGAGGTATAAGTTATTTCAGTATGGATTATCTCTATTTGGCCATTTGTTTTCTTTAGTGAGTGAAAGGATGTGTTTCCCTAAGGGTGGAAATTATGAATGGAAGACAGATAAATCACATGCTTTTTTAAAAAAAAAACGACGTCTTGAATAATTCCCGAATACAAACTTCAACAAATACAGCACAGTACTTGTCATTTGCATAATCACACAATGTTGAGTATGTTGGGTTCAATCGGAATCGCTTTTTTGACATCAACTAGTAAACTTGACATATAGTGAACTTAGATGCAAAATGAGATTTTTGATGTATTGAGTGAGTTACAAATGGTTGGTAAATGTTACGTTATAACAGAAAGGAACCAAACTAGTCGATATGGTTACAATTGAACCAGTCAATACTTTATAATGTCAAGCGAAACCAGTGAATGTTCTTACAGGGAGAAGCATTTAGGACTTATCACAAGCATACGTTGTTAACGATTTAAAACATTATCGTTATGCCTTTGTGTTGATTTTGTATACTAATGGTTGATATTGTTGTAACCTCAGTTTCCGTCGTATGTACTGATCCAATGGTGTACGGTGTTTATTTTGATTTGATGATTCGCCGACTCATTCATTTTTACAAGAAGATAGCATAGTTAAAACTTCACACGGTCACAAAACATTTAAATAACGTATACGGACTGGCATTGTACCTCTCATCAAGGGCTGTCATTTCCAAATTGATTCGTTTACTTTACAATTTTTTGTTGTCATTTTTCGGTTGAAAACAGTTTATTTATACACGTTTGGATCCAAATTGTGAGATAGTCCGCCTAAAGACATGTTTTTCGTAGCACCGGGATAAGCCGATGTATTACACTGAACATAATCCATCCTTGATCGAAGAATAGTTTATTTTTCAGGCCAACATTTCGGAGGGCGTATAGGTATCTTGAAAAATCCATCGGCTATGCGTATGGCGGCTGGGAAACTTCTTCTCCTAAAGATTATATCCCGCATCAGCCATTACCTGATATTTTGTAGAACTCATATTACAGGTCACCAAGGTGGATGTGTACGTTTTGCGTATAGATGATTGTTTAGTATGATTTCACCGAATATGTTAAGCGAAATGATACGCGATCACCCTGACACATCATCATACGTTCGTGTAGATGTATATTACTGATTTTAATGCAGCGTGTTTAATTTACACGTTACCTCATATAGGCTTTAAAGGGCGACACCAATATAACATACTCGCAGTCCAATATGTGAAAGGAATCGGGTATTCAGCCTGCTGACTTTTAACCATTCAGTGATTCTGTTTATGAACACAGGTTGTTGAAATTGTGTATGTCGGTTTTACGCACTTTGAGTTGTTCTAGCAACAAGTACAATGAAGGATTTGCCATTAGTGATAACACAAGAAGCTATAGGGTTCGACGTAAGACGTCGTACTAAAGCAAGGATTAAGTATCATTCAGATGAAACAGAGCATATGCTTTTTCAAGAATTTGATTCTTCGTATTGCATCTTACAAAATATGGTAAAAGTTAAAATTTGAAGAACCTCCAACTGTTTTAAAACAGGGTCCTCTATCAATAAATAAAACAATTTAGTAACGCTTTTGTAAGAACATACTGTACTGATCACCATGCCTTAAAATATCTTTAATTCAGCAAAGTACTAAAGACGTTAGTAATTAACGAACATGGTAACTATGCTGAAGCATGTCTAGTGACAACTTTCTTTAAAACGGTTTTTGACAGGCATTGTTTTCTTGTGATTTAAGAATTGATTGATACATGCACAAAAACTACAACCTAATTTGCTTTGAAATAATGTTAATAATTGGTTAACATATAATTATATAATTATGTGTTTTCTAGACAATGATTTACTGATAGCAATTCACTCCAAGCATGCACCGTTACTCAAACCATGTAGAGTCATTGCACGATAGAGACAATTTAACCAATCACCAAACGAAATATTTCAGACCATCTTTTGAACTCTCTATTATTGACAGTTTGTACTAGAAGTCAGAAATGTATTATCTCTTAATAGATGTTTCACTCGTTAAAAACCATAAAGTTGATCATATGTATTTATACCGTCGACATGATGCGACATTTTCTTAACCCTGACGCCATTCCTTCTTTTAAAACAACTTGGGCAGAACAAGACTCTTTTTGTGATGAGAAAGTTCTCCTGTCATTAAACTGGCTTCATCCGAAGACACGGAGAAAATATATGATTAACACTTATTTTGTCGTACTTATTGCGGCCTTTGTAGCTGACGATTCGATATGTTTTCCCATGTGTGCGCGAATGCCGGCGGATTTAAAACATATATATCGATCTTATCTCACACCATAGAACTCTCCTTGGATTATTACCTGTGTTATGGTTTTACAGAGGACATGCAGATATTTCAGTCCCTACGACCATCCACTCATATCGCAAATGGACTGGCGAGGCTAAACGCAGCAGATGTTCTCCTAAAACGATTTATTGATGCTACAGACAAGAGAAATTGTGAAATTGTAATATAGTAATATTGTACGAATACTGAGCTGGAATTTTGTTAAGGCCGAAGATAGTTATTTTAAAAAGATATGTATCGTGAATATACAAAGAAACGATGATAAAAACTACACACTCGTATAAGAAAACAGGGCTTTTATTTTCTAACATGCATATGAAGTCATAAAGAGCTTTGGGTTTTGTCGATATATAACGATGTAAGAAAGGTTATCATCTTCAAACTTTAATGTTTGAATAGTTTTATTCTTTGTTTAAACCAACATTTTTTTTATATAGCAGAAATACAAGGGTTTGAGCAGGGTAGCCTCATCGGCTCTATACACAATGATTTGATGCAAACGATTTCTTTATTCTAAAGTAGGATGTTTGGATAGACACATTTTAACACTTCGTATCAATACAATTTAGCTGATCATATTTATTCATCGTTTTTGATTATACGAGTGTGACGGATACAAATACATGATTGACCCGGCCATCAACACAAAATATATCAATAAAGCGCCATTACTTTCAACTTTTCTTTTAAACAACCTAACTAAATTCATACAATTTGCACATAGACACAACGTTTATTTCGTATTTCAAACGCCGTATATCAATTCAATTTAGCTGTTCATTTAGAATTAGTGTATTAGATGGTCATTTAGATATATTTTGCATACTATTGCTATGAACAAATGAGTAGCATTGTATCATATTTCACTGTCAAGCCCTTAAATTTGATTTTCATTTTGAGCAATCCAACTTAATTATGTAATTGACATAAGACAACATGTGTTAGTCCATTTGAACGATTATCATAAGGTCTTGATATCTAATGAAAGTTAAACTTCAGACATACATTAGGTTTAGATTGCATGCTCATAAATTGACATATGTATTCTTAAATATTGTTTGTAACAAGGTTCTTGCATTATATTATTCTTCAATAAATATTGATTAATCGATTTCAGTTTATTGTAAAAATCAGTTATGATAAAATAATATCAACCGGGTAAGCGTTAGAATTAAGACTATTCATCCAAAAAATGCGTCAGACATAAATGTGTCTTTTGATTAGAATATTGAGGACATGAAGTCTGGATAAGGTTATGGTTGTCAGATGATATGAGTGAGAGATAGCGATGTTTAGAATTAACGATTAATGATAGTGGATATAAATCTTATGTTAAAAAAATTAGTCATAAACGTCATGTATATCATCCATTATTACATGATCAAAAGGGACAATTGCGTAGATTCCTATCAAATATGAGGTATCTACCAATTTCAATTGCCAAATTATGGTTGGAGCACATAGAGTTCGGAAGTATCTTTCTTAAAAGCATACTGGCGCTCAAAGAACTGCAAAACTGGGTAATATGAGTAATAAAAATATGTTGAAACGTAGCAAAAAAACACAGGATCATGACAAAATAACGCCTAAACTACTTATGATCTATTTTCTAAAGTGCTATTTTCACAAATTCGATGCCCACAAATTGACTTCATTGTTTACATTCGAGTAACATCTAAAGCAGCATAGAGTGCTCGAATTAATGAGTGGCGATCACCTGGTTAGGAAAATCACATGAAACACATACAATACTGTTATTTATCCAAATATAACAATGTAAACATTCAAAATGTAAAATTTCTTGGGTTTTCATGGTTCTCGACGTTTTTTGTCTGACCTTATTTCATAGCTTATTGTTAACAAACCTTATATTATTCACTCATTAAGAGCATCATGTGAACGTGTTCAGTCTCAATTTATCTGTAAAAGGGAATCTAAAGTATTTTTAAGATAATTTTCAATTGTTATATAACTTGAACACTTTCAGTGTAAATGAGTGGAAGTATGGCTTACAGTGAAATGGTAGATCAATATTAAGGTAGCGTTCTACATTGAGTAGGGTTTTTTTGTACATGTAGCATGAGTGACAGACAATTCCCTTTCCGGAAAATAATCCCTAGGACACAACCCCCTAGGACAATTCCCCCTCTTAACAACACCCACTTCATACAATACCCCCTCCGAATAATTCCCTCTATCAGCTAAAGCTAAGTTACACTAACTTTAACCCATGCTTGGATGTATTAATAATAACATACTTGAAATATGAACGCTGATTGTCCGCCGCTACCAAAGAGTGGAGGAATTACCGTATTGTTCTAGGGGTTACTGTTCTACGGGTAATTGTCCCTAAAAGGGAATTGTCTCGAGGGGGGATTGAATTACCCGATGTAGCATCGATCAGATGGTTCGATTTCTTCATGCCGGTTTTGTTCTAGATAAATTGTTCAAAACGCGCGTTGTTTGAAATTAGAGATTAAAACGTTCATACTTCCTTCTTCCTTTGAGATCTATATCAACCAAATGCCACACCGGTAAAATTGATGTTTTTATATGACTTGACAAGTTTATTCCTCCTAAATCATTGTGTTGTTAAATCATATTGTAAACCGTTTTGCTATTTCTTACATAATATTTGTCACATATAATTGTAGTATCCCGCACACTCTAAAATCCTGGTTCAGATTAACTCCAATTCGTGATATGTACAATGTATGCAAAAGATGCAATTAAACAATTCATTTTATACAAGTGTATTTACATCTGACAATATTAGATGTTGTTAAATACTTGTTATTTAGTTTATACAACGGGCTATAGACTATGCAAATCAAATTTGATTCAGTGTAATAATCTCTATCAGACGTAATTCTTGAATCAAATTTAAGCCCAGCAGAACAATTCTAACCACAAACATCAACGTTTCTTTCAAAATTCCGTTGTTCATGCCATAAACTAAGAGAAGAAACAGTGACACACGAACAAATCAAGCAAATTTGTGTATGCACTGTCCTTATAAGTAACATAAGACTTTTCGAGGATAATTGCAATTGCAGAAAAACGACCCCATATTTGGTTTACCAGGAACGATATACGATTTCTTTTCATTAGACTCCTACAACTGAAGAATATCAGAATAAATATAACTTTTTCTCATGTATAAATATTGTCACTTTACAAAACTAGATACTGTACGTGGTCTATATACTTGAAACAACCATCTTCAAAATGAAAGAGATACCTTTTTTATCCAATCAAAGGTGGTTTCGAGGGTTCTTGAATGATTGACGTAAGTCCCCTGTCAGTGTTTTAACGTAGTTAATCGACGGTACATGACATTATCCTTATTTGATATTTATCGATATCATATAACTCAACTTGTCATTAACGGTCCTATATCTAGTAGTTAGTAGAGCCATCAAGTAAACACATTTAACATAAGCACTGGATAGCCATGTCTTTATCTAAAAGAATACTGTGAGAGAAATTCATGTTGCCTTTTAACAAATAGCATAACATCTTTTGCAATTCTAGGTTTCATTCTGAGTTATGCGAATCATCTTGGACCTGTCATACTCTCGTTGTTTCTACTTGCTAAGCGTTTGCCATTAAACCTTATCTTCGATTAAACCAGCATACCGGGTAAGGTGGTTAACTGAAAAAAAGGAGTTTCGTGGTTCGAGCCTCATCAATACAAATGGTTTTGTGAGAGTGCCCTTTGGTAAAACATTCCAAAACCTTTGCTTGAAACTTGTTGACCTCGGCATTATCACAATCAAGCTAAACGATCGTTCACAGCGCGTTAGACACTATAGAATTGAGTTTTGGTGTAATATCTAAGGTTGTACCAAGAGTAATAACCTACACGTTTATTGGACCGGGAGAATTTGAGTTGTGTCCCTTTAGGGCGACAATATTTTGAAAAACTTTCATTTATGTAGTTTGCGCAATTAACATGCAGGTTTGTAGCCATTCGATAAAATCATCATCGAATTTAAACGTGAGCTTAGACATGGGCTTACTATATTATTTATTATCATTCATATGCCTACCATTTTACCGTTAATGTTAATGCTACTTTGATCATTATTTCTTCTGAAAGCATTAATGCTAATAATCTCGCTTACGTGTTTCCTTGTTTAAATCTTCACATAACGAGGAGAAATCATCTTCATTTAATGCATCTGATATATATATATATAACCTTATATTATACTTTATTGTGATAACCCGCCCTAGGTCATAGCAATATCGATATGATACAATTATTTCATGACAACGAACATATACAAGAACATATGAAAGCGTATATGTAAGCTGACGAACAGGCATTGTTAAAGGTAACGGAAAGGTAGGGGTTTATAGTCCCATATTTATGCTAGGCATTTTCAGGCAACTCTTACAATTAATTGTTAAGTAGTGTGTGTTCACGAATGAATAATGTGCATAACATATCAGTTTATTTTGAGAATGAATTACTAGCTCAAGTTGTTTTGCTTATCTGCAAAGAAGATGAACCTTGCCAATCTATTCAACTTACTTTCTCTCTTAGTTTTAACATATTCGGTTAAACGGAACTACATCCACTAATTATGGATCGCATATTATGGAGAAACAACTTATCTGGCTCTCTGGATTTGGCCATGTGTGAAGGTTATTTTCTTCTCATAGTAATCGATAATTTCCGGTCATCATTAAATGTGTCCCTACAAGTTTCTACACGGCATACCGAAACAACTTTTTGGTTGTACAATTTTCTATTACACCATCAGGGGTATGCTTCTTCGTAGCTTAGTTGTTCCTTAAAAGCAATTTTCAATAAAAGTTGCTGGAAAGGTTTTGAATAAATTGAAGGAATCAAAAACACAGCCTTCTACATACTAGGCCCCTGATGACTACTGGTGAATTTCCAGAAAACACTTAAAAAGGATTTTTGTTGACACGGCATTTGAGTCAGTAAAGGGAAATCTAAATAAGAGGTAGGTACCCTAGCTTTACATCTTTATGTGGGGCTAAATACGCCTTAATTAGATATTAGAGCCTTAGGATGTCTAGCTAAAGGACAACTTTGTTGAGGCGTTGAACTAGTATATGGTCGATATTTCATTACGAAAAATAAAAAGAACCGAAAAGTTCATTATGGCGACCATAGAAACAGGCATGACTTCGCAAACTCCGATTAAAGTAGTGACAATTAGACGCTACAGTAAGCATCACCAGTAATTTGAAAAAGTGCTGTTACTGACTTGGTATTGATATTGTCTAGTAGCGGTTGATATTTACGTAAGAGTGAATAACTTACATTTGAATTGTTATAAACATACACTTTTAAGACACAGAAAAGGTCAAATGATAGACAAAGACGATTTCGTTCGTTGGTAATGTTTGCAGGGCTCGCTCTGTCGATCGAAAAAATCAATATTGACTCAAGCCATGGCTCAGACCTTTTCACCCAAAACTATATTAAAAGTCACTACTTCATCTGATATGAATCCAATTGTTTAGAATGGGTCAGTTGGGGGTAATTAGACCCATTAAAAATCGATAGCCAATCAAACACAAATCTGTCACCTGGTTGTGAAAACATGGCCGAAATTAAGACGCCCTCTGGGCATGATTACCGCGATCATAAAACAGTTTCCTCTTGATTGTTATACAGAGTGATTAACAGCAACTTACCCCTGAAATGTGTGAACAAATATGAGTCAGTTTGGGAATAAAAAACCGTGCAAAGCAGCATATATTTCGAATGAAATTAGCGAGATTGATAATTCTATTTTAGCACCATGCTTGGGAATTTTGGAAATCAAAGTACTGATAGCACTGTATTGGCATATTGGATTCAAAATCGTCTTCTGTGACAGTGGAGGAAATGCATTTTGATGTTAATTCGAATTGTAAAAATGCGTTTATATTCAACTAAGTGAATAACTGATAATTATGTTTATTTGATAGCTTCACTTAATTAGAGAGGATGACATATAGTTCTCCTGAATTACTACAGTTGGAAGACTGTAAGGGAATAGATTATTTTAGGATTTTTGAGATGGAAATTCCGATATCGTGTCTTTGTGCTGCAATTAGTCAATGCCTTATGAACAGGTTGTGTCAAGATTTGAAAACTCAGCGGGCACTTTTCCATGCAAATCTTTTTCCTAAAATTAAAATCCTTCATCAGTTCCCATGTGCGTTGTTAATATCAAATAGCTAACAAAATCATGTTTGTGAATGATGTCCTTGATTATAATCATACAATGTGCACTCCTGATGTGAGAATAATGTTTATGGGAAAAATGGCTGCATATCTAAATATCTAGAGAACTGTGGATACAATGTCTCTAAAATGTCTCAAGATTTTTTGGGTTGGCTTAAGCTATTGCTCAAGCCTTTTTCAACCAAGCGCCGGCCCTGATGTTTGTCATATAAAGTCTGATTAGTCAACACAAAGCGATATGTTTTGAAAATATAAATTTGTGATATCTTTTAGATGCCTTATGTCATGATTTTTGGATGGTGACAACCTCATAACGCCTCATACAACTTAGTGATATGAAGTAATTACAAGATATTTTCCTTAAAGTAAGAAGTTCTGAGTTTTTAATCAAAGGTCTGTCGATCTCACAACAATTTCTCAATTTTGAATGCAAGTTAATGCTTAGTTAATTTCTTATTATTTTAGCATTCAATTCGATCTTTCCAAGGGCCTTTCTCGAGACTTTATTTTGATTTTTTACTACGCTGTAAATTAAGGGAAATGACAATGATAAACTTTTTACAGCAACTTATCCTTATGAACAACCAAGTTCCTTCCGTCGATGTGTTCTTGTGCCGTTAGTTATGAGAGAAGAAAGTCAATCAATGTTCTATTTTCTTTAAAGTTAACCACCACCGTGTCATCATTTTCAGAATCATCATGGCTATCGCGGATTTGTCTAGAACATGTACTAGGCTGTATCCATTAATCTCGTAAAACGATGTCACGGGGTTGTTCGTATCAGATGCCGAGTTACAAGTCCACCACCTTCCCCACAAAGCCATGTTGATGGTAACGTCAATGTTTTGCACCGAATGTTTGTTTGAGGGAACTCGAGATAATGATAGAATATCAGGGAACGCTGAACCCCGAAAATTGTTAAAGGTATTGTTATTTTTAAATGGATTAAATTAATCAACATTTACAGGAATATCTTGATATTGTTAATGTTGTTTTATTTTGATTGAATGAAAACATTTTCGTTTTTGAGATAGCGTCGGGATAAGACGATACTTTACGCATTACAATACTCAGTCGATCCGTGGTTGTAGAATAGCCTATTTTTAAAACTACGCTTAAGTATCTTGGTTAATCCATGGACCACCAATATGCCAACCGGAATATATTTCATAAACGTTTGAAACCGGTTGGCCATTACCCAGTAGCTCGCCGAAACAAACCTTGTGATTTCATTCTCAAGGTTTTTACAAGAGGCCTCGAAACTTTGCCTTGTTGCAGCAACAAGTAACGCCTCGCCATTTGTAATAACAAATGTACACATTGGGTTCGAGGTACAACTTTGAGGCAAATAAATAATTAAATATCATTACGGTGAAAGCGAGCATACATTTATTTGAAGGTTTTATCATTCACGCTGTATCTAACAAACCATGGTAAATGTTAAGAGTATAAGAACCTCAAGTGGTTTTGAAGAGTGTCCCCCATGAATAAGAAAAAAGGAATACTTTCGTAAGAAGCATACTTTATATTTTGCTTTAATATGAGGCTCAACAGTTGTTTATCGATTGAATAAGCATCACTAAAAGACAATTTGAAAAGAAAGTGAAGTATATAAAAGTAGGTATAAACTATAATGTCACATAGTTAAAGGGAAAAATATGTTGTCTTCAAAGAGGAGATATGTAAAGAAAGCAAGTCATGTTTGTCAATAAATCAAGGTTTAGGTGTTTGTGTATTCATTTCGTGCAAACAACACACGCTATTTCTCGACCGTGCACATAGGGTGGGCATTTCAGCGATCCACATCGACCTTCTGTAAGAAGGAACAATTTAGCACTGTGATTGGCTCGACCACCATCATCTTTCTCTGGGTTTCTGTCAAGACAGACGAACTCGGAGGCCCCGGCGTGAGCGTAATTTCCCGCTACCAGATATCCACCGTACTCAAACGACCAGGAATCATAGCAATCAACGCGGGCTGGAATCATCACCATTGTCGGACGTCTGGATCTGCACACGGCACAAGGCACGTCATGGTCATACATACTCGGTAATGACCCAGCCATGCCTCTTTGTTGGAAATCATATTCTGCTCCGTAAAGCAGCGCGCCAAAGTCAAGAATTGCATCGCTGTAATCCGCCCAAGTTGGCTCCTCAGGTAGGCATAGGTTGTTGGCAGCGCCTCCGCTATGCCTGTAATCTGATCCCCCGGCAAAACCCTTGTACACCAGTTCAGTCCCGTTTTCTGGACAAACTGATCTCCCCCAACGTACATAGACTGATCCACCTCGGAACCTTTTGGCGTTTTCCTTGGCATCTATTAAATAAATGAAGTAAATAGAAACACCAACTATTTGACATCTACTGTTTTCAGCTTATTTATATGGCATGCTTACGTATATGGAAATATCAAAAATCCATCCATGTGTGTATAAACACAATTATGTAAAATGTGAAATTTTGATTTTTATGTGCCTTTATTTGTTTTATGAAACCATTCTCAACTATGCTTTTAATTATATCGCCAAACATTCGTTTCAGCGAACCAACTACTTTGGAAGGCGGTTTGGTTTGACATCATGAATTGGAAATGTGCTCATCCGATTTGTAGATTAGCTGTATAAAGGACTGGACAGCGGCTAACATATTTTCGCTCTCTCAAAACAAATCGAAAAACATACATTACACAATACATGCTATCTATCATTTCCACATATCCATTGACATTATTGGACTCAATTTCCGTAATTAAAACGTACGGTATTTCAAGTATTCGGTTATGGTAAACGCATATCGTTATAATAGTAACATCACAATTCAAATTGATTAGGCAATCAAAGTTTATTAATTTAAAAGCCCATTAAAGGATATTAATGCTTTATCAAACTATATCATTTGGTAAACCTTTGGACAGATTCAAACAGTTATCACCAGAAGACACCATCAACACAACTTAAATGTGAAAGTAAACCAGAAATAACCCAGATTAGCAAGTTTTATAATTCAGATTTCCTGATTATTCACCTCTGACATTGACAGTTGATACACACATTTTTGAACCGACCAATCAGAATTCGTTATATTGAATATGTAAACAAACAGGTTGTTAATAAATATGTTTGAATTGGAGATAACTATATTTCAAGCACAAAATAACTTATTTTAAATGAGTCTATTTAATAGGGTCTCAATGCATTTCTAAACTAATTCTCATTACTTTTATGAACATAATTAAAGAACTCCTTATATTCTTCAGTTATTTATTTGTACTCCTCTCCTTTGATGTGCCTTTAACTAGTGTAAATCAAATGAGAAAGCATTGCTATTCTTTATCATTAAATTAAACACAATCAATAGTAAGTGTGTTAACATATCCCCCCAAAAAGCATTTGATTTAAATAATGTATTCAAAAAATTAATAAGCGGGTCAACATCACCACGCTTCAAACAAAGGTCGCAAGGGTCGTGGTGTTTTAGAAATCTCAGTAGTCTGTATGCCCACCTTTCTGTACGACACCGAGCCCTCATAGATATTATGAAGTGATTTGGTATTCCTGAAGAATACCAGCCCATATTTGTATCACATCACGGGTCAGATCCGCGATAATACACGGCCGTGACAATGCTTTCACTTTCCTAGTAAGTAAATTCCAAGCATGCTCTATCGGAATGTGTGACATTTTGTTTGTAGGGTGGTAATGTTAACCCTCTTATCGATGAAGTCTGCTTATTTAAGTTTAACAGACGACAATGGAAGTCATTTCAAAATAGAAGATAGCCTAAAGATAAAATAATAAAAACACATTTGGATGACTAATTATTTCTTTATTATATTTCTTATTATGTGATTCCATGACAAACTTACGTTCCCTTGATCCATATAGGTAATTTCCATTTTGAACTGTAGCGCACTTTACAAATCGTTTTGTTTCTAAATTACCCATCAAAGTAATCTAACACTGCCGGTCTTTAGTACTACTCATTCACGTATCGACTTTTTTATCATACTTTAGAAGGGATGAGGTACATATAGTCCACATATATCTTTACGTTCTCACTATGAGGGAAAATGACGTCAGATCAAATCTTACAATATTGTTAACGTTCACAATGAGTCAAAAGTTTAAACATACAATAATTTTGGCAATTTTTAAGAAATAATGTTAATTATATTTAAATGCAATCGAATATTGCGTTATTTAATCTACACATTTTCTAGGTTGATTCTGTAAATAAATGCATGCCATTTAAATATTTGAATATAGATGATGATATTTAAAACGCTAGACATTAGTATTGCTTATAAGACAGTTTTAAATTTTTATCGTAGGTCATGGCCGTTTCTAGATAAGATCCAGAGAATCATTACTAAGCCTGTAGAGTCTTCCTGTGATAGTAAGTTCATAAGGTTTGAAAGCACACATATTTAACTCAGAAAGGAAAGAGTGGACAGTAATACACCTGGTCTACAACGTCTCCTTATATTAATTAATAAGTGTAGGTTACAAAGTTATATTGTTGATACTTGGTGATGTATAAATACTACAATTGTTTATCTTACCAAAGGCGTACGTTAATTGTGAACACTGGCTTTGTCTTAACTCAGTTGAATATAAACAAGCACTTAACAAGCCGTTAACGCTCTATTGATGTTAGGAGGCACAAGCTTGTTCGAGGAAAAGCATTCGATGTTAATGGAGAAAGATTTACATTAACATTCACATAACCATATCGTTAAGGTTCATGCGGTGCCATATTTCTCTCTGAATATATTTCACCAGTTGATCTTACTTGGGCTGATACTTTTGTAATGCTAAGCAAGTGATTGGTTATTTTAAATCGACAGCCGACATACTTTTAATGAAAGGTACAGCTTGAAATTTTACTTAACTGGGTGCCAGTGCCAATGAAGACAACTCTCTGGTGACGGCAATAGTTCATCATTTTTTTTCCAAAGTTAATGAGCTAGCGTTGCTTGAAGTGTCTCTGTTTACATTCTAGAACATTTTATATGATTTAAAGACCAAAACAATTTACGTTTGTTCACTGATATGGTTCTTTCAGATCCTTTTAATCAGTCAATTTGGTTGCTTATTAAGGTTTACCATCTAAAACGTTGGTAATTAACTAACAAAACATTGGTATGTGTACTTTAAAACATAATTTCCGCTTGTCTATAAATATGAATGTTTAATGATTGTTATCGTAACATCTTGTTATGAAATTGTTTTGCAAGTCATCTTGGATTTTACAAATTTACGTTTTTTAATTTATTATCAAATAAACTAGAAAAGCTACGAAGAATGCCATTTTGTTGTCATCTTTTCAAAAAACCATTAAGTTATGTTCACAATTCTAGGTAGATTTCTCGATCCATCTTTAGGTTTTTTAGTTTTCTTGTCAACCTTGTATTCATTAGTATGAGTCTCAAACTATCCTTAAAATATGATTACTTCTATTATAGGTCTTATAGAGTAACACAAACAAGCTTACCTTGCTGTAACTGATTGATGATAACATCCCTCCGATCATTGGACTTCTTCAGTTCGGCCATGCCATTCGTCAAGTGTACCAGTTGATCTATCACCCGGTATTCGTATTGAAACCTCGAATCGAACGTCTCATCTGTCGGTAGGGTTCTTGCAGAAGCAATAAGAGCAAGAAGGCTTAGTGTTAAGAGATACATACTTTATGTCTCAGATAGCGACGTGTTTGAGACTGTTTTATTTACCCTCCGTACTCCCTATTTATACTTTTCCCTATGAAGATGAAAGAACAGATAAGGAACTTGCTAATGTAGGATATTCAACAGCCAGATAAATAACCACAAAGGGATCTTTGTTTGGAGATACATGGATAAGGTATTCCATCATTATGTTCGGCAAAAACTAAATAACTCAACGTAGATAAGATATTGCTTTACAGAAAATAACAATGCTTTACAAGTTTGCCTTTAAATAATTTGTAGTCTTCATACCTTTTGTGTAATAACAAACAAAACATGCCCGGACATTTAATACTTACTTTCAACAATGGGATACAGAGGACTATATGAAACCCAAAACAGCAGTTGGCTTTCAGGATTGATTCTAATCTGACAAATGTCCATGTCACGTTTACACTTTAACGAATCAGTTTTAAACTCTAACCCATCTACAGTATTGGAATTGAATACTTTGGAAAAGATAAAGTGATACTTTTATTTTATTGGTATATCCGCATGTCCACGATCATGACCTTTACAAACCGGAAATGCTATAACTTGATAAAATATGCTTTTCAAAAACTCAAATAAATGGAGTCAAAGGCTTTTAACAAGTACATATTTTTTTTTTATTTTGCCATTCCATTTACCATTTTTGTAAGGGGAATGATGATTTTGCAGTTTTCTGATCTCGCATCTGCTTCTTTTTTAAATACATCTCCATTATCAAGTATGACATGGACGGAATGATCAGTTCCCGTTATCATTGTCTATTTCGTATAAGTGTGATATTGTTTTTAGTATAAAATTCCCATAACGCTTCATCACGTAAATTAACCGCTTGCTCGAGTTTGGTGTGTTTAAAACGATTATGGAGAAAATCAAGTGTTTATATAAGGTACAGTCCTTTATTATGACATGACAAGGAAACTAACTTGTTCACAAAGACCTATTATATGCAAATACCATTTCTGAACCCCCTCAAAGCCAAATGACGCAAACTATCCAAATATATGCGTATTTTTTTTAAAGCTGTTCACGAATGTAAGTTAAGCAAGTGGATCAAACTATAATATTCGTTTGTCCAAAGTAAAAATAAATCGTTACTTAAATGAATTCTCATGAAAGGTGAAGTAGTCTTTAGAAAGATTAGGTTTGCATGAGTCTGGGCATTTTGATTTCGGATACAAATGTTATTTAAATATCAAAACCTTTAATTACATAAACTTTAATCAATTTTGAGTTAATTTCTTACACAGATTCTGATGTCGTTTCTTCATTTCCTATTTATGTAAAATATTGTATTTAATGTAAATTCAAGAACATTCCGATGTAAATTGTTCTCAATATGTACATGCTCTCGGCTCTACTTATTTCATTATTAAAATAGGTCTTTGAACTTAATTGTTCTGATAAGCTAATTAAAAATTATAAACTAAAAAAATACTTTCCCAAATGGAATAGTGTTGGAACCTGTGTAATTAGCATAACCCTTGCTGTCAATGTTGTGTAACTATTTCATACTCAAAATATATTGGATATATAATGAGGAATATAACATATCTTTTGATAACACATTAAGCATCCAGCAAAATAAATTACTCAACAAAGCGTTTATTAGTGCGCATAAATTTACTGGAAAGTTTAGATGTTATGAAGAATTGTAACTCGTATGTCATATATTTCACAGTTGTTGTCATGTTCAGTCACTACATTCTTCATCTCGAAATGCATCGATTAAGATAGTGAACTGTTGACATAACGTTAGTTCATGTTTTCATAAATCTTTCCTTCAAACCTCATAACAAATATATTTAGCAGTGATTTAAATTGCAGCTTTATGTGTATTTGTGAGGGTTTTTGTGTAGCATAACTCTTTACAAGAGGCATTGCCAATCAACAGGGAAATTTGTAGTTTCATTTAAAGCACGTCTGTCAACACACTTTGCCTTTTGTGTTTTTCAAGCATGTCTAGAAATGTTCAATGTACATCGCTTATCACCGTGTTCTCATTATTCTCCCACGGTTTAAGTTATCTTATAAAGCAGGCTATTATCAGCTTTGGGGCAAATTTACGTTTTACGACCAGGAAAATATGATTTCCAAAGAGACGGCTAAAATATAGAAAGATATGTCATCAGGAAATGCTACTTTGTACAGCCCGTGAGTTTGTCCATACATTTCAGTCAATGTCCTTTTATGTTTTGTTACTCTCTGCGTCAAAAATATACAATGAAATCCATTGTGAATAGTCGTTCTTACTCATACCGACTTGTTAAAAACTTGCCATACCTTAAAAACATATTTTCGACACACACACGCATGTCTCATTCAATCCAGAGCTTTTTTTTGCCTTATCACAATTGTATTATCTGCAATGAATGCATTGTCTTGGTATCTTTCATTTGGATACTCCCTTTTCTGTCATACCAAGGCAGAGTTTTTTTTCTTTTAAGGTTTTCCGATTCTATAGACAGACGAACACCACAAACACAACTCATTATAAACTTATATCTATGTTTCAGGAATAAGTCATGCGAATAAATTGAAACATTTAAACTTAAGATTAAATATTGTTGAAGAAGGAAAAGGAAACTACTCTAACAAGGAAGAAGTCCCCATAATATGCAACTTTGTCCATAAACTGCGTAACTTGAGAAAGGATAGCGAAGCAGGATATGATGGTATAATGTGTCCACGATATCGTATTCTTCATCTTTTAGTTGCGTATTGTAAGGCTTTTCAAAAAGACAAATAGATTTGTATCTCGGGCTTGTCCAACAAAGCAGTGTAACCTTATATCTTTGTTTTCGTGAAAGATTATTGTACGAACTTTCGTTACATGTTTATTACAATAATTTCCTCAGCGAATCTTAGACCACGTCAGATGGTTTGAATGTTACTTTACGTTTGAAGATATACAATCGTTGTGACTATGTCTAATTTATATCACGGACGGGTCAAATCCGTATCTCTATTGGAGCTTTGTCGATTGTTCGTCACTTTGTATAAAGGCATACATCTCCAATTCATCAAGTAAATATCTAACCAATCGGGGAAATCAATGATATTTTTTTGCCATCAGAAGTTATCTTTTGTCGGTTAAATTGTGGTTAGGTATGGTGTTAACTGAGATACGAGTGTAATAGAGAGCGTTTAAAGTTAAATCCAATTTTATTCGTAGCTTACGATTTATACTTCTCTCAAATGGAAGCTTGGACAAATGTTTAGATTTACGAAAAGTGTCAAAATGTCCTCATCACTTGGTTACATGAGGAATATTTGCCTCAGTAATAAAATGCTGCATTATGGAAGTATATTTGGAATAAAAATGTCATGTTTTATAACGACATTTAATTCTTAATATGCTTAAGTAAAATGCTTAAATGGTAAGCTCACCTTTACTTAACCAAACGACAAATTTCAGCCTTTATTATGAAATAATCAATTAATAATAGGTAATTAATATACAAATTGTATTTTAATATTTGTTCTGAGTACCATCCAAATGTTTTTCCTTTTTCTTACCACATTGTCAATGCAAAAGGTCTCTACTTTTTGTTTGATGTCAAGTTTTATACCTGTACAAGGCAAGGCCACTGGCTGTCCATAGTAAAATAATTATCTCCAATGCTACGGAGCTGATCCCGAATAGACTGTGTGTTCTGTCGAGTTGTTATATGGTCCAGTTGTTTTTTTACCGTAAAGAAAAAAAGACTATTTGGTCTGGCTCTTTTTTGAGTGTGCTAATATATTTTTAAAATCAAAACTTGCATTGTTATGTATTTCGATCCATTCCCCCATACTTACAGTTGTGACTGGTCCTATTGAAAGCGGTAACAGAGGACAAAAACAACATAACTACTTTTGTACATGCAAATGTAGAGGCATTTTCATTATGATAATCAATAAGAGGCAGTGTGTCAATATTTCAGAAGGAGGTTATGTTTTTGCCACAATAGATTCTAAAACCTTTGGTTTGTATACGCATGTATGAAGTGGTATGGACTATAAACTTTCATGCTAACTGGCCCTAGACTCAATTTGCAAATACAGTTTGTACATACAATGAAAGCAAACTGTGACAAGAGTCATTAGCCGGCAGTGAGTGTATTTAAAGGGCATGTGGTCTAGTAATAAGACATGGAATCTATCAAGAAGGCACGACGTCCATATAAAGTTTACATGAAATTCGGTTTATTTAAAATCATAATAGAGATTTAAAAATCTTCGATACTCGATAAATTGAGATGTAGATTATGAAATGTGTTAAAACCTAGAGAAATACCAAATTAGCATGACAGAATATAATGCTAGTATTATTTATTATATGTATTTCAAAGTATTTTTCCACCAAATTACAATTTGATTTCGTTGTTTATATATTAGTTATGGCTAGAAATAGTAACGATCGCTAATGACTGACGGTCACCTGGTTAGAATGTCACCCTACACAATCACACTGCCATTTATCGAACACAACAATGCGAATATTCATAATGGATATTTCATTGACCCCCGAAGTTTTACGAAATCTGCCCCGCTGACCTCGTTTTATCGCTTATAAATCATAATCAATCCTCATCGTCTTAACTCTTTTCAGAGTAGGGCCTATCCTATGAACATGTAACCGTATCAGCTACTCTTTAGATATGGATAAGGCATCTTATATAAAATTTATGAAAGAGACTAGATGAAGGGATGTGTGCTATGGAAGGTGTTAATGTTAAAAGAAAAATATATACATGTACTATCATTGTCACTACCATTTTCCGTATTGTTTTCTTCTAGGATGCTAAAATCCCTATATTCATTGAATACTTTTATGTGAAGTGAGCCTTCGCGCCTGACAGCGTTTCTTTGAAAATCTGGGTTTTTAAATAGACAAAGGGGTTGTTTTTTTGTGCGCCTTGTTAGCGTCAATTGACAAGAGTTGTTAAACATTTTCAAAGACCCATGTAACAAAACTCAAACTTAAATCTCTTATTTTAAGTTTATATGGTTGCTTACAAAAAACGTGCTTTTGAACGCTTATTTATAAATTCAAAATAACTTTTCTATATCTTCTAAGCAATTATGGTTTCATTTATCGGTATAAGTCACACTCCCAATCTGTGAGATAGTCCGTCTAAATTCATAAAAGTAGTCCGCACATTTTCGAGGTAGCGTTCACAGCAAGCAAGCATATATGGGTCCCATCTGGGCAACATATGGTCTAGCCCAGATGGGACCCATATAGGCTTGCCCATATGGGTTTGCCTAGATGGGACCCACATGGGTTCCATGTTTCAATCATATGTAAATAAAAACATTTGTTTAGGTTTTTTTATTATCTT
>OX401405.1:18270935-18278435 GCA_947846245.1 Cerastoderma edule | reverse complement strand
AACAGCCATTACCCGATGTTTATAGAAACAAATATGTTGATTTGCAGACTCATATAACAGGTTAAAAAGGTGAAAGGGTACGTTTCACATATGTATCACTGTCAGGCAAAGTAAGGTTTCATTGTATCTGTAAATCGACAAGATACGCGATCATTCCGACACATTATACATTCTTGTAATAGATACTTGATTTTAGCACGTTTTCTCATAATTATAGATTATCAAGGGCGATGACAATATAACCCGGTGAGAGTCAAAAACGTGAAGAAGTAAGATATTCAGCCTGTTGACTCATAACAAGTCAAGGATTCTGTTTATGAACATATGTTATTGAAAGGTTGCTTGTTGATCAGCTGATCGGTCATACTCACTCACGTGAAGCAACACACAAGTCCCTGTCATTTGTTATAACAATAGTAAAATATTATATGTACAACGTCGTAAATTAAAACACGCATCATTTTGATGAAAGCGGGCATTCATTTATTCAAAGATTTGATTTAGATACTGTATTCAACACAATATCGTGCAAGTTAAAAGTAAAACAACAACAATTGGATTTAAAAAGTGTATAGTAACACATTGAAATCCTCACGTCTTTTGGGTAAAATTTATATATACCATGCTTACATTAAACACGACAGTGTTTCAGTTTTTAAAAAAGTTATTGAAAGGCTGCATGTTGATTAGCTGGTCTTGCATTGCTTTGTTGTCAAGAAAGATTTACCCCTTTCTTATTTTTCTTTTTTACAAAAGTAATAATACGGTTCGAGGTCCCTTACCGTGTTTAAAAAAACAATGTTTACGGCCCTGTCATCTATGTCAAAGCCAGAGAATTTCCATTTCAAACTGCATACATTTGATTCAATGGCTTAAAAAGTATGAAACAATTTGTTAAATTATACTTTGACATCACATAAGATTTAATAGCAATATTTGAAATACATATTGCACACAATTTAAGTTCATTGTTTTCATTTTAGCTATGTTTAAATATAGCGATGACTTCTCTTGGATATACGAGTGGTCGGCTGGTAACTGTTAAGCAAAGTTTCATGATACACATAACCATTATGTCATTTATCCAACGACAAAATGCAAATGTTCAAAATGGATATTTTCTACGATTTTAATTGTCTCCAACGTTTTCGAAATTGACATTCTAATTTTCGGCTGACCACGTTATTTCAGAACTTATTAATGAACCTTACTGTTTTATCTCGTTTAAACATATAATTTAAAAAAGCTACTCTCTCAGTTACTCTTCAGAAGTGAATAAACGTATGTTTATGTTGATTGTCAAATAGTCTTGAACTTAAATAGTTTTACCGTCAATGGACACTATTCTGGCTTAAACAAGAGTACCGATGGAATTCAACGTTTATAAACAAGCAGTGTGCTGAGGAACTTCATCAAAAACAAAAAATGTTTAAAAAATAAGGCCTTACATTTGATCAAAGGTTTGATTTTTCAAACTGTATTTCAAAAACTATTCAAACAAATAAAAGTAAAATAACTTCAAGTGGTTTAAAGGAATGTCCTCCGTGTATAAATGAAATAACTTATACACACATTCTAACATGAAACCTTTGTGCAATGATCGTCTTTTTAAATAAGTTTGTTTTATAAAGCTTTAACTAAAAAAAGTACAAAAGTCGAAATTACAATTATTGAACGTAGTAATTATGGCGAATTTTTTGTTGATAACTTTCTTTATCAGCCATTTTAGGCAGACATTGTCTATTTTTAGAATTGAGTAACACAAACTCAAATCCAACAAGTCACGTTGCTTTGTCAACTTTGTCAGAACGCTAAACAAATACATATCGATTGAATCACCAGTTGTAAGGGAAATATTGAGAAGCAAGTGTTACCAGATTTAGATAGATCTCCAATAAGGTAACTAGGCATATCGGTCACTAAAAACTATTAAAGTAGGACATAAACCATTCGTCACAGAATTTGAGAGATATTTGTAGTGTCGTCTCAGAAGATATAGCTGAAACGAATTAGAAATATTCGTAAATCAAGTCCAGATGTCGTGATTGTGGAATTATTTTGTGCAGACAACACACGCTATTTCCTGTCCTTCCACATACGGCGGGCATTTCAGGGATCCACATCGACCTTCTGTAAGATAGAACAACTTGCCGTTGTTATTGGCTTTACCACCTTCATCTGTCTCTGGGTTTTTGTCGAGACAGACAAACTCAGAGGCCCCAGCCGATTCGTAGTTTCCAGCCACCAGGTATCCACCATATTCAAACGTCCAGGAATCATAGCAATTGACGCGGGCCGGGATCATCACCATCGTCGGACGCCTGGATCTGCACACGGCACATTGAACGTCAACAAATTATGAAACGACCCACCCATGCCTCTTTGTTTGAATTCATATTCTACTCCGTATAGGGCTGCGCCATTCTTAGCGTTTGTATCGCTGTAATCTACCCAAGTCGGATCCTCAGGTAAGCATAAGTAGTTTGCTGCACCCCCGCTATGACCGTGGTATGATCCACCAGCGATGCCCTTGTACACGAGTTCAGTCCCGTTGTCTTGGCAGACGGACCTTCCCCAACGGACATAGACTGACCCATCTGGAAACCTTTTGGCATTTTCTTTGACCTCTTTTAAATCTATAAAGTAAAGAGAACAAACATTGTGTAACAATTACTGTTTGCATCTTATTAACATAATATATTTGTTTATGTTTATAATGATAGCGACATCCCTGTCTGTCCTAATATGAATATGAAACGTGAAATAACCATTTTGGCTATTTGTCTTATGAAAAAGTTTCAACAAGTATATTTCCAATTGTATTACAAAGAAAACATATCTGCAGACCAACTATTTCAAAGGTCGGTTTGTCTGACGTCATGAAGCGGCAATTAGCTTATCTTACTTTAAAAATAGTTTTATATGAGAGTAGACATCAGCTTCGTACTGTCACTCTTTCAAGTAACTCATGTTTTATCAGTAAAGCTTTTTTTCAACATAACATACGTTATTCATTATCTTAATGTCTCTGATTCAGAAACCTCTATGTAAAAACGTGATAGTTTTAGTGTATCTTTATCGGTTACTCAAAGGCTTTCGGTACTATACGAAACGATCAACTTTAGGAAGCATTCAGTCGTAATTAGATACATTTAAGTCGCTGTATAGCAAATCAAAATCATGTGTTGATATTCAACGGTGAGTTGACACACTATTTTGATATCACCATTGGAACCTGGCAATGTTGTGTAGGAAGTCCGAAGATGTTCTCTCTTTAGTCCGCATATATTTTCTCTTTTTATACACGTCTTAGTTTCATTTCTTGATAATTAAAGTAATGGCCGAGGCAGTTTTGTTACAAGTGACATAGAAGATAATAACATTTTACTGTTTGCAGACGATATCTCTAGTTTTATAGATAGTGTCATACAACTTCAACGGCAAATCAACATTATCGAACAATTAAGTAAAGCGGGAGGGTCGGACGTAAATAAAGATAAGACTAGATAATGGTAAGTAGAAATGGAGTCATAACTAAACAAATTAGAATATGGTTATGATGTTACGCATGGATGAATCTGGTAAAAATACATTGGCTACATTTTTAGAGAATCTATTATTTTATCATGGCTTTTGAGACGTTTGGATGGAACATAATGTAGGAAATATTGATCATTTCTAAAGGCTTTTTCTCAGAGAATTATAGATTGTTATGCACAAAAATAGTTTCCTGGCCTAAATGAGTTACCAAACGCACCGCACTATATATCTACGTTAACTCCCGAACTATATCTTAATACCAACCTATCCTATATACAAAAGAAGACATTAGCTAATCTAAGGTGATCATCCCCTGATTAACTGGTTGAAAATATTGAAAGATAGAATGAGAGCTTTCTGCCAACTTTGTAAACAACTCAACTACAACGTTATTGAGAACGAACATCTTTTCTTTTTTAAAATGCGAAATTTACGAACGGCTACGCAATATGTTCTTTGAATCATGGCTTAGAAATGTTAGTCAGCGAACCTTTTATTCCATTTTGGAATGTAATGATAGATCAACAACATTCAAAGTATCAACATACATTGTAAAAGTCTTTGAACAAAGATGGAATCTAATTGAAGAACTATTGGTATGTGTTTGTTGTGGATTGCTCGTTGACTTTCACGTTAAGGTTGTTTTATGTTTTTTTTTATGGTAATTACTATTTGAATATCACCAAAAGTTTACATTGTGATATAGTTTGATATAGCATTCGTCTCCTTTCATGAGCCTTTCCTTAGTAAAGCAGGCTTATATGAATTTGTAGTCTTCAAAGCATTGTTGTAATAACAAACAAATTTACCGGACATTAAATACTTACTTTCGACAATGGGATACAGAGGACTATAGGAAACCCCAAACAGCAGTTGTCTTTCAGGATTGATTCTAATCTGACAAATGTCCATGTCATGTTTACATTTTAACAAATCAGTTTTAAATCTTTAAATTATCTACAGTATTACTTAAAATATTATGGAATTTTTGAATATTTTGAAAACGAACAAGTCATCAAAATGACGCAAACTATCTATATATATGCGTATTATTTTAAAGCTGTTCACGAATGTAAGTAAAGCAAGTGGATCAAACCATAGTATACGTTTGTTCGACGTAAAAATATATCGTTACTTAAATTAATTATAATAAGGTGAAATGGCCTTTATCAAAGTTGGGTTTGTATGAGTCTGAGCATTTTGATTTCAGATACAAATGCTATTCAAATATCAATACCTTTAATTACATAAGTTTTAATCAATTGTGAGTTAATTGCTTACACATATTCTGATGTCGTTTCTTCATTTCCTATTTATCTCAAATATTGAGTTTAATGTAAAATTAAGAACATTTCGATGTAAACTATTCTCAATATGAACATGTTCTCGCAATTCACTTATCTCTTTATCAAAATAATTCTGATAAGCTAATTATATAACATTACTTTATGTAGATAGAAATAAAAACGTGGCCCTTTTAAATAAAAGGATACTTTCCCAAATGGAATGGTGTTGGAACGTGTCTAATTAGCATAACCCTTGTTGAGTAACTGTTTCAAACTAGAAATATAACGCATTTATAATGAAGAATGTGTAACATATTTTTTTATTACACATTAGGCATACGGCACAACAAATTGCTGAATAGCATATTACTTTACTCAACTAAACGTTCATTAATGTGCATAAATTTACTGAAAAGTTTAGATGTTATGAAGAACCGTAACTTGTATATCATATATTCAACAGTTGTTGTCATGGTTCAGTCACTAAATGTTTCATCTCGAAATGCAGCGATTAAGAGAGTGAACTGTCGAAATAACATTAGTTCATGTTTCCATAAAAACTTTCCTTCAAACCTCATAACAAATATATTTAGCAGTGATTTAAATTGCAGCTTTTTGTATATTTGTGAGGGATTTTGTGTAGCATAACTCTATATAAGAGGCACTGTCGATCAACAGGGACATTTGTAGTTTTATTTGAAGCACGTCTGGCAACACACCTTTCCTTTTCAATGTTTTCAATGTACATTGCTTATCAACATGTTCTCATTATTCTCCCACGCGGTTAAAGACCTCTTATTTAGAGGCTAGTATAAGATTAAGTGAAAATGTACGTTTTACGACCAGGAATATGTGATTACCACAGAGATGGCTAAAACATAGAAAAATATGTCATCCAGAAATGCTACTTTGTACAGCCCATGAGTTTGTCCATACATTTCAATCAATGTAATTTTTGTTTTGTTTTACACTCTCCGTCAAAAATGTCCAGGGACTTTTATTGTGAATAGTTGTCCTTACTTTTACCGACTTGTGAAAAACTTGCCATATATTAAAAACATATTTTCGACATACACATGTCTCATTCAGTCAAGATTATTTTGTTGTGCCTTATCACAATTGTTATTATCTACAATGTATGCATTGTCTTGGTATCTGTCATTTGGATACTCCCTTTACTGTCATACCATGGCAATTTCTTTTCTTTCCGGGTTTTCCAACTCTATAGACAGACGCACATCAAATGTGACCACAAACACAAATCATTTATAACGTATGTCTATTATTTAGGAATAAGTCATGCAAATACATTGAAACATTTAAACTGAAGAGTAAATAGTGTTGAAGAAGGTAAGGGAAACCACTTCAACAAAGAAGACGTCCTCATAATATGCAGTTTTGCCCATAAACTGCGTAACTTGAGAAAGGATAGCGAAGCAGGAAGTGATGGTATAATATGTCCATAGTATCGCATTTTTCATCTTGAAGTGGTTAATTGTAAGTTTTTTTTCAAAAGGACAAACATGTTTGTATCTCGGGCTTGTCGAACATAACAGTGTAACCTTATATCTTTGTTTTCGTGAATGATTATTGTACGAATTTTCGTTACAAGGTTATTACATTCATTTCCTCTGTGAATGTAACTTTTCGTTTGAAGATATACACTCGTAGTGCCTATGTCAAATCTATATCTCTTTTTGGATAATTGTCGTTTGTTCGTCACTTTGTATAAAGACATGCATCTCCAATACATCAAGTAAATATTTACCAGATCTTGCAAACCAATATTGTCTTATTTGACTTCAGAAATACTCTTTTGTCGGATGTCGGATAAGTTGTGGTTAGGTGTGGTCTTAGCGGAGATATGAGTGTAAAGTGAGCGTTTAAAGTTAAACCAGTTTTATTCGTAGCTTACGTTTTATACCACTTTCTAATGGAAGCTCGGACAAATGTCTAGATTTATGAAAGTGTCAAAATGTCCCCATCTCTTGGTCAAATGAGGAATGTTTGCCTCAGAAATAAAATACTGCATTATAGACGTATGCTCTTTATATTTTGAATAAAAATGTCATGTTTTATAACGACATTATTTTTTTAATATGCTTTAGTTAATTATTTAAATGTAAGGATCACCTTTACTTAAACAAACGTCATATTTCAGCCTGTCATGTTTACAATTTTAAATGATCTATACCTCGCTCCCGACTGTTAATTATATTACTAAATATCATCTACATAATTATTTCTAATTCCTTTATTTGTAGAATGTGTACATGGGCGATAGATAACATACATATATAAACTGAAGGACAAGCATGGTTTCGTTGGGGATACTCTACAGTAAAATATGTCTTTATTTTACATACTTTGATTCAGAACTATATATAACGCAGTGGCGACCGTCACATTTGTGTTAACGTAGACTTTTTAAAGGTTTTCGATCAGATTTATCGGGTTGTACATTTTTGTCTCTGTACCAAACGGCTATAGGTGAGAGAGATGGCGATAAGTTAAGAGCTAAGGTAATATGAGGTTTTGTGAAAGAACATGACTTTATCTTACAAACTATGCTTGAGAACTATATATAACGCAGTGGAGGCCGTCTATATTGTATAAAGATAGCCCTTTTAAAATGATTCTATAAGATTATGCACGTCGTAAATTTTTGTCTTTG
>OX401405.1:18213435-18265935 GCA_947846245.1 Cerastoderma edule | reverse complement strand
TAATGTCCTTGGATTTTTAGAATTAGAACCATTCTTATTAAACCACTTTGAAAGCACACCAACCATATGTCAGGACTTGCTGGAGGATAATTTTAAGGAAAACGACAGTGGACACCCAGTAGTTGATAACGGTAGTTAATTTAGAGAATTGATGACTGGGCTAGGTCATATGTTGCGTCCATCAGATAGGATGGATCATTTACTCATTGTGACTTTAATACAGACCAGGACCCCTATTCTGGGGATGTTTGCATCAAAGAGTGTGGTCAGGGATGTTAACTAAAGTGTCAAACAAATGATATTCTGTCGCTCATTCTCTAGTCTTGTAAAATCATGAAAAAGAGTTGACAGTCATGAAACTCTTACAGATCCTGGTCACGGAGTTTTACAAAAGCGGGACAAAAGGCAGAGAGATGAATCAACTGTCCGTGTAAATGGAATAGTTGTTTGTGGTAAAACGTTACCACTGTTCCACGACATATCCATTGATAATATGAAGAAGCTTCAAGATGGCCACAAGACACACGGACCAGACTCCGTCATCTCCATGTTTGACTGGAGCATTATGAATGAGATCACGATGTATGCTTAATGCATGCAGATAACTGTCGTGGTAATTCACATATCTAAGTACAGACAAAATCTGTTCCGCTTTTTATGTAAATCTTCTTTTTTTGACTCACACTTCTCTTATAAATCATTTCGCCATTCTTTATTTGTCTGTCACACCTAAACAGTTGCATGTTGCTTTTGATGAATATTGTACTCCACTGGTTATGCCATACAATAAACATGGCTAGTTTTACTGAATACGGCAACATGACTGAAGTACTGTATTATAGTGATATATAGATAATAGATGGTTTGTCTCGTGAATCGGAAATATTATCGGTCAAGGCGGATGAATACTATCCGGTGAGCCGAAGGCCAATCGGATAATTATCCGAAGCCTATCCCGATAACCATTCCTACTCAAAGACACAAATCAACTACATGTATTCTGTTTAGCCTGTTAGTGATATGGAATCAAATCAAAAGACAAACAATGAAAATAAAACATGAAAAAAGGAAACAAAGCGGGAAAATCAATATCTAGCGACAGGTAACAGGTAGAGAATGGCCTCAAATATCATAACGTATTTATGACCTCATGATTCGTCACGCGACTGCATGTTATATGGTTAGTGCCCAACATAACACTGTTGTTATATGGCATCCGGTTATCGGTCTGTGATTCGCATTGCTGACCCGATAAAATTGACTCGTGAACAAACACAAACTCCATCACTATTGACATCTTTATCAACTCGATTATGCATTTCAAGTTGTATAATATAGGCTATTATTTTTCTTTAATAAACAGCTTACACTGTATTTATTTTGGGGAAAACAATTAGTTCGTCGTTGGCTACCTTTTTTGGAGGGTGGTGACAGGGCAGCACAGAAAGATACTATACCACATGCATTTTTCATGTAGGTCTCGGATTTACAACTCATTTTGACTGGAATCATATTTTCTTTTCCAATGTGGAAAAACTGTCTTATTGACTGTAGGTCAATTACTGCAATATAACACATGTATACTCCGAAATGAAACAAATATGCACGCGCATCAAATATTAATTGAAATGATCTGCATGTGCAGCTCTGTGTTCTATGTGTGTACTGATGAAAGAAATTGACTTCAATAGAACTGGTCATACTAGGTGTTTAGTTGACTTTGTGTTAGCTCGCTCACATAACGTTTAAGTGTCACCACAACGACTCCGAAACAAAGGCTCAGCTGGCATATGTGGCGCACAGATTGTTGGCACATTTATCTTAAAAGGTTTTGAAGGATGTACTTCGAAAAGACTCATCGGTCATAAGAAAGGAATCAGGAAATCTCCAAATTCCAATCGATCCCAGATAAGGCCTTCCCTCTAATACTTCTTCGCTACCCCCGAGGTAAAAAAAGACGTATTATCTGTGTCCTTCCTTCTCTAAACCATGCATTGTGCTAAGATGACAATACCATATGAACATTGAATTTGACATCACATAAAATACATTTTAAATGTTTTTATTTTGTTTCTGAATTGTTAACATACAAGAACTAATGTAGAAAAAGCCAACCAATTTCAAACATAAACAGGATGATCTGTTTGTTGTTTAGCATTTCAAAAAACGACCTGAATCTTCAACCCTTACATTTATGATGAAAATTGTTTATTGTTAAAAGAACACGTTTCAATCGGCGAGGGAAGCAAACTTTTCATAGAACACCATGCTTTACAAATAAATATTCCTTGATTTCTTGCAAACTAACATGAGCCATTAAAAATGGACCAAAGGTTGTTAAAATAATCGGTTCTCGTGAAACAAATATGTAATTTGTACTTCTCAATCAAGCGTGCTGATAAGTTTCCATAATCAAACCCTAAGACATTGTTTTACACGCGAATTACAATTAACAGATTAAGTTTTGGATAACAGAGAAACGTGTACTGTTAAGTGTGTAGAATTCCATATCTGTCCGTGGTTTCCGGACAGATTTTTTCATTAAATCGCCAGCTACAATCGGTCCGACACAAACGAAATCGGTCCACAACCGGCATTTTCCTGATCTCTGGCCATTAGTGAAAAATAAAACAAGACTACCTTTCTCAAGCAGGTACCTGCTTATTTCAAGGAATCGATGCAATGCAACAGTAAGTCCAGGCCAAAAGTGAAAATAGTGCATTTGTTGACCGCTAGATCTGTAGTGTTTGATTTCCTTTGATGTTATTGTCAACCAATTGAATCGGATTGTTTATAAATTTGAATTAAATCTAAACATTAACATTTTGTTTCCTAAGCTTTGGCACCAGGATGAACTAGAAAGGTGTTTTCATATAATGAAGAGCTCAGATATGGTAACTCCTAAATTCAAACGTCGATTTAGATTACGCCGTTCGCCAAAACGCTGACGTCGCGTCACTCGCGTGATATTTCTCTACTTACCAGACGTCTTTGAACGCTTATAGGAACCGCATTTTTTGACGCATTTACATGAGACTTATATCATTTTAACAAAGAAAAATCGAACTAAAATAATACCTGAAAAAAACGAAAATCGAAAATTTTGACCATAAGGTGGGTTTTCTCACGTCGCTCCCCAATTATATAATTAAGTGTTTTCTAGACAATAATTTACTGATAGCAATTGACTCCAAGCATGCACCGTTACTCAAACCATGTACAGTCATTGCACGATAGAGACAATTTAACCAATCACCAAGCGAAAGATTTCAGACCATCTTTTGAACTCTCTATTATTGACAGTTTGTACTAGAAGTCAGATATATATTCTCTCTTAATAGATGTTTCACTCGTTAAAAACCATGCAATTGTCTGTTCTTTAATTTATAAACTATATAAGTTGATCATATGTATTTATACCGTCGACATGATGCGACATTTTCTTAATCCTGACGCCATTCCTTCTTTTAAAACAACTTGGGCAGAACAAGACACTTTTTGTGATGAGAAAGTTCTCCTGTCATTAAACTGGCTTCACCCGAAGACACGGAGAAAATATATGATTAACACTTATTTTGTCGTACTTATTGCGGCCTTTGTAGCTGACAATTCGATATGTTTTCCCAGGTGTGCGCGAATGCCGGCGGATTTAAAACATATATATCGATCTTATCTTACACCATAGAACTCTCCTTGGATTATTACTTGTGTTATGGTTTTACAGAGGACATGCATATATTTCAGTCCCTACGACCATCCACTCATATCGCAAATGGACTGGCGAGGCTAAACGCAGCAGATGTTCTCCTAAAACGATTTATTGATGCTACAGACAAGAGGAATTGTGAAATTGTAATATAATAATATTGTACGAATACTGAGCTTGAATTTTGTTAAGGCCGAAGATAGTTATTTTAAAAAAATATGTATCGTGAATTTACAAAGAAGCGATGATAAAAACTACATACTCGTATAAGAAAACAGGGCTTTTATTTTCTAACATGCACATGAAGACATAAAGAGCTTTGGGTTTTGTCGATATATAACGTTGTAAGAAAGGTTATCATCTTCAAACTTTAATGTTTGAATAGTTTTATTCTTTGTTTAAACCAACAATTTTCTTTATATAGCGGAAATACAAGGGTTTGAGCAGGGCAGCCTCATCGGCTCTGTACACAATGATTTGATGCAAACGATTTTTAAAAAATTTCAGACCTTTAAAACAAGAGCGGAGAAAACAAAGCTCAATTTTACTTCTAAAAATGAAGAGCATTACAACAAACTCTTTACTCTTAAAGAACTTCAATCTGCCTTGAAGAAATCACATGACACTTCTCCAGGTCAGGACCAAATTCACTATCAATTCCTCAAGCACTTACCACATTCATCCCTTTCTATTTTACTCGATATTTTTAATAATGTTTGGCAGACTGGTGAATTTCCATCCAGCTGGCGAGAGGCTTTGGTCATTCCAATTGCAAAACCAGGAAAGGATGCAAAAGATACAAACAGCTACCGACCAATTGCCTTGACAAGTTGCATCTGTAAAACTCTCGAACGGATGGTTAACGATAGGCTTGTTAGGTTTCTTGAATCGAACAACCTTATTGTATCTGGTCAAAGTGGCTTCCGCCGACAACGAAGTACGTTAGACCATCTTGTTCGGTTCAAAACGTATCTTCGAGAAGCTTTTATTAAAAAGCAGCATGTAGTATCTGTATTTTTTGACTTGGAAAGTGCATATGATACCACTTGGAAACATGGTATACTTAAAGATTTACACGATTTTGGCCTCAGAGGCCGCCTTCCTATATTCATTGCAGCATTCCTGGATGAACGGCTCTTCCGCGTTCGTGTTGGGAACACCTTGTCAGGTGCTCGCGAGCAGGAAATGGGGGTTCCCCAGGGGTGTATTTTGTCTGTTACACTTTTTAGCATTAAGATAAATAGCATTGTTAAAGCTATAAACCCTGGAGTGGACTGCTCCCTTTATGTAGACGACTTTGTTATTTGTTTCTGTTCCAGGAACATGGATATTATTGAACGCCAACTACAGCAGTGCCTTAATAAATTGCAAATATGGTCAGATGAAAATGGGTTCAAGTTTTCCAAAACGAAAACCAAATGTATGCATTTTTGCAATCTTCGTAGATTGCATCCAGACCCCGATCTGACTCTAGGCAATACTAAACTAGAAGTTGTGCCAGAATTCAAATTTCTTGGAGTCATTTTTGACAAAAAGCTTTCTTTCTTACCTCATATTAAATCTCTTAAAAAGAAATGCCAAAAAGCAATAAACATTCTTAGAGTTATTGCACACTCAGATTGGGGAGCCGATAAGAAGGTCCTGCTAAGGCTATATCGATCCCTTATTCGATCAAAACTTGACTATGGTTCTATAGTGTATGGATCAGCCCGTAAATCCTATCTTCAGCAGCTAGATCCAATACAAAACCAATGTTTAAGGCTTGCCCTAGGCGCCTTTAGAACATCTCCTGTTAACAGCCTCTATGCAGAGGCTAATGAACCTTCTCTATATTACAGAAGGGAAAAACTATCTCTTCATTACTTTTTAAAATTGAAATCCAATCCTTTTAACCCTACTCATCGAGTAGTTTTTAATCCCCAATACAAACGCCTTTTTCAACAGAAACCAAATGCTATTGCCCCATTTGGTATTCGCATGGAGCCCATTATAGATAATCTTGGGGTAGACACTGATTCCATAGCCCAGTTATCTGACATACCTCCATGGACACTGGACACAGCAAACTTTTTATTTGATCTTACCTCTGATAAGAAATCAGAAACAGATAGAGCTATCTTTCACAGTAAATATAGAGAGATAAAAGAACAATATTCTTTCTACAAACCTATATACACTGATGGATCCAAGGACGGTGATTTCGTTGCAGCTGCAGCTGTATATGGAGAAAGGGTGAAGAAATGCCGCCTTCCAGACAAGTCTTCTATCTTCTCTGCAGAGATAAGGGCTATTGATCTAGCCCTTAACCTGGTGGAAAATGCAAATTCCACCCGATTTATTATATTTTCTGATTCTCTATCAGTACTGCAAGCCTTATCAAATCAAAAGTTGGAGAACCCTTTGGTATGCCAAATTATTCAAAGGATCTCTCATATTTTGTCTTCAAACAGACTTGTGTTATGTTGGCTTCCAAGCCACACTGGTATCATGGGTAATGAACAGGCGGATAGATCCGCTAAATCAGCTCTTAACCTTCCCATTTCAGATTTTAAAGTACCATACACCGATTTTAAACCTTCTATTTTAACTTACATCACATCCATCTGGCAATCAAAATGGAATGATGATGTTTTTAATAAATTGCATTCAATTAAGCCTACCCTCGGAGAATGGTACCCTTCTTACAGGTCCGTACGAAGAGAGGAAGTTACAATTGCACGAATCCGAATTGGTCATTCACACATTACACACTCCTGGCTCTTGGCCAAGGAAGATGCACCTGAATGCATTCCATGCAATGCACCCTTCACCATCAAACATATGTTGCTCGATTGCATTGATTTTCAAAGAATTCGTGCAAAATATTTCAATGTCAACACTATTTATGAGCTTTTTGACACTGTCAGGATTGAATTAATTCTTTCCTTTCTCAAAGAGATTGGAGTTTACAATAGATTGTGATTCCTTACACATTCTAAATATATATACATTTATCACTATCATTTTTTCATCACACACTATTTATTTCATATCACACATTCATTACAAACAATCTATGAACAATCATTAATTTTTTACATATTTTCTATCTACTTTTGTTCATTAAATACAAATTATTATTTATTTTTTCTTTAAACAAATACATTTTAACCTGTTAATATTTTAAATATCCATTCATCCACATCATCATAATGCGCGCTAAATGACCTTAGCTGTCGATGCGCCTTAAAACACCATTCATTCATTCATGCAAACGATTTCTTTATTCTAAAGTAGGATGTTTTGATAGACACATTTTAACACTTCGTATCAATACAATTTAGCTGATCATATTTATTCATCGTTCTTATTATACGAGTGTGACGGATACAAATATATGATTGACCCGGCCATCAACACAAAATATATCAACAAAGCGCCCTTACTTTCAACTTTTCTTTTAAACAACCTAACTAAATTCATACAATTTGCACATAGACACAAGGTTTATTTCGTATTTCAAACCCCATATATCAATTCAATTTAGCTGTTCATTTAGAATTAGTGTATTAGATGGTCATTTAAATATCTTTTGCATACTATTGCTATGAACAAATGAGTATCATTGTATCATATTTCACTGTAAAGCCCTTAAATTTGATTTTCATTTTGAGCAATCCAACTTAATTATGTAATTGACATAAGACAACATGTGTTAGTTCATTTGAACGATTATTATAAGGTCTTGATATCTGATTAAAGTTAAACTTCAGACATACATTATGTTTAGATTGCATGCTCATCAATTCACATATGTATTCTTAAATATTGTTTGTAACAACGTTCTTGCATTATATTATTCTTCAATAAATATTGATTAATCGATTTCAGTTTATTGTAAAAATTAGTTATAATAAAACAATATCAACCGGGTAAGCGTTAGAATTAAGACTATTCATCAAAAATAATGCGTCAGACATAAATGTGTGTCTTGATTAGAATATTGATGACATGAAGTCTGGATAAGGTTATGGTTGTCAGATGATATGAGTGAGAGATAGCGATGTTTAGAATTAACGATTAATGATAGTGGATATAAATCTTATGTTAAAAAAGTTAGTCATAAACGTCATGTATATCATACTTTATTACATGATCAAAAGGGACAATTGCGTAGATTCCTATCAAATATGAGGTATCTACCAATTTCAATTGCCAAATTATGGTTGGAGCACATAGAGTTCGGAAGTATCTTTCATAAAAGCATACTAGCGCTCAAAAAACTGCAAAACTGGGTAATATGAGTAATAAATTTTAATAAAATATGTTGAAACGTAGCAAAAAAACACAGGATCATGACAAAATAACGCCTAAACTACTTATTATCTATTTTCTAAAGGGCTATTTTCACAAATTCGATGCCCACAAATTGACTTCATTGTTTACATTCGAGTAACATCTAAAGCAGCAAAAAGCGCTCGAATTAATGAGTGGCGATCACCTGGTTAGGAAAATCGCATGAAACACATACAATACGGTTATTTTTCCAAATCTAACAATGTAAACATTCAAAATGTAAAATTTCTTGGGTTTTCATGGTTCTCGACGTTTCTTGTCTGACCTTATTTCATAGCTTACTGTAAACAAACCTTATATTATTCACTCATTAAGAGCATCATGTGAACGTGTTCAGTCTCAATTCATCTGTAAAAGGGAATGTAAAGTATTTTTAAGATAATTTTCAAGTATTATATAACTTGCACACTTTCAGTGTAAATGAGTGGAAGCATGGCTTACAGTGAAATGGTAGATCAATATTAAGGTAGTGTTCTACATTTAGTAGGGTTTTTTTGTACATGTAGCATGAGTGTCAGACAATTCCCTTTCCGGAAAATAATCCCTAGGACATAACCCCCTAGGACAATTCCCCCTCTTAACAACACCCACTTCATACAATACCCCCTCCGAATAATACCCTCTAGCAGCTGAAGCTAAGTTACACTTACTTTAACCCATGCTTGGATGTATTAATAATAACATACTTGAAATATAAACGCTGATTGTCCGCCGCTACCAAAGATTGGAGGAATTACCGTATTGTTCTAGGGGTTACTTTTCTACGGGTAATTGTCCCTAAAGGGGAATTGTCTGGAGGGGGATTGAATTACCCGATGTAGCATCGATCAGATGGTTCGATTTCTTCATGCCGGTTTTGTTCTAGATAAATTGGTCAAAACGCGCGTTGTTTGAAACTAGAGATTAAAACGTTCATACTTCCTTCTTCCTTTGAGATCTATATCAACCAAACGCCAAACCGGTAGAATTGATGGTTTTATATGACTGGCCCAGTTTATTCCTCCTAAATCATTGTGTTGTTAAATCATATTGTAAACCGTTTTGCTATTTCTTACATAATATTTGTCACATATAATTGTAGTATCCCACACACTCTAAAATCCTGGTTCAGATTAACTCCAATTCGTGATATGTACAATGTATGCAAAAGATGCAATTAAACATTTCATTTTATACAAGTGTATTTACATCTGACAATATTAGATGTTGTGAAATACTTGTTATTTAGTTTATACAACGGGCTATAGACTATGCAAATCAAATTTGATTCAGTGTAATAATTTCTATCAGACGTAATTCTTGAATCAAATTTAAGCCCAGCAGAACAATTCTAACCACAAACATCAACGTTTCTTGCAAAATTCCGTTGTTCATGCCATAAACTAAGAGAAGAAACGGAGAAGAAACAGTGACATACGAACACATCGAGCAAATTTGTGTATGCACTGTCCTTATAAGTAACATAAGACTTTTCGAGGATAATTGCAATTGCAGAAAAACGACCCCATATTTGAACGTGGTTTACCAGGAACGATATACGATTTCTTTTCATTAGACTTTTCTCATGTATAAATATTGTCACTTTACAAAACTAGATACTGTACGTGGTCTATATACTTGAGACAACAATCTCCAAAATGAAAGAGATACTTTTTTTATCCAATCAAAGGTGGTTTCGAGGGTTCTTGATTGATTGACGTAAGTCCCCTGTCAGTGTTTTAACGTAGTTAATCAACGGTACATGACATTATCCTCATTTGATATTTATCGATATAATATAACTCAACTTGTCATTAACGGTCCTATATCTAGTAGTTAGTAGAGCCATCAAGTAAACACATTTAACATAAGCACTGATTATCATTGGATAGCCATGTCTTTATCTAAAAGAATACTGTGAGAGAAATTCATGTTGCCTTTTAACAAATAGCATAACATCTTTTGCAATTTTAGGTTTCATTCTCAGTTATGCGAATCATCTTGGACCTGTCATACTCTCGTTGTTTCTACTTGCTAAGCGTTTGCCATTAAACCTTATCTTCGATTAAACCAGCATACCGGGTAAGGTGGTTAACTGAAAAAAAGGAGTTTCGTGGTTCGAGCCTCATCAATACAAATGGTTTTGTGAGAGTGCCCTTTGGTAAAACATTCCAAAACCTTTGCTTGAAACTTGTTGACCTCGGCATTATCACAATCAAGCTAAACGATCGTTCACAGACACTATAGAATTGAGTTTTGGTGTAATATCTAAGGTTGTACCAAGAGTAATAACCTACACGTTTATTGGACCGGGAGAATTTGAGTTGTGTCCCTTTAGGGCGACAATATTTTGAAAAACTTTCATTTATGTAGTTTGCGCAATTAACATGCAGGTTTGTAGCCATTCGATAAAATCATCATCGAATTTAAACGTGAGCTTAGACATGGGCTTACTATATTATTTATTATCATTCATATGCCTACCATTTTACCGTTAATGTTAATGCTACTTTTATCATTATTTCTTCTGAAAGCATTAATGCTAATAATCTCGCTTACGTGTTTCTTTGTTTAAATCTTCACATAACGAGGAGAAATCATCTTCATTTAATGCATCTGATATATATATATATAACCTAAGTTAACCTTATATTATACTTTATTGTGATAACCCGCCCTAGGTCATAGCAATATCGATATGATACAATTATTTCATGACAACGAACATATACAAGAACATATGAAAGCGTATATGTAAGCTGACGAACAGGCATTGTTAAAGGTAACGGAAAGGTAGGGGTTTATAGTCCCATATTTATGCTAGGCATATTCAGGCAACTCTTACAATTAATTGTTAAGTAGTGTGTGTTCACGAATGAATAATTTGCATAACATATCAGTTTATTTTTAGAATGAATTACTAGCTCAAGTTGTTTTGCTTATCTGCAAAGAAGATGAACCTTGCCAATCTTTTCAACTTACTTTTTCTCTTAGTTTTAACATATTCGGTTAAACGGAACTACATCCACTAATTATGGATCGCATATTATGGAGAAACAACATATCTGGCTCTCTGGATTTGGCCATGTGTGAAGGTTATTTTCTTCTCATAGTAATCGATAATTTCCGGTCATCATTAAATGTGTCCCTACAAGTTTCTACACGGCATACCGAAACAACTTTTCGGTTGCACAATTTTCTATTACACCATCAGGGGTATGCTTCTTCGTAGCTTAGTTGTTCCTTAAAAGCAATTTTCAATAAAAGTTGCTGGAAAGGTTTTGAATAAATTGAAGGAATCAAAAACACAGCCTTCTACATACTAGGCCCCTGATGACTACTGGTGAATTTCCAGAAAACACTTAAAAAGGATTTTTGTTGACACGGCATTTAAGTCAGTAAAGGGAAATCTAAATAAGAGGTAGGTACCCTAGCTTTACATCTTTATGTGGGGCTAAATACGCCTTAATTAGATATTAGAGCCTTAGGATTTCTAGCTAAAGGACAACTTTGTTGAGGCTTTGAACTAGTATATGGTCGATATTTCATTACGAAAAATAAAAAGAACCGAAAAGTTCATTATGGCGACCATAGAAACAGTCATGACTTCGCAAACTCCAATTAAAGTAGTGACAATTAGGCGCTACAGTAAGCATCACCAGTAATTTGAAAAAGTGCTGTTACTGACTTGGTATTGATATTGTCTAGTAGTGGTTGATATTTACGTAAGAGTGAATAACTTACATTTGAATTGTTATAAACATACACTTTTAAGACACAGAAAAGATCAAATTATAGACAAAGACGATTTCGTTCGTTGGTAATGTTTGCAGGGCTCGCTCTGTCGATCGAAAAAATCAATATTGACTCAAGCCATGGCTCAGACCTTTTCACCCAAAACTATATTAAAAGTCCCTACTTCATCTGATATGAATCCCATTGTTTAGAATAGGTCAGTTGGGGGTAATTAGACCCATTAAAAATCGATAGCCAATCAAACACAAATCTGTCACCTGGTTGTGAAAACATGGCCGAAATTAAGACGCCCTCTGGGCATGATTACCGCGATCATAAAACTGTTTCCTCCTGATTGTTATACAGAGTGATTAACAGCAACTTACCCCTGAAATGTGTGAACAAATATGGGTCAGTTTGGGAATGAAAAACCGTGCAAAGCAACATATATTTCGAATGAAATTAGCGAGATTGATAATCCTATTTTAGCACCATGCTTGGGAATTTTGGAAATCAAAGTACTGATAGCACTGTATTGGCATATTGGATTCAAAATCGTCTTCTGTGACAGTGGAGGAAAGATATTTTGATGTTAATTCGAATTGTAAAAATGCGTTTATATTCAACTAAGTGAATAACTGATAATTATGTTTATTTGATAACTTCACTTAATTAGAGAGGATGACATATAGTTCTCCTGAATTACTACAGTTGGAAGACTGCAAGGGAATAGATTATTTAAGGATTTTTGAGATGGAAATTCCGATATCGTGTTTTTGTGCTGCAATTAGTCAATGCCTTATGAACAGGTTGTGTCAAGATTTGAAAACTCAGCGGGCACTTTTCCATGCAAATTTTTTTCCAAAAATTAAAATCCTTCATCAGTTCCCATGTGCGTTGTTAATATCAATTAGCTAACAAAATCATGTTTGTGAATGATGTCCTTGATTATAATCATACAATGTGCACTCCTGATGTGAGAATAATGTTTATGGGAAAAATGGCTGCATATCTAAATATCTAGAGAACTGTGGATCCAATGTCTCTAAAATGTCTCAAGATTTTTTGGGTTGGCTTAAGCTGTTGCTCAAGCCTTTTTCAACCAAGCGCCGGCCCTGATGTTTGTCAAATAAAGTCTGATTAGTCAACACAAAGCGATATGTTTTGAAAATATATATGTGTGATATCCTTTAGATGCCTTATGTCATGATTTTTGGACGGTGACAACCTTTATTTTACAGTCTTCAAAGCAGCAACCTCATAACACCTCATACAGCTTAGTGATATGAAGTAATTACAAGATATTTTCCTTAAAGTAAGAAGTTCTGAGTTTTTAATCAAAGGTCTGTCGATCTCAAAACAATTTCTCAATTTTGAATGCAAGTTAATGCTTAGTTAATTTCTTATTCTTTTAGCATTCAATTCGATCTTTCCAAGGGCCTTTCTCCAGACTTTATTTTGATTTTTTACTACGCTGTAAATTAAGGGAAATGACAATGATAAACTTTTTACAGCAACTTATCCTTATGAACAACCAAGTTCCTTCCGTCGATGTGTTCTTGTGCCGTTAGTAATGAGAGAAGAAAGTCAATCAATGTTCTATTTTCTTTTAAGTTAACCACCACCGTGTCATCATTTTCAGAATTATCATGGCTATCGCGGATTTGTCTAGAACATGTACTAGGCTGTATCCCTTAATCTCGTAAAACGGTGTCACGGGGTTGTTCGTATCAGATGCCGAGTTACACGTCCACCACCTTCCCCACAAAGCCATGTTGATGGTAACGTCAATGTTTTGCACCGAATGTTTATTTGAAGGAACTCGAGATAATGATAAAATATCAGGGAACGCTGAACCCCTAAAATTGTTAAAGGTATTGTTATTTTCAAATGGATTAAATTAATAAACATTTACAGGAATATCTTGATATTGTTAAAGTTGTTTTATTTTGATTGAATGCAAACATTTTCGTTTTTGAGATAGCGTCGGGATAAGACGATACTTTACGCATTACAATACTCAGTCGATCCGTGGTTGTAGAATAGCCTATTTTCAAAACTACGCTTAGGTATCTTGGTTAATCCATGGACCACCAATATGCCAACCGGAATATATTTCATAAACGTTTGAAACCGGTTGGCCATTACCCTGTAGCTCGCCGAAACAAACCTTGTGATTTCATTCTTAAGGTTTTTACAAGAGGCCTCGAAAATGGTGATATCTATATATAAATCACTGTACTCACATGGTTTCAAAAATATATAAAGCGAGAAGGTCATCTCGACACCTCAAACTATGTTATCTTATATAAGTACTTGAGATTCAATTCTAATAAACATTACCTCATGGGAGACAATAATGTAACACGATGTAAGTCGAAAATGCTGAATTGATTAGATAGTCGGTCTGCTGCTTTTGAACAGGTCAATTGTTATATCTATCAACACATGTTTATGAAAGGTTGCATGTTGATCAGGTCTTCTAACTTTGAAATAATTAAATATCATTACGGTGAAAGCGAGCATACATTTATTTGAAGGTTTTATCATTCACGCTGTATCTAACAAACCATGGTAAATGTTAAGAGTATAAGAACCTCAAGTGGTTTTGAAGAGTGTCCCCCATGAATAAGAAAAAAGGAATACTTTCGTAAGAAGCATACTTTATATTTTGCTTTAATATGAGGCTCAACAGTTGTTTATCGATTGAATAAGCACCACAAAAATTTGAAAAGAAAGTGAAGTATATAAAAGTAGGTATAAACTATAATGTCACATAGTTAAAGGGAAATATATGTTGTCTTCAAAGAGGAGATATGTAAAGAAAGCAAGTCATGTTTGTCAATAAGTACAGGTTTGGGTGTTTGTGTATTCATTTCGTGCAAACAACACACGCTATTTCTCGTCCGTGCACATAGGGTGGGCATTTCAGCGATCCACATCGACCTTCTGTAAGAAGGAACAATTTAGCACTGTGATTGGCTCGACCACCATCATCTTTCTCTGGGTTTCTGTCAAGACAGACGAACTCGGAGGCCCCGGCGTGAGCGTAATTTCCCGCTACCAGATATCCACCGTACTCAAACGACCAGGAATCATAGCAATCAACGCGGGCTGGAATCATCACCATTGTCGGACGTCTTGATCTGCACACGGCACAAGGCACGTCATGGTCATACATACTCGGTAATGACCCAGCCATGCCTCTTTGTTGGAAATCATATTCTGCTCCGTAAAGCAGCGCGCCAAAGTCAAGAATTGCATCGCTGTAATCCGCCCAAGTTGGCTCCTCAGGTAGGCATAGGTTGTTGACAGCGCCTCCGCTATGCCTGTAATCTGATCCCCCGGCAAAGCCCTTGTACACCAGTTCAGTCCCGTTTTCTGGACAAACTGATCTCCCCCAACGTACATAGACTGATCCACCTCGGAACCTTTTGGCGTTTCCTTGGCATCTATTAAATAAATGAAGTAAATAGAAACACCAACTATTTGACATCTACTGTTTTCAGCTTATTTATATGGCATGCTTACGTATATGGAAATATCAAAAATCCATCCATGTGTGTCTAAACACAATTATGTAAAATGTGAAATTTTGATTTTTATGTGCCTTTACTTGTTTTATGAAACCGTTCTCAACTATGCTTTTAATTATATCGCCAAACATTCGTTTCAGCGAACCAACTACTTTGGAAGGCGGTTTGGTTTGACATCATGAATTGGAAATGTGCTCATCCGATTTGTAGATTAGCTGTATAAAGGACTGGACAGCGGCTAACATATTTTCGCTCTCTCAAAACAAATCGAAAAACATACATTACACAATACATGCTATCTATCATTTCCACATATCCATTGACATTATTGGACTCAATTTCCGTAATTAAAACGTACGGTATTTCAAGTATTCGGTTATGGTAAACGCATATCGTTATAATAGTAACATCACAATTCAAATTGATTAGGCAATCAAAGTTTATTAATTTAAAAGCCCATTAAAGGAGATTAATGCTTTATCAAACTATATCATTTGGTAAACCTTTGGACAGATTCAAACAGTTATCACCAGAAGACACCATCAACACAACTTAAATGTGAAAGTAAACCAGAAATAACCCAGATTAGCAAGTTTTATAATTCAGATTTCCTGATTATTCACCTCTGACATTGACAGTTGATACACACATTTTTTAACCGACCAATCAGAATTCGTTATATTGAATATGTAAACAAACAGGTTGTTGATAAATATGTTTGAATTGGAGATAACTATATTTCAAGCACAAAATAACTTATTTAAATGAGTCTATTTAATAGGGTCTCAATGCATTTCTAAACTAATTCTCATTACTTTTATGAACATAATTAAAGAACTCCTTATATTCTTCAGTTATTTATTTGTACTCCTCTCCTTTGATGTGCCTTTAACTAGTGTAAATCAAATGAGAAAGCATTGCTATTCTTTATCATTAAATTTGCAACAGCGAAAAGCATGAGAAACACAATCAATAATAAGTGTGTTAACATATCCCCCCAAAAAGCATTTGATTTAAATAATGTATTCAAAAAAATAATAAGCGGGTCAACATCACCACGCTTCAAACAAAGGTCGCAAGGGTCGTGGTGTTTTAGAAATCTCAGTAGTCTGTATGCCCACCTTTCTGTACGACACCGAGCCCTCATAGATATTATGAAGTGATTTGGTATTCCTGAAGAATACCAGCCCATATTTGTATCACATCACGGGTCAGATCCGCGATAATACACGGCCGTGACAATGCTTTCACTTTCCTAGTAAGTAAATTCCAAGCATGCTCTATCGGAATGTGTGACATTTTGTTTGTAGGGTGGTAATGTTAACCCTCTTATCGATGAAGTCTGCTTATTTAAGTTTAACAGACGACAATGGAAGTCATTTCAAAATAGAAGATAGCCTAAAGATAAAATAATAAAAACACATTTGGATGACTAATTATTTCTTTAACATATTTCTTATTATGTGATTCCATGACAAACTTACGTTCCCTTGATCCATATAGGTAATTTCCATTTTGAACTGTAGCGCACTTTACAAATCGTTTTGTTTCTAAATTACCCATCAAAGTAATCTAACACTGCCGGTTTTTAGTACTACTCTGTTACGTATCGACTTTTTTATCATACTTTAGAAGAGATGAGGTACATATAGTCTACATATATCTTTACGTTCTCACTATGAGGGAAAAGGACGTCAGATCAAATCTTACAATATTGTTAAGGTTCACAATGAGTCAAAAGTTTAAACATACAATAATTTTGGCAATTTTTAAGAAATAATGTTAATTATATTTAAATGCAATCGAATATTGCGTTATTTAATCTACACATTTTCTATGTTGATTCTGTAAATAAATGCATGCCATTTAAATATTTGAATATAGATGATGATATTTAAAACGCTAGACATTAGTATTGCTTATAAGACAGTTTTAAATTTTATCGTAGGTCATGGCCGTTTCTAGATAAGATCCAGAGAATCATTACTAAGCCTGTAGAGTCTTCCTGTGATAGTAAGTTCATAAGGTTTGAAAGCAAACATATTTAACTCAAAAAGGAAAGAGTGGACAGTAATACACCTGGTCTACAACGTCTACTTATATTAATTAATAAGTGTAGGTTACAAAGTTATATTGTTGATACTTGGTGATGTATAAATACTACAATTGTTTATCTTACCAAAGGCGTACGTTAATTATGAACACTGGCTTTGTCTTAACTCAGTTGAATATAAACAAGCACTTAACAAGCCGTTAGTGCTCTATTGATGTTAGGAGGCACAAGCTTGTTCGAGGAAAAGCATTCGATGTTAATGGAAAAGATTTACATTAACATTCACATAACCATATCGTTAAGGTTCAAGCGGTGCCATATTTCTCTCTGAATATATTTCACCAGTTGATCTTACTTGGGCTGATACTTTTGTAATGCTAAGCAAGTGATTGTTTATTTGAAATCGACAGCCGACATACTTTTAATGAAAGGTACAGCTTGAAATTTTACTTAACTGGGTGCCAGTGCCAATGAAGACAACTCTCTGGTGACGGCAATAGTTCATCATTTTTTTTCCAAAGTTAATGAGCTAGCGTTGCTTGAAGTGTCTCTGTTTACATTTTAGAACATGTTATATGATTTAAAGACCAAAACAATTTACGTTTGTTCACTGATATGGTTCTTTCAGATCCTTTTAATCAGTCAATTTGGTTGCTTATTAAGGTTTACCATCTAAAACGTTGGTAATTAACTAACAAAACATTGGTATGTGTACTTTAAAACATAATTTCCGCTTGTCTATAAATATGAATGTTTAATGATTGTTATCGTAACATCTTGTTATGAAATTGTTTTGCAAGTCATCTTGGATTTTACAAATTTACGTTTTTTAATTTATTATCAAATAAACTAGAAAAGCTACGAAGAATGCCATTTTGTTGGCATCTTTTCAAAAAACCATTAAGTTATGTTCACAATTCTAGGTAGATTTCTCGATCCATCTTTAGGTTTTTTAGTTTTCTTGTCAACCTTGTATTCATTAGTATGAGTCTCAAACTATTCTTAATATATGATTACTTCTATCATAGGTCTTATAGAGTAACACAAACAAACTTACCTTGCTGTAACTGATTGATGATAACATCCCTCCGATCATTGGACTTCTTCAGTTCGGCCATGCCATTCGTCAAGTGTACCAGTTGATCTATCACCCGGTATTCGTATTGAAACCTCGAATCGAACGTCTCATCTGTCGGTAGGGTTCTTCCAGAAGCAATAAGAGCAAGAAGGCTTAGTGTTAAGAGATACATACTTTATGTCTCAGATAGCCACGTGTTTGAGACTGTTTTATTTACCCTCAGTACTCCCTATATATACTTTTCCCTATGAAGATGAAAGAACAGATAAGGAATTTGCTAATGTAGGATATTCAACAGCCAGATAAATAACCACAAAGGGATCTTTGTTTGGAGATACATGGATAAGGTATTCCATCATTATGTTCGGCAAAAACTAAATAACTCAACGTAGATAAGATATTGCTTTACAGAAAATAACAATGCTTTACAAGTTTGCCTTTAAATAATTTGTAGTCTTCATACCTTTTGTGTAATAACAAACAAAACATGCCCGGACATTTAATACTTACTTTCAACAATGGGATACAGAGGACTATATGAAACCCAAAACAGCAGTTGGCTTTCAGGATTGATTCTAATCTGACAAATGTCCATGTCACGTTTACACTTTAACGAATCAGTTTTAAACTCTAACCCATCTATAGTATTGGAATTGAATTCTTTGGAAAAGATAAAGTGATACTTTTATTTAATTGGTATATCTGCATGTCCACGATCATGACCTTTACAAACCGGAAATGCTATAACTTGATAAAATATGCTTTTCAAAAACTCAAATAAATGGAGTCAAAGGCTTTTAACAAGTACATATTTTTTTTTATTTTGCCATTTCATTTACCATTTTTGTAAGGGGAATGATGATTTTGCAGTTTTCTGATCTCGCATCTGCTTCTTTTTTTAATACATCTCCATTATCAAGTATGACATGGACGGAATGATCAGTTCCCGTTATCATTGTCTATTTCGTATAAGTGTGATATTGTTTTTAGTATAAAATTCCAATAACGCTTCATCACGTAAATTAACCGCTTGCTCGAGTTTGGTGTGTTTAAAACGATTATGGAGAAAATCAAGTGTTTATATAAGGTACAGTCCTTTATTATGACATGATAAGGAAACTAACTTGTTCACAAAGACCTATTATATGCAAATACCATTTCTGAACCCCCTCAAAGCCAAATGACGCAAACTATCCAAATATATGCGTATTTTTTTTAAAACTGTTCACGAATGTAAGTTAAGCAAGTGGATCAAACTATAATATTCGTTTGTCCAAAGTAAAAATAAATCGTTACTTAAATGAATTCTCATGAACGGTGAAGTAGTCTTTAGAAAGATTAGGTTTGCATGAGTCTGGGCAGTTTGATTTCGGATACAAATGTTATTTAAATATCAAAACCTTTAATTACATAAACTTCAATCAATTTTGAGTTAATTTCTTACACAGATTCTGATGTCGTTTCTTCATTTCCTATTTATGTAAAATATTGTATTTAATGTAAATTCAAGAACATTCCGATGTAAATTGTTCTCAATATGTACATGCTCTCGGATCTACTTATTTCATTATTTAAATAGGTCTTTGAACTTAATTGTTCTGATAAGCTAATTAAAAATTATAAACTAAAAAAATACTTTCCCAAATGGAATAGTGTTGGAACCTGTGTAATTAGCATAACCCTTGCTGTCAATGTTGTGTAACTGTTTCATACTCAAAATATATTGCATTTATAATGAGGAATATAACATATCTTTTGATAACACATTAAGCATCCAGCAAAATAAATTACTCAACAAAACGTTCATTAGTGCGCATAAATTTACTGGAAAGTTTAGATGATATGAAGAATTGTAACTCGTATGTCATATATTTCACAGTTGTTGTCATGTTCAGTCACTACATTCTTCATCTCGAAATGCATCGATTAAGATAGTGAACTGTTGACATAACGTTAGTTCATGTTTTCATAAATCTTTCCTTCAAACCTCATAACAAATATATTTAGCAGTGATTTAAATTGCAGCTTTATGTGTATTTGTGAGGGATTTTGTGTAGCATAACTCTTTACAAGAGGCACTGTCAATCAACAGGGAAATTTGTAGTTTTATTTAAAGCACGTCTGTCAACACACTTTGCCTTTTGTGTTTTTCAAGCATGTCTAGAAATGTTCAATGTACATCGCTTATCACCGTGTTCTCATTATTCTCCCATACGGTTTAAGTCATCTTATAAAGCAGGCTATTATCAGCTTTGGGGCAAATTTACGTTTTACGACCAGGAAAATATTATTTCCAAAGAGACGGCTAAAATATAGAAAGATATGTCATCAGGAAATGCTACTTTGTACAGCCCGTGAGTTTGTCCATACATTTCAGTCAATGTCCTTTTATGTTTTGTTACTCTCTGCGTCAAAAATATACAATGAAATCCATTGTGAATAGTCGTTCTTACTCATACCGACTTGTTAAAAACTTGCCATACCTTAAAAACATATTTTCGACACACACACGCATGTCTCATTCAATCCAGAGCTTTTTTTTGCCTTATCACAATTGTATTATCTGCAATGAATGCATTGTCTTGGTATCTGTCATTTGGATACTCCCTTTTCTGTCATACCAAGACAGAGTTTTTTTTCTTTTAAGGTTTTCCGATTCTATAGACAGACGAACACCACAAACACAACTCATTATAAACTTATATCTATGTTTCAGGAATAAGTCATGCGAATAAATTGAAACATTTAAACTTAAGATAAAATATTGTTGAAGAAGGAAAAGGAAACTACTCTAACAAGGAAGAAGTCCCCATAATATGCAATTTTGTCCATAAACTGCGTAACTTGAGAAAGGATAGCGAAGCAGGATATGATGGTATAATGTGTCCACGATATCGTATTCTTCATCTTTTAGTTGCGTATTGTAAGGCTTTTCAAAAAGACAAACATATTTGTATCTCGAGCTTGTCCAACAAAGCAGTGTAACCTTATATCTTTGTTTTCGTGAAAGATTATTGTACGAATTTTCGTTACATGTTTATTACAATAATTTCCTCAGCGAATCTTAGACCACGTCAGATGGTTTGAATGTTACTTTACGTTTGAAGATATACAATCGTTGTGACTATTTCTAATTTATATCACGGACGGGTCAAATCCGTATCTCTATTGGAGTTTTGTCGATTGTTCGTCACTTTGTATAAAGGCATACATCTCCAATTCATCAAGTAAATATCTAACCAATCGGGAAAATCGATGATTTTTCTTTTGCCATCAGAAGTTATCTTTTGTCGGATAAATTGTGGTTAGGTATGGTGTTAACTGAGATACGAGTGTAATAGAGAGCGTTTAAAGTTAAATACAATTTTATTCGTAGCTTACGATTTATACTTCTCTCAAATGGAAGCTTGGACAAATGTTAAGATTTACGAAAAGTGTCAAAAAGTGTCCCCATCACTTGGTTACATGAGGAATATTTGCCTCAGTAATAAAATGCTGTATTAAGGAAGTATATTTTGAATAAAAGTGTCATGTTTTATAACGACATTTAATTCTTAATATGCTTTAGTTAAATGCTTAAATGTTAAGATCACCTTTACTTAACAAACGTCATATTTTAGCCTTTTTAATGAAATAATCAATTATAGTAATAGGTTCTTAATATACAAATTATCTTTTCATATTTGTTCTGAGTACCATCCAAATGTTTTTCCTTTTTCTTACCACATTGTCAATGCAAAAGTTTTCTACTCTTTGTTTTATGTCAAGTTTTTACCTCTGATATGAATGCAAAAAGTACTGTTTTTGAGACCGTGTGAGGCTGACGATGCGAAATAATCTATTCCTCTCTCCCGACTATTAGTTATATTTATGGAGAGAGAAGTCAAAAGCTGGGAATGAATATCATGCAATCTTCGTAAAAAAATACCTGAAGCAATATAACGTTCTCTGACCATTCTCATAGCTTTCAGCCAAAGTCATTTTTGGTCAAGGATCATGTGATATGACCTTCTACACAGTTTATTTGGTAAAGCGCAATTATCTTCCTGTTTTTCTGTCGGCAGCGCTTTCTATATCAAGTTTGACAGTAAAATATAACAATGAAGATGTAGTTAAATATTGGTTATAACGATCATATACTCAAACCATTTAATTATCTCTTGAATGAAAAGCTTTATTTCAGTAGATGTATATATTGAAACAAAGAGGAGCAAAACGCATTCTAGTACTAATTATACTTATTTGATTGACAAATTAACGGGTTAAACTCAGATTAAGACAAATGTGATGGTTTAGCACGTACTTCATAAAGTGTCTCAATTCTATTTTACAACTTAACTAGCAACTTGAGTAATATATTTCTTGTCCTTTAATGAAAACCCACATTGCTAAGTTTCCTACTGCAAAGTGTCTATTTCATAGGAAATGTCAATTCTTTAAAACCATACTTGCGATTGTGTTAAGAAAATACGACTAAAATACCATTCATTCCTCGAGGGCTTATTAGCCATTTGATGTGTACAATCAAACATATTTGTTTTATCCATAAGTTTGCTTTGGTAGTGCACCTTTTGCATCATTCTTATAATCTAAAATATTTTTGAAGGAAATATAAAGAAAAATGTTTAACTGAAATTGTCTAAAAAAATTTTTTTTTATTGTAAATCAATCAGACAAATGGATATCGTTTGTAGGCAAATGAAGAGGACTTTATGTCCACTGTGCATCGATAATGAGTTTTGTCTAATTAAGAGGTAAAAGATAGTATTACTACTCTCTGTTTCGGAAAGAACCGCGAACAGAATGGTCTTTGTTAAATATACCGTGGCCAAAATATTACCCACATTGTTATTACCATAATTTATGAACGCACAATCTAAACCTCATCGGGTAGAAATTAGTTTGTCCAATTCAAACTCGGGATATAAGCAGGTTCCTAACCAAGACAATCTACAAATCATTTCCAATTATTTTATCTTTAGCATATGTTCATTGGTGATAATTAACACGGATATATCAACTGAATGACAAGCAGGGTTTTGTTGGGGGTATACTACAGTAAAAAGAAATGTCTTTATCTTACGAACTATGCTTCGGAAATGAATATAACGCAGTGGAGGCCGTCTTTATTGTGTAAATATAGACTTTCTGAAAGGTTTCTATCAGAAGAAGCAGGTTGTAGATTTTTGTCTCTGTAACAAAGGGCTAAAATAGAGTTTGAGGGGTTTTTGTTAAGAGCTATACCAACAGAAGGTTTTGTTGAATAACAATTGTTGATCCTCCCTTGCCAAGTCAGTACAAAGCAAGGTTATATTTTATCACCTTCATCTTTTCTGTGTTTGTAAACAATCTATTTGGCCTAGTGTGGAAGGAATGTGAAACTTGGATATACATAAGTACATGTATTGTGATGGAAGAAATACCCTGTCTGCTTCGCAAACACTACTATTTAACTTATTTCCACCATACGTACACCGTCTGCATGCGCCGCGACTGAAGAGTCGACCTGTCTAGATTTATCTTAATTAAGAGTATTGATAGAAAGTAAGTGATAGAGTCTAGTTATCTTTATCAAAAAACAACGAATAACATGATAAGTAGATTTTTCTTTATAAACTGATAAGAAACGTTAACAAAAGAATACTTATAATTCAATAAAATAGCACTTGTTATGATTATAACGCTGCTGCTGCTGCTGATGATGATGATAATGATGATGATAATGAACATGGACCTGCTGTTGGTGGTGGTGCTACTATTGCTTCAGTTGATGATAATGAAGATGATAACGTTTCAAAACAAAATTATGCAATCGCATTTAGCAATGATATTAGAGACCATTGTTACAAACGGCAATGTTTTCTTTGGTCAAAAGTGTGGCTTTTATTACCACAAATATATATATTTTTCTTAAATTCAATGATTTTACGATATCCTATTCTGACTTGTTTTAATTTGGACAAGGAAGAAATCTATATAAAAAATGAAAAATTGTTTTCTAGACAATGATTTACTGACAGCAATTTACTCCAAGCATGCACCGTTACTCAAACCATGTATAGTCATTGCACGATAGAGACAATATAACCAATCACCAAGCGAAAGATTTAAGACCATCTTTTGAAATCTCTATTAATGACAGTTTGTATTAGTTGTCAGATATATATTCTCTCTTAATAGTTGTCTCACTCGTTAAAAACCATGCAATTGTCTGTTCCTTAATATAAACTATTATAGTTGATCATATGTATTTATACCGTCGACATGATGCGACATTTTCTTAACCCTGACGCACTTCCTTCTTTTAAAACAACTTGGGCAGAACAAGACACTTTTTTGTGATGAGAAGTTTCTCCTGTCATTAAACTGGCTTCATCCGAAGACACGGAGAAAATATATGATTAACACTTATTTTGTCGTGCTTATTGCGGCCTTTGTAGCTGACGATTCGATATGTTTTCCCAGGAGTGCGAATGCTGGCGGATTTAAAACATATATAACGATCTTATCTCACACCATAGAACTCTCCTTGGATTATTACCTGTGTTATGATTTTACAGAGGACATGCAGATATTTCAGTCCCTACGACCGTTCGCTCTTATCGCAAATGGACTGGCGAGGCTTAACGCAGCAGATGTTCTCCTAAAACGATTTATTGATGCTACAGGCAAGAGAAATTGTGAAATTGTAATATAATGATATTGTACGACTACTGAGCTGGAATTTTGTTAAGGTCGAAGATAGTTATCTAAAAATAAAGATGTATCTTGACTTTACAAAGAAGCGATGATAAAAACTACATACTTGTATAAGAAAACAGGGCTTTTGTTTTCTAACATGCATATGAAGACAAAAAGAGCTTTAGGTTTTATCGATTTATAACGACGTAAGTAAGGTTATCATCTTCAAACTTAAATATTTGAATCTTTTTATTCTTTGTTTAAACCATTTTTCTTTTATTTAGCGGAAATACAAGGGCTTGAGCAAAGCAGCCTCATCGGCTCTGTACACAATGATTTGATGCAAACTATTTCTTTATTTTAAAGTATGACTTATGGATAGACACATTTTAACTCTTCATATCAATACAATTTAGCTGATCATATAGAGTCAGTATTGTGGGTAAACATTGAATGTCTTTTTTATACGAGTGTGACGGATACAAAGATGTGATTGTACCTGGCCATCAACACAAAATATATCAATAAAGCGCCCTTATTTTCAACTTTTCTTTCAAACAACCTAACTTAATTCATAAAGTTTGCACATAGACACAACGTTTATTTCATATTTCCTCCGCCGTATATCAAATTAATTTAGACAAAATGTGTTAGTCTTTTTGAAGGATTATCATGAAGTCTGGATATCTAACGAAAATTAAACTTCATGCATACATAATGTTTAGATTGCATGCTCATTAATTAGCAAATGTATCTTTAGATGTTGTTTGTAACAAGGTTCTTGCATTATATTATTCTTATTTATACGTTCAATATAAAATATCAACCGCGTAAGCGTTTAAATTAAGACTATTCATACAAAAACAATGCGTAAGACATAAATGTGTGTCTTGATAAGAATATTGATGACATGAGTTCTGGATATGCTTATGATTCTCAGATATTATGAGTGAGAGGTAGCGGTGTTTAGAATCAACGATTAATGATATTGGATTTATATATCTTTTGTTCGTATGTCATTAAAAAATCCAGAGTCATAAACGTTATGTATATCATTTTGTATTACATGATCAAAAGGGGCAATTGCGCAGATTTCTCTCAAATATGAAGTATCTACCAATTTCAATTGCCAAATTATGGCTGGAGCACATAGAGTGCGGCAGTATCTTTCTTAGAAGCATACTAGCACTCAGAAAAACTGCAAAACTGGGTAAAATGAGATATACATTTTAATAGAATATGTTGAAACATAGCAAAAAACCACAGGGCCATGACAATATAATGCCTGCACAACTTATTATCTATTTTTGAAAGTGCTATTTTTACATATTTGATGCCCACAAATTGACTTCATTGTTTACATTCGAGTTACATCAGAAATAGCAAAGAGCGCTCACATTAATGAGTGGCGACCATCTGGTAAGGAAAATCATATGAAACACATACTATACTGCTATTTATCCAAAATTAACAATGTGAACGTTCAAAATGTAGAATTTCTTGGGTTTTATTGGTTCCCAACGTTTCTTGTCTGACCTTTTTTTAATCGTATATTGTAAACAAACTTTATATTGTTCACTCTTTAAGAGCATCATGTGAACGTGTTTAGTCTCAATTCATCTGTAAAAGGGAATTTAAAGTACTTTTAAGTTAATTTTCAGTTATTATAGAACTTGCACAATGTCCGTGTAAATGAGTGCAAGAATGGCTTACAGTGAAATGGTAGATCAATATTAAGGTAGCGTTCAACATTTAGTAGGGTTTATTTTTTTGTACATGTAGCATGAGTGACAGACAATTCCCTTTCCGGTCAATAATCCATAGAAAAATACCCCCTAGGACAATACCCCCAAGGACAATTTCCCGCTGAACAACAGCCCTAGGACAATTCCCCCTCTGAACAACAGCCCTAGGACAATTCCCCCTCTGAACAACAGCCCTAGGACAATTCCCCCTCTGAACAACAGCCCTAGGACAATTCCCCCTCTGAACAACACCTCTATCAGCTAAGTACCCTTACTATAACCAATGCTTGGATGTATGAATAATAACATATTTAAAATATACACGCTGATTGTCCGCCGCTACCAATGCGTGGAGGATGTACTGTATTGTTCTAGGGGTTACTGTTCTACGGGTGATTGTCCCTAAAGGGGAATTGTCCGGAGGGGAAATTCAATTACCCACTGTAGCATCGATCAGATGGTCCGATTTCTTCATGCCGGTTTTGTTCTAGATAAATTGTTCAAAACGCGCGTTGTTTGAAATTAGAGATTAAAACGTTCATACTTCCTTCTTCCTTTGAGATCTATATCAACCAAACGCCACACTGGTAGAATTGATGTTTTTATATGACTGGTCCAGTTTATTCCTCCTGAATCATTGTGTTGTTAAAACATATTGTAAACCCTTTTGGTATAGTTTACATAATATTTGTCACATATAATTGTAGTATCCCGCACAATCTAAAGTCTTGGTTCAGATTAACTCCAATTCGTGATATGTACAATGTATGCAAAACATGCAATTAAACATTTGATTGTATACAAGTGTATTTACATCTGACAATATTAGGGATTGTTATATACTTGTAATTGAATTTAAACAACGGACTATAGACTGTGCAAATCAAATTTGATTCAGTGTAATCATCTCTATCGGACGTAATTTTAAAAAAAAAATAATATTCAGAACAATTCTAACCGTATACCTCAACGTTTCTTGCAAAGTTCCGTTGCTCATGCCATAGACTAAGAGAAGAAATGGAGAAGAAACAGAGTAACACACGAACAAATCAAGCAAATCTGTGTATGCACTGTCCTTATAAATAACATAAGACTTTTCGTGGACAATTACAATATTTTTTTATATCTGAAGTTTGCAGAAAAACGACCCCATATTTAAACATGGTTTACCAGGAAAAATACATGATTTCCTTACATTAAACTTCTACAACTGAAGTATATCAGAATAAATAAAACTTTTTCTCATGTATAAATATGGTCACTTTACAAAACTAGATACTGTATGTAGTCTAGTTGAATTATATGCTTAAGACAACTATCTCCGAAATGAAAGAGATACTTTTTTATCCAATCAAAGGTGGTTTCGAGGGTTCTTGAATGATTGAAGTCAGTTCCCTGTCAGTGATTTGTTTTAACGTAGTTAATCAACGGTACATGGTAGATGCCATTATCCTTATTTGATATTTATCAATATTATATAACTGAACTTGTCATTGACAGTTCTATATCTAGTAGTTAGTAAAGCCATCAAGTAAACTCATTTAACATAAGCACTGAATATCATTGGACAGCCCCGTCTTTATTTAAAAGAATACTGTGAGAGAAAGATTCTGAGAATCTAATGCTTTAAATAATGTTTTCTTCTCAAAGGGCTGAGGATAATTGGCAGAAAGTAAACTCATTTAACATAAGCATTGAATATCATTGAACAGCCCCGTCTTTATTTTAAAGAATACTGTGAGAGAAAGATTCTGAGAATCCAATGCTTTAAATAATGTTTTCTTCTCAAAGGGCTGAGGATAATTGGCAGAAAGGACTTTGAATACTATGTGATACTTGGAGATCAATCTTAAACGAGATCATACACTGGGCAAGACATAATTCATGTTTCCTATTAACAAATGGCATAACATCTTTTGTAACTTCAAGTTTCATTCTGGGTTATGCGAATCATCTTGGACTTTGGCATAATCTCAGGTTTTCTACTTGCTAAGCGTTTGCCATCATACCTTATCTTCGATTAACCCAGCATACTGGGTAAGGTGGTTAACTGAACAAAGGAGTTTCGTGATTCGAACCTCATCAAAACAAATGGTTTTGTGAGAGTGCCCTTTGGTAAAACATTGCAAAGCCTTTGCTTGTAACTTGTTGATCTCAGGAAGACATTAGACATTATAAAATTGAGTTTTGGTGTAATATCTAAGGTTGTACCAAGAGAAATAACCTATACGTTTATTGGGCCTGGAGAATTTGAGTTGTGTTCCTTTTGGTCGACAATATTTTGATAAATTTTCATTTATGTAGTTTGCAAAATTTACATACATTTTGTAACCATCCGATAGAATCATCACTAAATTTAAACGTAAGCTTAGACAAAGGCATACAATGTTATACCGTAGTTTGACATCTTTTGGATAACATGAACATAGGTTTGATATAATTGTATTTTCTTCAAGTTAACAACCATGATAAGACATTTTCTCTACAAGATTGCAATGATGATTGAGTCCACATTTACTTGATCAACCTTCAATGCCTGAGATGTCGAGGCTACTGTAAAAGGTGACTCTTTAACATAAAAGGCTTAACATAGGGTACAACATTTCACAGTTATGCACTTGCTTTAAATGCATGGTTAATTCATTAGTTCAATGGCCCGATTGAAGAGTCATGCAAATAAAAAGAGTTACCTTGTTTGGGTATCAAATTGTCTAATTACTAGTTACTGATGATGTTTGATGGTGATTGATAACCCCGACTAAAAGAAATCTGGACCCCGAAACATACATTCCGCAGATTATGTGATACTCAACAGTACTTGTCGGTACAGTATACAGTCTCTCTCTCTCTCCTTTCTCTCTCTTTTCTCTCTCCTTTCTCTCTCCTTTCTCTCTCTTTTCTCTCTCCTTTCTCTCTCTCCTTTCTCTCTCTCTCTCTCTCTCTTTCTTACTCTCTCTCTCTCTCTCTCTCTCTCTCTCTCTCTCTCTCTCTCTCTCTCTCTCTCTCTCTCTCTCTCTCTCTCTCTCTCTCTCTCTCTCTCTCTCTCTCTCTCTCTCTCTCTCTCTCTCTCTCTCTCTCTCTCTCTCTCTCTCTCTCTCTCTCTCTCTCTCTCTCTCTCTCTCTCTCTCTCTCTCTCTCTCTCTCTCTCTCTCTCTCTCTCTCTCTCTCTCCCCTCTCTCTCTCTCTCTCTCTCTCTCTCTCTCTCTCTCTCTCTCTCTCTCTCTCTCTCTCTCTCTCTCGCTCTCTCTCTCTCTCTCTCTCTCTCTCTCTCTCTCTCTCTCTCTCTCTCTCTCTCTCTCTCTCTCTCTCTCTCTCTCTCTCTCTCTCTCTCTCTCTCTCTCTCTCTTCTCTCTCTCTCTCTCTCTCTCTCTCTCTCTCTCTCTCTCTCTCTCTCTCTCTCTCTCTCTCTCTCTCTCTCTCTCTCTCTCTCTCTCTCTCTCTTTCTCTATATCCCCAAATTAAAATGGTTTGCAGACGACATTTCAAAATGTGATGAAATTTGAAAATAATCTTCTAATAGGGGAGAAAATATTGTGGGAAAAGGAAAAATTGCTTGTCTGCAACAAAATGGTCAAATGTCGTTATTCTTTGGGAAAGGGTTAAAACAATAGAGGATCGATTGATATCTTTTGTATATATGATACTGATATCAAGACATATTATGACACGACGAACTACTGACCCCTTTCATACTAGTTTTTAACGTTGTCAATTTATGCTGTAAAATTGTTATTATTTTCTATCCATTATGAAGTTCGTCACTCTAAAAAGTACATCTAATTGAGAACAACCAATTGTTATTTATAAACCATGCTGGTAGCTTTGAATTTTCATCAGAGGTAGTCTTCCATCTGACTATCGGAAGTCCGTTGGTTCTACCTATTCTTAGCGACCGTTACTTCTTATTAAGTAAAAGGTGAATTATGTCGATCGCAATATACCCAAAAACCCTCTGATACGATGTTAAAATACAATAATAAAACCAAAAAACAATCAATGGTCTTTGCTGCTAATCGGTGAACTGCAATGAAGAGTCGTTAGCGAAGCCATGTATCTAATGGTAAATCCTGATTCATGACCATGTTATCAGTTTGAAGGATCCCCATGCGCCAGTAGGGTCTCGATAAATTAGCGCAAGATTACGTTAAAACCTTCACAAAATGTAAGGCCTTACTGCAGCCTTGAACCAAATAATCGGTATAGATAACTGATTTAAACATTCTGTATATGTCGTAACACAAAAGACAGTCCTTTGCGATACGGTCGGAGTTATTTAAAAGAAGACAATACTTGCCGCATACCGTAATGTATGGGCGGACCATCTCTACACGTAGATCTCAAATTGTATATCGGCGGACAAAACCGGAAACGTAGCTGTTGTTGGTTATGGTGCTGATACTGACTTGTACATTTCACAAAAACAACTCGATACACCTGTATTGTATAGTTGGTGACGAGTTTTCTTTTAATGTTATCTCTAACATGCATACGAGTATTGCAAAACTAAATTAATTTCAACGAGAAGAATATCGCAACTGAATGAAAGGCAAGCGTTAAGTATTTTGAAATCGTAATTTATTTTTACTGCTATACTAAAAACCAGCATACATATCTTTTCCTTCTTGTGTGTCGTTGTAATTATATGTAAGGATCGGATTGCTGCATTAACATCGTCTGATCCCGATCTTCACCATATTTAACCTTCACATGGCTCTTTGAAGTTCTTGCAGCGACAGTTTCAGACGTGGACCAGTCTATGTAGTTTATACAGGCCTGTTCTGGCGAGAAAAAAATAAGTATTATGTACAACTGTCTGTTTTTCACCTGCACCGGTTCATTCTCTATTGGTCGTTTATGATAATAAACATAATGTACATAATAGCTTCCTTTGAATGTTGGAACAAGCTGGATTTTTGTTTTGTTGTTAAAAAATTGGAGTACAAAAACGTATCCATTTTCGTCTTTTGTGGGAGGCAACAATAGTATAATTGTATACATAGAAACTAGAACGGACGTTGACATTGGACATTTTGAAAAGTATGGATACCAAGCCATGCCATCTTCACATTGTGATGGATGTGACTTGTGTATTGCGGTGAGTTCGGTTTGCAGGTTTCTGAATTTTTATTGAATTGTGGGTTTTTCCTGGTAACAGCCCCGATTTGTAACCGGGATGTTCCCCAATTCATCCGTTTGTAACAAGTGAAATGCCCGTTTATCATGAACATTGATAAACAAAGGGTTATGCTCGCGCTTACGATCGCCAAATGAGCCAGTCGTGATATGTACATGGGAGTTGCATCAAGTACCTCATCATTAAGTCAAGCCATAGTATAGAAATCTTTGCCCCAAACTGTCATGGAAACATCTGGTTGTAATGGTGCTTTCCTTATTGTGTAAATGTTTTAAAAATTTATTACATATAGAAGATAAAATGTTTACCACACGGATTGTTTAAAATCCATATATTTGGTTATCATTTCATCATGAAACGATAACAATCAAGCACGCTATAAATCAGAACTGAATTTTCTTTTTGAGTTGCTTTCTCCATTACCCAGAGAGCCATGAATAGAACGCCATTGTTGTATTTTTCTATTTAAAGGTCATATGTACAGGTTGAGTTTATTTCATAAAATTAAAATATGAAGCAAAAGAATCACATTGAAATTATTTGCAACATTTTGGCATAACGCATTACATCATAAATCACCGTCATAGCGCACCGATTAATAAAAGTTCGTATGACTTACTTCCCTTTGCTGTGACGTCACTCGTGATCTACTGAATGCGCCATGTAAAGGGCGTGAAGAGCGATCGCTTGTTAGAATTGGTGTTTTTCTTCAAATAAACGATCCTAAAGTCATTGTTTGAATTGACAGCGCATTTTCTTTATTGAATATGATTCATATTATAAGAATATCAATTTGAAAAAAGATAAATTAATAACTTAACCCGTGAATTTGCATGGAGTTGTCATTGCGTAAACCTGTTCATATGAAAGGAACGGCTTGAAATTTGGACGATTTTCCTTGAAATAAATTATTCTTAAGTCATTGTTTGGATTGACAGTGAATTTTCTACCCTGGATATTTTTCATATTATAAGAATATCCATTTGAAAAAATAGATAAGTGACTTAACGCGTGAATGTACAAGGATATGTCAATGCGTTCATATGAAAGGAACGGCATGAAATTGGGACGATTTTCCTCGAAATAGCAATCCTTTAGTCGATGTTTGGATTGACAGTGCATTTTCTTTATTGAATATGTTTCATATTATAAGAATATTCTTCTGAAAAGAAAAAGTAAGTGACGTAAAGCGTAAATTTGAAAGAATTTGTAAATGTTTTCATATGTAAGAATCGGCTTGAAATTTTGACGATATTTGTGAAAACAGCTATTTTTATTAATATTTGTTTAAAAAAAAACACGAGTACTTTTTCGTCAATGATCGTGTATAAGCATTAAGGTTTTAATTGAGTAGTAAACAAAGACATAGATCTGAATAAACGAATTGTCTTAAAACCATACATCGTATAACTATTAACTGTCAAATTCACCCTGCATTGTCTTTTCAATAAATGAAATGAAACGGGAGAAGATCATAAATTGCGAACAAACAAACCGTATTATAACCCAACTTACTTGTGATACGAAGGTTATCCTTTAACTCACATTTTCACCACACATCTAAATTTCAAAACTAAACACTGGCACATTCAAGAGTATTTGTTAAAATCATCCGGCAACTTTCCAGTAACTCCACCCCAAGTAAGAGGTCTATGATTTCGAAATTGATTCCGATGTCGTCTTACTAGATGAACTGTTTTGACTTAAGAATTGTTCTTCATATTCACTTTACATTTATGTTCGTTTTCCGTTTTCTCTAGTGTAAGTAGCCTTGACATATTGAGCATTTAATTTTCGGACAGGTTTAATAATTAACAGCTAAAAAAAATCATCATAGTTTATTTTACTAACAAACTTAAATAAACATATTTGAATTTATTTTTTATGATATTGAAATTTAAATATCAATTTGACAAAACTTGATTTTGATGTTAAAACGTTTTTTTGTTGAAAACATAGAGTTAATACCGTTTTGGTGAATACTGATTATCATATACTTATTGAAGTGTCAAACTATTCAAATAGAAAAGACAACATGTTCACTCCTTTGAATATCATAACGACAAAGTATCAGACGTAAGTCACATTGAGAGATAAATATGTCCTGACACCTTATCAATCCAAACATCCTGTGAGAGTTTGGTCTTAATTGGTTATATCTTAACAATGGATTTTTTAGCAAAATTTAATTACCGCGCATTGAAAGTGTGAGATTTGCCGCTTGTTATTTTTTGTCTGGAATAGCAGAACGTGTCAGACCTGTTAATTAACAACAGAGATACTTTGGAGATTAACGCCAGAGGCTATCTTTCGCCTAAACAATAAAGGACTTGAGACTTGAAACATACTGTGCAAATATGGCAGATTGGTGTTAATTTGCATCACGACCCTTAATCCTTGTCATGTCCGATGTTTGTTGATTGACCCTTTGTATGTGAGGTAAACTGACAATAATCAATTAAATTGTAGACAAAGAGATTATGTTCAAATGTGTAAATTATATATTTAGTGATCTTATTACTAAATTATCAATATAAATTTGTAATAATCATGTTTGAACGACTTCAGTGTGACATACGTCATTTAAACCAATATTACCAATGGCAAAAAAATGAGGAGTGTGATTTAAATAATTCCGAAAAGCAGACGCTTAAGTTAAGATCGAACCCATTATCATTTGCGTTGATGAGTTCAGAGACAGTTTGCGGATATCAAATATTCATTATTTTGAATTTTCATTCAAAGACAACGGCAGATAAAAGAAACTTGCTTGTTTTAATCGGTTTGTTATCATAGCAATCAACGTACATTTTTCATTTTGTCTCATTTCTGTACAATGGCAACGTTTCTGCGATTACGTTAAAACATAAAACAAGTTTTTCAACTAAGAACAAGATGCATTTAAGCGTTAAAAACCCAAAGACATGTCAATACAATAACTTATGATGTTGGATGAAATTAACATATTCTTGCAACCCTTTGAATTCTTACGTCATATAATCGTAAAGCAGCCTAATTAAGTATTCATAACTAAGTATGTGGCATAGTTAATCTGTTCCAAACAAAACTAGCTTGGCGAGAAAGAGTCATTCAAGGAAATTAACTTTCAAAAAAGGTGTAATCAACGTGATTTATCCTTTTCATGAATTTATCTACATTTACACAGTGCAAATTCTATATTAAGATCTAGCAAGACTTCACGAGGCTCTAAGACCCCAAATTAACAGTCAGGGATTGTTTTAATCACGAACATCAGTTAACCACAACGTTAATTTTGAAAAATATTTTCCTTTACCTGAGATCATGTGGGAAAATGCGTAACAAAAGGACTTCAGGCTTAAATTATCATTAGCAACTTGGTATATTGGGTAATAAAACAACGACTTTTGATAGATATTTGGGGTAATTCCGAAATTCAATGTACACATTCGCGCGTCGCACCAATGTCTTGACACATGATTGTATGCTTTATCGCTTGATTGGTGTTTGAAAGTGAGATTAGCTTTGTCTGGTTTGCATTGACAGTCTTGAAACCAACACATCAAGGTAAAGTGAATGTTGTCGGTGGGTTTCAAATAAGGGAAATATAACAGTTACTCAATAAGTAGAATGAATTTGAAGCGTCTTCACCTGTATAAATTACTTTGAATTGAGTCCGATCATTTAAAGATCAATAAATCAATTCTCTGGAAACGCCTAACAATGCGTAAACTTGCCGTCTTCGAAGTGAAAGTAACACAGCCTACTGTTCTTGTTTGGGGAATATATCTTTTGCTTATTTGTAAAGTAAACAAGGTCCAGTTTACTTATCGAAACTTTTTGCAGCTTTTATGTTCGTCGGAAAACGGGAGAAACTCGCATCCGTGCGACCAAAAGCAGAATAACACCAGAAGACCTGTCAAAATACCATATTCAATTTCCAATTTACGTTTCCCAAAACACAATTCAACACTTAAAATATCCGAAATTTGTGCAAAAACACCGTCGTTACTGAGAACTAGATTCTTCTTACTGATAGTTCATATGACTTTGAAGCACAAATGACGTCACAACAAGGGAGATAAGTCATTCACAAAAATCGATAAAGGTGAATAAAAGTAGTCAAAAACAACATTTTTTCGCTTCTGTATGAGAAAAAAAATCATTACCTCCGTCATAACGAAACCATAACCTAATTCAAAAACCATAATTAAAGAAAATTTTGTTTATCGGGAAATATGACCTTTAAGTCTGAGCTTTGACCTGGATAGTTTGATGTCACTATACAATCAAGAAAGACATTGTCTCTCCTTTATTGCAATGAGGAGAGACATTTGTTTGGCCTTATACATCAATTAAGTATTGAAAAGGAGTTGTATGCTCATGTAATGAACATTATTTAAGCTGTTTCCTCAAGGGTCTGAAGAAATAACGAAGTTAATACTTGATTTCTTTATAAACTGTACTACAGCTGTATTGTTGTATGGTACGCACTGGAGAATAACCATTGGAAGATAGATTGATTTGTATCTATGTTTCTAGAGCCTGTATTCAGTGAAAATTGATATGTTTACATTTAAATCCTAAAGTATTGCAATGGATTTGTGATCTGCCGCACATAAACTGTACATACTAAGCTAATTTGACGCTTCCTGAATTGATGATTCACTCAATGTCTACCTTTAGTTCTGTATCATTCACGAATACAAACATTACATTGTTTCAACGACATTCTATATTTTTTCAAATTATCCCATATGCGAACAAGCTTCTCTAGAGATATTCAAACGTAGACTCATCTTTTTTTAAATGTAAGTAACTTGATCTACTGCTTTGGGCTTACATCAATATGGTAAATGTTGTAATTGTCGCATGGAAGCAATAGAAATAATTTCGTGCCATGAATTGATATTAACAAGATTCACGACAGCATTGATAATGTAATGAAAATGGCGGTAAACCTCTTGCAGACATAATAGTATGCGAATGAACAAACAAACAAGCATAAAACATACATAAAACAAACAGTAAATAGGACTTTTGTCACCTACATCGGAATGTTATATTTATCTGAAGGATTATGTTGATTTGTCTAACGAGTAACGTCTCCAAGAAAGCGTAAACTAATTCACAAATGATATAAAAACACGGAATCGTCTTACACAAGGATTTGATCCGCATATTAGACATGTAATTTTTCCATAATGATGCCGCTTCTTGCGAAAAACGCGTCCCGATGCTACGCAGCAAGTGTCGAATGTTTAACAGTTCAAGCATCGATGTATTCCGATTGTTTCCCTCATTTACATTGCTTTATTTTTTAACCTAGATCAGAAAGTGTAAACCTATCCACAAATGGTATAAAAACACAGAATCATGTTATATGAAGATTTGATCCGCATATTAGACATGTAATCTTTTTTATAATGATGACGCCGGTAAAAAACCGTCCTAACGCTTCACAGCAATTGCCGTCTGTTCAACATTTCAAACAGGGCTGTATTCCTTTCATTTCACTTATGTGTTGTCTTGATGTATCAACCCCGTTCCGAAAACTTGAGAGTCCAACCATAGATTAGCCTATATGAGGCTTACATACTGATCCAAAGTGGCATATCTATCAAAGTTAGGGGTATCGGGACGAAATCGCAAGGGAGTTTCGTTCACGACATTTTTCTAAATGGGCCGAAGTTTTGTCAATGTCACCGCTCACAGATCTATGTAACTGAGATGAGAAAGAATGAATGGACGTGTAACAACCGGAAATGTAATAAAACAGGAAATGTAATAATTATTACATTTCCTGTTTTATTAAAATTCCTGTTGACATTGTCAACAGGAAATGTAATGACATTTTAAATGTAATATATTTTGATAAAATTATACGACCAATGTGACATTTGTACAGACTCGTCCTGTTTCTCTATTGTTTATGCTAAACATTGAAAATCTGCTTGGTTTCTAATACGGACTGACTCAGAGTGATTTATTTCAAAATATGTCTGTAATCGTACTGTGAGGTACTTTAAAGCATTTTCGGTCGAGGTTTACTAAATGAAGATGCTCAATGCACATCTTTTATGTAAACATTTTTGTATATCCAATTTACTTCATTCAAAAAGCAAACATGAACTTATTGCGGCAAAGTCAACAGGAAATGTAATAAAAAGCAATAATGAAAAAAATATGATCTGAAGTAAAAGCTTCGATCCTGAAGTGAACGTGTTTAGACTCGTCATGCCATTTAAGTGTTCGGTACAATTATTAAACACGTGTTCCAAAACCAGACTGGTTAAGATTATCTTTTTCAAAGCCTGTGTTATAACATTTTCAGGGGACAAAGTTATTTTTACGTTTTATTACATTTCCTGTTGACTATGCCGCAAGAAGTTGATGTAAAAAAGGATTTGAAATATCCGCTCAAGTGCACTTTTTTAATAAAATGAATTGGATATACAAAGATAATTACATAAAATATATCGCATTGCATATCTGCTTACAGTAAACCTCGATCAAAAATGCTCTATCGTATCTCATATCACTTTTACCAACAGGTTTTGAAATAAATCGCTCTGAGTCAGTCGGTATGTGAAATTAAGCAGATTTTCAATGTTTAGCGTAAACCATAGAGTAAAAGGATGAGTCTGTAAAAATGCCACATTGGTCCAACCATTTCATCAAAACTTATAACATTTTAGATTTCATCACATTTCCCGTTAACTATGTCAACTGGAATTGTGATAAAACAAGAAATGTAATATTTATTACATTTCCTGTTTTATTACATTTCCGGTTGTTACACATGTACTACATAAACTGTCTCAATTTTATTTTAGAAATTAATCATCAACTTGAGTAATCAGTCGTTAGTATATTAGTGCAAAGATTTTATTTCGTAAGAAAAGTCAAAACACTAATAACCGAACTTGCCATTTTACAAATGAAATACGACAAGAAATGATATTTAGTCGTCTTTGGCTAATTGGACTTTTGTTGAGTACAATCTATCATATTTCTATTATCCATAAGTTTGCTTTAACAGTTCACTTTTTGTATTTCTCTTACAATCTTAATAGTAATATAATAAAGCAATGTTTTGTACACTATCAAGGGGCTCGATGTAGATAACGAAAGAATGTTTAGCCGCTTTTGTCTAAAACTGTGCTTTTATTGTCAATTAATCAGACAAATGGCAAATCAGACAGTTTTAGCCAAATGAAGATTCTTCAAAGCCAATCTGTTTACCGTCCATAGCGAACACTGTTCATTTTCATTTATAATAATGATGATGATGATGATGATCATCATCATCATCATAGAAATATGATATCGTTTAGCTCCAAAAAATTCCTTGTAAACATCAAAGCAAATGTTGTCGTCTTTATTAAGTGACTTGGTGAAATAAGTTTAAGTGTGAAAGGGAGATAACGCAAACTTAAGGTATACGTTATTTCAGTATGGACTTTCTCTGTCTGTCTCTGTCTCTGTCTCTGTCTCTGTCTCTCTGTCTCTGTCTCTGTCTCTGTCTCTGTCTCTGTCTCTGTCTCTGTCTCTGTCTGTCTGTCTGTCTGTCTGTCTGTCTGTCTGTCTGTCTGTCTGTCTGTGTCTGTCTGTCTGTCTGTCTGTCTGTCTGTCTGTCTGTCTGTCTGTCTGTCTGTCTGTCTGTCTGTCTGTCTGTCTGTCTGTCTGTCTGTCTGTCTGTCTGTCTGTCTGTCTGTCTGTCTCTGTCTGTCTGTCTGTCTGTCTGTCTGTCTGTCTGTCTGTCTGTCTGTCTGTCTGTCTGTCTGTCTGTCTGTCTGTCTGTCTGTCTGTCTGTCTGTCTGTCTGTCTGTCTGTCTGTCTGTCTGTCTGTCTGTCTGTCTGTCTGTCTGTCTGTCTGTCTGTCTCTCTCTCTCTCTCTCTCTCTCTCTCTCTCTCTCTCTCTCTCTCTCTCTCTCTCTCTCCTCTCTCTCTCCCCTCTCTCTCTCTCTCTCTCTCTCTCTCTCTCTCTCTCTCTCTCTCTCTCTCTCTCCCTCCCTCTCTCTCTCTCTCCTCTCTCTCTCTCTCTCTCTCTCTCTCTCTCTCTCTCTCTCTCTCTCTCTCTCTCTCTCTCTCTCTCTCTCTCTCTCTCTCTCTCTCTCTCTCTCTCCTCTCTCTCTCTCTCTCTCTCTCTCTCTCTCTCTCTCTCTCTCTCTCTCTCTCTCTCTCTCAATGAAAGCAGTTGTTCGCCTTCAGATGTGAATATTGAATACTGGAAAGAAAAAGACCAGAAAATTCACGCACATCATTTTTTCCATTTTTTTAACGCTTTGATTGATTTTCCGACCAAGACCTTTACGAACATAACACAGTATTTGTGATATGTATAATCACTAATTGTTAACTATTTTTGGTTCCATCAAAATCGACTTTGTGGCACTAATTAGTCGACTTGACGTATAAACTGAGATAACGCTTTCAAATGTGAACACCAGTTGCAAAACGAGTTATTTGATTAATTGAATGTGTGGCATATGGTTGGTATTTATTACGTTACATCAGAAAGGAACCCAACTTTTTGATATTATTACAATTGATTCAGTCTTTACTTTATAATGTCAAATAAAACAGGTGAATATTCTTACAGGAAGTAGCATTTAGGATTCATCGCAATCGTACGTTGTTAAAAGATTTTAACGATTATGTTAATGGATTTGTGTTGGTGTTGTCTAATAGTGGTTGATATTGTTGTAACTGAAGAATCAGTCTTATGTTCTGATCCAATTATGTATGGTGTGTTTGATTTGACAATTCACCTACTCATTCATTTTTACAAGAAGTTTCACAAGTCATCATACATTTAGACAACAGATGAGGACTGGCCTTGCACCTTTTACCAAGTGCTGTCATTTCCATGTTCAAGGAATATCTGTGTAATTATGCCGGTAACGTGATCTCTGGTGAACTGACCCAGCGATGCATTGTTGGTTGACCTTTTATTTCTAGTTCCATTGTGTCAACAAACATGTTTCGTACTGTCAGCCTTAAAGTGCACCGCAACGTTTAGGAACTCCTACCATTTTTACGATGCTTTGGAGTGGTGCGATTTCCACGTTGTGGGAAAATGTGCGATATATAACCGACATTTTCTCATATACCGGAGCTCAAGTACAACGTATTGCATTCCAGGTTACATGTTCTATATCTTTTTTAAAGAGTCATAAACAGTGATTGAAAGATGTCAATGATCTAGTTCTGGTTACTTTACACACTTTTCTTATTATATAATCGGTAGAAACAAATTTATCAAAGTTGAAATCCCAGTCTGTGAGATAGTCCTATAAATGCATACATGTTTCTGAGGTAGCGTATGGAACGGCTGGTGTATTGTCATGTACAAAACTCTAGTTCTTTGGGTCGCAAAGGTCTCTTGAAAGATCCTCCAGTGATTTTAGCACGTTTTCTCATATTTATAGGTTATGAAGGGCGATGACAATATAACTCGGTGAGAGTCAAAAATGCGAAGGAATAAGATTTTCAGCCGGTTGACTCATAACATGTCAAGAATTCCGTTTATGAACATATGTTATTGAAAGGTTGCTTGTAGATCAGCTGCTCGGTCATACTCACGTTGCCTTGTTGAAGCAACACACAGGTCCCTGTCATTTGTTATAACAAATCATTTGTTATGAAGATTATATATACAACGTCGTAAATTAAAACACGTATCATTTTGATGAAAGCGGGCATTCATTTATTCAAAGATTTGATTGACATACTGTATTCAACAAAATATCGTGTAAGTTAAAAGTAAAACAACAACAATTGGATTTAGAGGGTGTATAGTAACACATTGAAATCCTCACCTCTGTTGGGAATACTTTAAATATACCATGCTAACATTAAACACGACAGTGTTTCCGTTTTTAAAAATGTTATTGAAAGGCTGCGTGTTAATTAGCTGGTCTTGCATTGCTTTGTTGTCAAGAAAGGTTTTACCCTTTTATCTTTATTACAAAAGTAATAATACGGTTCGAGGTTCCTCATCGTGTTTAAAAAAAAACCCAATGTTTTAGGCCCTGTCATCTATGTCAAAGCCTAAGAATTATTTCCATTTCAAACTGCAAACAATGACTTCTTAAAAAGTATAAAACAATTTGTTAAATTATACTTTGACATCACATTAGATTTATTAGCGATATTTAAAAGACATGTTGCACACAATTTAAGTTCATCGTTTTCATTTGAGCTATGTTTAATTGTCTCCAACGTTTTCGAAATTGACCTTTTACTGTGAACCTTACTGTTTTATCTCGTTTAAACATATAATTTAAAAAAGCTACTCTCTCAGTTACTCTTAGAAGTGAATAAACGTATGTTTATGTTGATTGTCAAATAGTCTTGAACTCAATAGTTTTACCGTTAATGGACACTATTCTGGCTTAAACAAGAGTAAACAAGCAGCGTGCTGAGGAACTTCATCAAAAATTGTTTAAAAGAATAAGGCCTTACATTTGTTCAAAGGTTTGATTTTTCAAACTGTATTTCAAAAACTATTCAAACAGACAAAAGTGAAATAAATTCAAGTGGTTTAAAGGAATGTCCTCCGTTTATAAATGAAATAACTTATACATACATTCTAATATGAAACCTTTGTGGAATTATCGTCTTTTTTTAAATAAGTATGTTTTATAAAACTTTAACTAAAAAAATTACAGAAGTCGAAATAACAATTATTGAACGTAGTAATTATGGCGAATCTTTTGTTGATAACTTTCTTTATCAGCCATTTTAGTCAGACATTGTCTATTTTTAGAATTGAGTAACACAAACTCAAATACAACAAGACACGTTGCTTTGTCAACTTTGTCAGAACGCTAAACAGATACATATCGATTGAATCACCAGTTGTAAGGGAAACATTGAGAAGAAAGTGTTACCAGATTTGTATAGATCTTAAATAAGGTAACTAGGCATATTGGTCACCAAAGGCTATTAAAGAAGGACATAAACCAATCGTCACAGAGTTGGAGAGATATTTGTAGTGTCGTCTCAGAAGAGATAGCTAAAACGAAATAGAAATGTTTGCAAATCAAGTCCGGATGTCGTGAGTGTGTTATCATTTTGTGCAGACAACACACGCTATTTCCCGTCCATCCACATATGGCGGGCATTTCAGGGATCCACATCGACCTTCTGTAAGATAGAACAACTTGCCGTTTTTATCGGCTTCACCGCCTTCATCTGTCTCTGGGGTTTTGTCGAGACAGACAAACTCAGAGGCCCCAGCATATTCGTAATGTCCCGCCACCAGATATCCACCATATTCAAACGTCCAGGAATCATAGCAATTTACGCGGGCTGGAATCATCACCATTGTCGGACGTCTGGATCTGCACACGACACATGGTACGTCATGGTCCAACAAATTAGGAAACGACCCAGCCATGCCTCTTTGTCTGAATTGATATTCTACTCCGTACAGGAGTGCGCCATACTTAGCTTTTGTATCGCTGTAATGTGCCCAAGTGGGATCCTCAGGTAAGCATAAGTAGTTTGCTGCACCCCCGCTCTGAGTGTAGTAAGATCCACCAGCAATGCCCTTGTACACGAGTTCAGTCCCGTTTTCTGGGCAGACGGACCTTCCCCAACGGACATAGACTGACCCATGTAGAAACCTTTTGGCATTTTCTTTGGCCTCTTTTAAATCTATAAAATAAAGAGAACAAACATTGTGTTACAATTACTGTTTGCATCTTATTAACATAATATACTTGTTCATGGTTATAATGATAGCGACATCCCTGTCTGTCAAAATATGAATATGAAACGTGAAATAACCATATTGGCTATTTGTCTTATGAAACAGGTTCAAGAAGTAAATTTCCAATTGTATTACAAAAAACACATGTGTGCAGACCAACTATTTCAAAGGCCGGTTGGTCTGACGTCATGAATTGGCAATTAACACATATGACTTTAAGAATTGCTTTTATATGAGAGTGGACAGCAGCTTTATATTGTCACTCTTTCAAGTAACTCAATTTTCATCAGTTATACTTTTTCAACATAACACACGTTATTCATATTTATTTTAATGTCTCTGGCCCAGAAACATCTTTGTAAAAAACGTGATAGTTTTAGTGAATCTTAATCGGTTACTCGCTTAATAGGTTACTCGAGGCTTTCGATACAATACAACGCGATAAACTTTAGGAAGCATTCAGTCGTAAGGGTATTAATAGTAAATTATTAGAAACATTAAAGTCGCTGTAAAGCAAATCAAAATCTAGTGTTGAAATCAGCGGAGAGTTGACACAATGTTTTGATTGCACCATTTGAACCTGGCAATGTTGTGTAGGAAGTCCGAAAATGTTCTCTATTTAGTTCGAATATATTCTCTCTTTTTATAAACGACTTAGTTTCATTTCTTGATAGTTAAGGTAATGACCGAGGGAATTTTGTTACAAATGACATAGAAGATAATAACATTTTAATGTTTGCAGATGATATTTCTAGATTTGTAGATAGTGTCATTCAACTTCAACGACAAATCAACAGTATAGAACAACTAAGTAAAGCGGTAGGGTCGGACGTAAATATAGATAAGACCAAAAAGTGGTAATGGAAATGGAGGTATAATTAAACAAAATAAAAAATGGTTATATAATGGTACTAGCATTTATAAAGTAAAATGTGACAAATATTTCGGCGTGTAGTTTAATAGTAGATTATCTTGGTCAAACACAGTTCAAATGCTTGCCAAACAGGCTACAAAAGCAATGAGTTGCATTATTATGCTTCGTAGATATATGGGTTATATTTCTACACGTGATATGTTAAAAGATATTTAATGCCTCACTGAAGCCAATTTTGAGCTATGGATAAAATATTTGGAGTTATCAATATGTTGTTAGGATAGAAAAGGTCCATTTAAAGTTCTGCAAAATAATATACTTATTATCTTGTAACATATGTAATTTACTGGCTCTAGGTGAACGTGGAAGGTTACAACTAGGTAACATATATATGTCGAACTGTATCAAATACGGGTTAAATGTAGAAAGCATGAATAATAAAATATATCATAAACATTGCTTTTTCATGTTATTACGCATGGATGAATCTGGTAAAAATACATGGACTATATTTTAAGAGAATCTATTATTTTATCATGGCTTTTGACACGTGTAGATAGTACATAATGTCGGAAATATTGATCATTTTTAAAGGCTTTTTCTCAGAGAATTATGGATTGTTATACTCACAAATAGTTTGCTGATCTAAATGAGTTACCAAACGCATTGCACTATAGATCTACCTTTACTCCAGAACTATATCTTAATACCAACCTATCCTATATACAAAAGAAGTTATTAGCTATTCTTAGTTGATCATCCCTTGATTTAATGGTTGAAAAAGTCAGATATTTAAAGATAGAAAGAGAGCTTTCTGCAAACTTTGTAAACAAATTACCTACAACGTTATTGAGAACGAATATCATTTCTTTTTAAAATGCAAAAGGTACGAACGGCTACGCAAAATGTACTTTGATGAAAAGTCATGGCTTAGAAATGTTAGTCAGCAAACCTTTTATTCAATTTTGGAATATAATGATGAATGAACAAGATTGAAAGTATCAACATACATTGTAAAAGTCTTTAAACAAAGATGAAATCTAATTGAAGAACTATTGTTATGTGTTTGTTGTGGATTGTCACTATTTTGTATGTATATACTATAACTGTATGTTGTACATCTGGGTTATATTACTGTTTGAATCTCACCAAAAGTTTGTGATATAGTTTGATATAGCATTCGTCTTCTCACATGAGCCTTTACTAAGAAAAGCAGACCTATATGAATACATGACACAATAAGTGTTTATGTTAATTTTGTCTAAATACAATCAAATAGTCTGTATGGATTATGAATATAAATGCATGGAGTTTGCAAATGAAATGATGATTGGTTGAACACTGCACATAGCCACTACTTTAAACACAGTTTAAAAGTTAAGAAGGGGTCATGGCCTTTTCTAAATGCAAACTAGCGATGTGTGACTATACCCACACAGTCTATACATTTAGAAAGTTAATTTAGTCTTAAATCAAAATCTTAAATGTAGACGGATTACAGTTTAGTTTTTATCCAACAAAAACCGTTGAGCGCTTGTCTGAATGGTCATTTTTTGTTCCGAAAGCAAGGCAGATTAAAAGAAAACTTGGTCTACAGTTTCTCCTTATTTTGGATAATAAGGGTAAATTGAAAATACAAACATATATATATATTGTAACATTATGGCTCCACTGTTGTAACTCCCTTCCTCTTTATAAAAGCCATGCATGCCTTATTTTTAGTTCGTTTATTGTTTGTCGCTCCAGCAATAATATTATTAAAATTGCTTAGTAAGATCACATTGTCTTGTCGATCTTTATATCCAATAACGTATCATGGTGTCAGAGGTGGAATTTTAGGGATGAATTAATTGACAGTGATGGGCTAATAATGATGGGTAATAAAATTATTATACCAAAGTCCATGAAGTCAAGAATGTTAGAACTCATTCACTTAGGTCACATGGGGACAGAGAAGTGTTTTAAAAGGGCCAGGGATGTTATGTTCTGGCCAGGGATTTCTAATGACATAAAAACCTTGGTCAATAACTGTAGCACATGTCTAGAGCACAGAAACTCAAACCAAAAAGAACCATTAATTCCCACTGATATTCCAGACTATCCTTGGCAAATTGTAGGTACTGATCTATTCAGCTGGGAAAACAACAATTATTTGTTAGTTGTTGATTATTACAGTAGGTACATCGAGGTCAAAGAACTTCCCAGCATGAAGAGCACAACTGTTATTAACCGAATTAAGGGGATAACGGCTCGATGGGGCATAAGCGAGAAAGTTATTTCTGATTGGGGACCTTGCTACAAGTCACAAGAATTCGCAGATTTTGCCAATGAGTGGGATTTCAGCCATCAGATGATTAGCCCATATCACAGTCAATCAAATGGGTTAGCCGAGAAATATGTGTCAGTTTGGAAAAGGATCCTCACCAAGACCAAAGAATGTAAAAGAGATGCGCTTCTATGCTTTCTAGAATATAGAACTACTCCATTTGACTCAGGGTTCTCGCCTGCAAAGCTGGCAATGGGCAAACAGCTGCGCTCCATACTTCAAGTTGTCCCAGGAAATCTTAAACCAAACTTAATACCTTCAAACATTGTAAAACAAGATATTGATATAAAAAACATAAGGCAAAGAGATAGGCAATCAAAATTATTAGAACCCCTTGAAATAGGCCATTCTGCCAGAACACAACAAGCAAATAAAGCCTGCCACTGTTATTAAAAAGCATAATGGAAGGTCATACACTCTTAAATGTTCTGATGGTGCAACGTATACTAGAAATAGGCCAGATTTACTAAAAAAAAACCCGAATGAATCTATTCAGAATACTGCTGCCTTAGATCCTGAAATACCAGGTGTGTCGTGCAATGAATGTTCACCATTGACTTCCGACATGAAAGAGTCAATTTCCTCAAAACCGTCTGCAAATACCTCTGATAACTTAAGCATGAATGATTATGTTACAAGATCTGGACGGGTTGTGAAACAGAGAGTGATTGAATCAATGTAACTTAATTACACTGGACACCCATAGGCGGAAATCTCGGAGAGGTATTGATTGAAGTGCCGTCTCATTAGAACAGTTAATTGTAATAACACAGATTGCCATCCAGGAAACACTTCCGGTAATGAGTAATTGAATATCGGATGCGATAATTTCGGTGGTCACGCACAGGAGTTCAGAACTGATAAGCAACCCATTAAAAACCAATCATACTGTGTTAAAGTTTATCAAAAAAAAAACTTGTTAGCAATTACACTGTACATAATATATATAGGATGAATACCCTTATGCATTTTGTTCATACCATTATTAATGTCTTATTTCATAAGAAGGGAGATGTAACATTATGGCTCCACTGTGTTAGCCTTCCAAGAGTTAACTCCCTTCCTCTTTATAAAAACCATGCATGCTATATCTCTAGTTAGTTTATTGTTAGTCGCTCTAGGAATAGTATTATTAAAGTAGCTTAGTTAGAACACATTGTCTTGTCGTTCTTTATACCCAATAACATAACATATATATTGTTTTAACCTTATGTGTATTGTTACTTCTACTGTTTACTTTAACAAATTCATATGTTAATAAAAGCCGATGACTTTGTCATAAGCTCTTTATGACGACTAGTAAGCGTAAAACTTCTGTTGTAAAGATATTCGATATAAATGAGAAAGATCGACATAAACATTTTTCGTGTCCACTTGTCAAAAAATAAGACGATTGTCATTTTGTAGGCATTTTCATCCAAGTTGATTTTAATCCTGTTAACAAATATATGTATATTCGTATAGCAATCTTAAATATTCTCGAATTGAACAAGCATGTTTTATATTAACATTTAATTCACCCATATAATTCATAGACTATCCGAAATAAATGATTCATTCTAGTCTAAGTGTTATAGAAAAGAAAAACAGTTTACCTTGTTGAAACTGATTGATGAGCACATCCCTTCGATCATTGGATTTCTTCAGTTCAGCTATGCCATTCGTCAAGTGCACCAGATGTTCTATCACCCGATATTCGTATTGAAACCTCGAATCGAACGTTTCATCCGTCGTAAGGCTTCTTGCAGAAGCAATTAGAGAAAACAGACTTAGTGTTAAGAGATACATACTTTGCGTCTCAGATAGCCACGTGTTCGAGACTGTTTTATTTACCCTCGGTACTCCCTATTTATACTTTTCCCTATGAAGACGAAAGAACAGATAAGGAACTTGCTAATGCATGATGTTCAACAGCCAGACAAATAACCACAAAGGGGTCTTTGTTTGTAAGATACATGGATAAGGCATTCCAACATTATGTCCGGCAAAAACATAAACATCATCTTGCTTTACAGAAAATTACAATGCCTTACATTTTGCCTTTCAACAATTTGTAGTCTTCATAGAATGTTTGTATTACCAAACAAAACTTACCGGACATTAAATACTTACTTTAAACAATGGGATACAGAGGACTATAGGAAACCCCAAACAGCAGCTATCTTTCAGGATTGATTCTAATCTGACAAATGTCCATGTAACGTTTACACTTTAACGAATCAGTTTTAAAATTTGCATCATCTACAGTATTACTTAAAGTATTATGGAATTTTTAAACATTTTGATAAAGATCAAGTGATACTTTTATTTACTTGGAAAATGCACATGTCCACAAGCTTGACCTTTACAAACGGGAAATGCTATAACTTGATAACATATGATTTATTTTTAAAAACTTAAATAGATGGAGTCTAAGGCTGTTAACAAGCTCATCTTTTTTATTTTGCCAATTAATTTACCATTTTAGTAAGGGGAATGATGATGTCGCAGTTTTACCTTTTTCTGATCTTCCATCTGTTTTTTTTCTAATACATCTCCATTATCAAGTATGACATGGACGGAATAATTATTTCCAGCTATCATCGTCTATTTCGCATAAGTGTGATATTGTTTTTAGTAGAATTCCCAAAACGTTTCATCAAGTAAATTAACCTTTTGCTCGAATTTGGTATGTTTAAAAAGCTCATGGAGAAAATTAAGAGTTCATATAAGGGACAGTCCTTAATCATGACATGACATAATAAGGAAACTTAACTTGTTAACAAAGACCTATTGTATGCAAATATCACTTCTGAACCCCCTGAAAGCAAAATGACGCAAACTATATACATATATGCGTATTATTTTAAAACTGTTCACGAATGTAAGTAAAGCAAGTGGATCAAACCATAGTATACGTTTGTTCGCCGTAAAAACATATCGTTACTTAAATGAATTATAATAAGGTGAAATGGTCTTCACCAAAATTAGGTTTGTATGAGTCTGAGCATTTTGATTTCGGTTACAAATGTTATTCAAATATCAATACCTTTAATTACATAAGTTTTAATCAATTGTTAATTAATTTCTTACACGTATTCTGATGTCGTTTCTTTATTTCCTATTTATCTTAAATATTTAGTTTAATGTAAATTTCAGAACATTTAGATGTAAACTATTCTCAATATGAACATACTCTCGCAATTTACATATCTCTTTATTAAAATGATTATGATAAGCTAATTATATAACATCACTTTATGTAGATAGAAATAAAAACGTGGCCCTTTAAACTAAAATGATACTTTCCCAAATGGAATGGTGTTGGAAGCTGTCTAATTAGCATAACCCTTGTCGAGCAACTGTTTCAAACTAGAAATATGATGCATTTATGATGAAGAATGTGTAACATATTTTTTTTTATTACACATTAGGCATGCGGCACAACAAATTGCTGAATAGCATATTACGTTACTCAACAAAACGTTCATTAATGTGCATAAATTTACTGAAAAGCTTAGATGTTATGAAGAACCGTAACACGTATGTCATATATTTCACAGTTGTTGTCATTGTTCAGTCACTAAATATTTCATCTCGAAATGCAGCGATTAAAAGAGTGAACTGTCAAAATAACATTAGTTCATGTTTTCATAAAGACCTTCCTTCACACCTCATTACAAATATATTTAGCAGTGATTTTAATTGCAGCTTTATGTGTATTTGTGAGGGATTGTATGTAGCATAACTCTTTACAAGAGGCACTGTTGATCAACAAGAACATTTGTTGTTTTATTTAAAGCACGTCTGACAACAAACTTTGCTTTTTTCCATTTTTTGAAGCATATCTTGAAATGATCAATGTACATCACGCGGTTTAATTCTTCTTATTAAGCAGGCTAGTATAAGATTAAGGGGAAATGTACGTTTTACGACCAGGAATATGTGATTACCACAGAGACGGTTAAAACATAGAAAAATATGTCATCCAAAAATGCTTCTTTGAACAGAACATGAGTTTGTCCATACATTTCAATCAATGTCCTTTTTGGTTAAGGGACGTTTATTGTGAATAGTTGTCCTTACTTATACCGACTTGTGAAAAACTTGCCATATCTTAAAATCATATTTTCGACATACGCATGTCTCATTCAGTCAAGATTATTTGTATGTGCGTTATCACAATTGTTATTATCTACAATGTATGCATTGTCTCGGTATCTGTCATTTGGATACTCCCTTTACTGTCATACCATGTCAATTTCTTTTCTTTCCGGATTTTCCAACTCTATAGACAGACGCACATCAAATGTTACCACAAACACAAATAATTTATAACGTATGTCTATTATTTAGGAATAAGTCATGCAAATACATTTAAACTGAAGAGTAAACAGTGTTGAAGAAGGAAAAGGAAACCACTCCAACAAAGAAGACGTCCTCATAATATGCAGTTTTGCCCATAAACTGCGTAACTTGAGAAAGGACAGCGAAGCAGTAAGTGATGGTATAATATGTCCACAGTATCGCATTTTTCATCTTGTAGTGGTTAATTGTAAGGTTTTTTTTTCAAAATGACAAACATGTTTGTATCTCGGGCTTGTCGAACATACCAGTGTAACCTTATATCTTTGTTTTCGTGAAAGATTATTGTACGAATTTTCGTTACATGGTTATTACATTCATTTCCTCAGCGAATCTTAGCCCAAGTCAGATGACTTTAATGTAAATTTACGTTTGAAGGTTTACAATCGTAGTGCCTATGTCAAATCTATATCTCCTTTGGATAATGGTCGTCTGTTCATCACTTCAAAGCCATGCATCTCCAATTCATCAAGTAAATATTTACCAGCTCTTGGAAACCAATATTGTCTTATTCGACTTCAGAAATTCTCTTTTATCGGATAAGTTGTGGTTAGGTGTGGTCTTAGCTGAGGTACGAGTGTAAAAGGATCGTTTAAAGTTAAACCTGTTTTATTCGTAGCTTACGTTTTATTCTCTCTAATGGAAACTCGGACAAATGTCTAGATTAACAAAAATGTCAAAATGTCCCCATCACTTGGTCAAATGAGGAATGCTTGCCTTAGTAATAAAATACTGTATTATATACGTATGATCTTTACATTTTGAATAAAAATGTCATGTTTTATAACGACATTACTTTTTTAATATGCTTTAGTTAAATGTCATATTTCAGCCTTAGTCATGAAATAAGCAATTATGATAAAAGGTTCTTAAAATACAAATTGTCTTTGTTCTGAGTAACATCGATTTATTTTCCCTTTTTTCTTATCGAATTGTCAATGCTAAAGGTCTCTCTTTGTTTGATGTCAATATATTTCCTCTGATACGAATCCAACATTTCTTTATTCGAGACCCTGTTGAACTGTCATGTTAACAATTTTAATTGTTCTATACCTCTCTCCCGACTATTAATTATATTTAAGAAGAGATATGTCAGTAGCTAGAAGTGAATATCATGTAATCTTCGGGAAAAATACCTGAAGAAATGAAACGTGCTCTAAGCACCCCGATATCATTCAACCAATGTCACGGATCATACGATACGACGTTCTACAGAGTTTATTTTGTAAAACGGAATTATTTTTCTGATTTTTGTTCGGCATCTCTTTCCGTG
>OX401405.1:18148435-18208435 GCA_947846245.1 Cerastoderma edule | reverse complement strand
CGTACTAAAGCAAGGATTAAGTATCATTCAGATGAAACAGAGCATATGCTTTTTCAAGAATTTGATTCTTCGTATTGCATCTTACAAAATATGGTAAAAGTTGAAATTTGAAGAACCTCTAACTGTTTTAAAACAGGGTCCTCTATCAATAAATAAAACAATTTAGTAACGCTTTTGTAAGAACATACTGTACTGATCACCATGCCTTAAAATAGCTTTAATTCAGCAAAGTACTAAAGACGTTAGTAATTAACGAACATGGTAACTATGCTGAAGCATGTCTAGAGACAACTTTCTTTAAAACGGTTTTTGACAGGCATTGTTTTCTTGTGATTTAAGAATTGATTGATACATGCACAAAAACTACAACCTAATTTGCTTTGAAATAATGTTAATAATTGGTTAACATATAATTATATAATTAAGTGTTTTCTAGACAATAGTTTACTGATAGCAATTCACTCCAAGCATGCACCGTTTCTCAAACCATGTACAGTCATTGCATGATAAAGACAATTTAACCAATCACCAAACGAAATATTTCAGACCATCTCTTGAACTCTCTATTATTGACAGTTTGTACTAGAAGTCAGAAATGTATTCTCTCTTAATAGATGTTTCACTCGTTAAAAACCATGCAATTGTCTGTTCTTTAATGTATAAACTATTAAAGTTGATCATATGTATTCATACCGTCGACATGATGCGACATTTTCTTAACCCTGACGCCATTCCTTCTTTTAAAACAACTTGGGCAGAACAAGACTCTTTTTGTGATGAGAAAGTTCTCCTGTCAATAAACTGGCTTCATCCGAAGACACGGAGAAAATATATGATTAACACTTATTTTGTCGTACTTATTGCGGCCTTTGTAGCTGACGATTCGATATGTTTTCCCAGGTGTGCGCGAATGCCGGCGGATTTAAAACATTTATATCGATCTTATCTCACACCATAAAACTCTCCTTGGATTATTACCTGTGTTATGGTTTTACAGAGGACATGCAGATATTTCAGTCCCTACGACCATCCACTCATATCGCAAATGGACTGGCGAGGCTAAACGCAGCAGATGTTCTCCTAAAACGATTTATTGATGCTACAGACAAGAGAAATTGTGAAATTGTAATATAGTAATATTGTAGTGCAGATAGTTATTTTAAAAAGATATGTATCGTGAATTTACAAAGAAGCGATGATAAAAACTACATACTCGTGTAAGAAAACAGGGCTTTTATTTTCTAACATGCATATGAAGACATAAAGAGCTTTGGGTTTTGTCGATATATAACGATGTAAGAAAGGTTATCATCTTCAAACTTTAATGTTTGAATAGTTTTATTCTTTGTTTAAACCAACATTTTTTTTATATAACGGAAATACAAGGGTTTGAGCAGGGCAGCCTCATCGGCTTTGTACACAATGATTTGATGCAAACGATTTCTTTATTCTAAAGTAGGATGTTTGGATAGACACATTTTAACACTTCGTATCAATACAATTTAGCTGATCATATTTATTCATCGTTTTTATTATACGAGTGTGACGGATACAAAGATATGATTGACCCGGCCATCAACACAAAATATATCAATAAAGCGCCCTTACTTTCAACTTTTCTTTTAAACAACCTAACTAAATTCATACAATATGCACATAGACATAACGTTTAATTCGTATTTCAAACGCCGTATATCAATTCAATTTAGCTGTTCATTTAGAATTAGTGTATTAGATGGTAATTTAAATATCTTTTGCATACTATTGCTATGAACAAATGAGTATCATTGTATCATATTTCACTGTCAAAATTTGATTTTCATTTTGAGCAATCCAACTTAATTATGTAATTGATATAAGACATTGACATGTTTTAGTCCATTTGAACGATTATCATAAGGTCTTGATATCTAATGAAAGTTAAACTTCAGACATACATTATGTTTAGATTGCATGCTCATCATTGACATATGTATTCTTAAATATTGTTTGTAACAAGGTTCTTGCATTATATCATTCTTCAATAAATATTGATTAATCGATTTCAGTTTATTGTGAAAATTAGTTATAATAAAACAATATCAACCGGGTAAGCGTTAGAATTAAGACTATTCATCCAAAAATAATGCGTCAGACATAAATGTGTGTCTTGATTAGAATATTGATGACATGAAGTCTGGATAAGGTTATGGTTGTCAGATGATATGAGTGAGAGATAGCGATGTTTAGAATTAACGATTAATGAAAGTGGATATAAATCTTATGTTAAAAAAAAATTAGTCATAAACTTCATGTATATCATCCTTTATTACATGATCAAAAGGGACAATTGCGTAGATTCCTATCAAATATGAGGTATCTACCAATTGCAATTGCCAAATTATGGTTTGAGCACATAGAATTCGGAAGTATCTTTCTTAAAAGCATACTAGCGCTCAAAAAACTGCAAAACTGGGTAATATGAGTAATAAATTTTAATAAAATATGTTGAAACGTAACAAAAAAACGCAGGATCATGACAAAATAACGCCTAAACTACTTATTATCTATTTTCTAAAGTGCTATTTTCACAAATTCGATGCCCAAAAATTGACTTCATTGCTTACATTCGAGTAACATCTAAAGCAGCATAGAGCGCTCGAATTAATGAGTGGCGATCACCTGGTTAGGAAAATCACATGAAACACATACAATACTGTTATTTATCCAAATCTAACAATGTAAACATTCAAAATGTAAAATTTCTTTGGTTTTCATGGTTCTCGACGTTTCTTGTCTGACCTTATTTCATAGCTTATTGTTAACAAACCTTATATTATTCACTCATTAAGAGCATCATGTGAACGTGTTCAGTCTAAATTCATCTGTAAAAGGGAATCTAAAGTATTTTTAAGATAATTTTCAATTATTATATAACTTGCACACTTTCAGTGTAAATGAGTGGAAGTATGGCTTACAGTGAAATGGTAGATCAATATTAAGGTAGCGTTCTACATTGAGTAGGGTTTTTTTGTACATGTGTACATGTAGCATGAGTGACAGACAATTCCCTTTCCGGAAAATAATCCCTAGGACATAACCCCCTAGGACAATTCCCCCTCTTAACAACACCCACTTCATACAATACCCCCTCCGAATAATACCCTCTAGCAGCTAAAGCTAAGTTACCCTTACTTTAACCCATGCTTGGATGTATTAATAATAACATACTTGAAATATAAACGCTGATTGTCCGCCGCTACCAAAGAGTGGAGGAATTACCATATTGTTCTAGGGGTTACTGTTCTACGGGTAATTGTCCCTAAAGGAGAATTGTCTGGAAGGGGGATTGAATTACCCAATGTAGCATCGATCAGATGGTTCGATTTTGTGCCGGTTTTGTTCTAGATAAATTGTTCAAAACGCGCGTTGTTTGAAACTAGAGATTAAAACGTTTATTCTTCCTTCTTCCTTTGAGATCTATATCAACTTACTATTCCCCCTTTAGTTTATAGTTTAGTTTATACAACGGGCTATAGACTATGCAAATCAAATTTGATTCAGTGTAATAATCTCTATCAGACGTAATTCTTAAATCAAATTTAAGACCAGCAGAACAATTCTAACCACAAACATCAACGTTTCTTTCAAAATTCCGTTGTTCATGCCATAAACTAAGAGAAGAAACAGTGACACACGAACAAATCAAGCAACTTTGTGTATACACTGTCCTTATAAGTAACATAAGACTTTTCGAGTATAATTGCAATTGCAGAAAAACGACCCCATATTTGAACGTGGTTTACCAGGAACGATATACGATTTCTTTTCATTAGACTCCTACAACTGAAGAATATCAGAATAAATATAACTTTTTCTCATGTATAAATATTGTCACTTTACAAAACTAGATACTGTACGTGGTCTATATACTTGAGACAACCATCTTCAAAATGAAAGAGATACCTTTTTTATCCAATCAAAGGTGGTTTCGAGGGTTCTTGAATGATTGACGTAAGTCCCCTGTCAGTGTTTTAACGTAGTTAATCGACGGTACATGACATTATCCTTATTTGATATTTATCGATATCATATAACTCAACTTGTCATTAACGGTCCTATATCTAGTAGTTAGTAGAGCCATCAAGTAAACACATTTAACATAAGCACTGGATAGCCATGTCTTTATCTAAAAGAATACTGTGAGAGAAATTCATGTTGCCTTTTAACAAATAGCATAACATCTTTTGCAATTCTAGGTTTCATTCTGAGTTATGCGAATCATCTTGGAACTGTCATACTCTCGTTGTTTCTACTTGCTAAGCGTTTGCCATTAAACCTTATCTTCGATTAAACCAGCATACCGGGTAAGGTGGTTAAGTGAACAAATGAGTTTCGTGGTTCGAGCCTCATCAATACAAATGGTTTTGTGAGAGTGCCCTTTGGTAAAACATTCCAAAACCTTTGCTTGAAACTTGTTGACCTCGGCATTATCACAATCAACCTAAACGATCGTTCACAGCGCGTTAGACACTATAGAATTGAGTTTCGGTGTAATTTCTAAGGTTGTACCAAGAGTAATAACCCACACGTTTATTGGACCGGGAGGATTTGAGTTGTGTCCCTTTTGGGCGACAATATTTTGAAAAACTTTCATTTATGTAGTTTGCGCAATTAACATGCAGGTTTGTAGCCATTCGATAAAATCATCATCGAATTTAAACGTGAGCTTAGACATGGGCTTACTATATTATTTATTATAATCAAAGACCTAATAAACACAGATAAGCAACTCTGCAAAATACCGTTCTTTCTCGCGTTGACATCTCGTTCGCGAGATTTTGTCTTCCTGTAAATACAGACGCTTTATTTTGTTAATCAAAGCGTCTGTCGTCGCTGATCTACGGTAGCCCTTTTATTGACCCTCCCAACCCCAAAAACCAATAAACAGATGGCCACCAGCTGTGGTGCCCTGCTGTGATAATTACCGGGGATTATAACTTATTGTAATATTGCACTGTGTCAAAATGAAATGTTTAACTAAATTTTATGATGGAGGAAAATTTCAGAAACAAAATTTACTGTTAGAATATTAGCTTAAATCCATACTTTTGTGGAATGGGTCTCTAAATGGGAATAATCTTTTTTAAAGGCATATCCTGTACAATATTCTATGAATTCATAATTCGTAATGGGGAACGTTCTATTTTCTTTGAAGAATGTACTCAATACTATCATCATCACCATCTGCATCATCATCATCAACAACAACAATGTTTAAATTATGATATCAAACAACAACTAGCTATTTTGATAAAATCTAGACATAAAAAATAAATGCATGTGTAGTTTTATAAATGAAAAATGATCGTTCGGATAAATTTTCAAATAAAGATAAACGTTCAGGAAGAAAGTTCATCATTTCTGTTTCAACAAGAAATTTTCTGTAAGTAGATCATGGTCACGAGAAACATTCTCTTTCCAGTGAAGGGTCGTTAGATTTTTAAACAACTTGGTACAAGAAAGAACGTATGCCTGACTTTTTTTAAAGAGATACAGACTTGGCTACCTAACCTCAAAAAGCAACCTTACATGTGATATAAATGGAATTAATGTACGAATTTGTAGAAAGAAAATATTTAGCATATAAACCATTGTTTTCAATAAATGAAATGAAAACTTCATTTTTTCCCTTATCAAAATTCTAGATAATTCGAAAAAGAAGGGTTAACGTGCCCATTGTTTATCAAGTGATATACAGGAAGCTTGCATCATACTATTGTACTTTATTGTCAACTGAGAATTTGAGTTATCCCCGTGGGGGTTAAGATAACAGACATTCCAAAGATTAGGCTAACTTTAGAATTTCATTTTGTATTAGATCTTTTTAGAGTGTCTTCTCAGCTAGAGCCATATACTTCTGCGCACAAATATGCACCCGAGTCTGCTTTTTATCTCTTGATTTGCAGCATATTGATGTCATAAACTTCCAGCCCACACAAACATGCTGTCATTAGCGGCAAATTTTACACTTTCTTTGCATGGCAATTATTTCCAGCTGAACCAAACAGAACAAATCGTTACATCTTCCACGTATACAGTTTATATACAATAAGAGAGTACTAAGAATAAATTCAAATTAAAAAAACAAAACAAGACCAGTTAAGAGAATTTAAATGCCGCTTAACATCACAAAAATATGAAAAAAAGTTCTTGATCTTCCCTTGTTCGATAAAAATATGTGTTATGAATCAAAGTTTGTCTAAATCAACCCATATTTTGTTTTTAGTTCCGAGGAGTTAGACAAAAACTATTGCTCTACTACTAAAACATGCAACCATATGATTTCAAAAAACCAAGACCAGATAAGAGAATTTAAATGCCTCTCAACATCACAAAAATGTATAAAAGTCCTTGATCTTCAATTGGTCGATAAAACTATGTGTAATGAATCAAAGTTTGTCTAAATCAACCCATATTTTGTTTTTGTTTCCGAGGAGTTAGACAAAAACTATTGCTCTACTACTAAAACATGCAACCATATGATTTCAAAAAACCAAGACCAGATAAGAGAATTTAAATGCCTCTCAACATCACAAAAATGTATAAAAGTCCTTGATCTTCAATTGGTCGATAAAAATATGTGTAATGAATCAAAGTTTGTCTAAATCAACCCATATTTTGTTTTTGTTTTCGAGGAGTTAGACAAAAACTATTGCTCTACTTCTAAAACATGCAACCATATGATTTCAAAAAACCAAGACCAGATAAGAGAATCTAAATGCCTCTCAACATCACAAAAATGTATAAAAGTCCTTGATCTTCAATTGGTCGATAAAAATATGTGTAATGAATCAAAGTTTGTCTAAATCAACTCATATTTTGTTTTTGTTTCCGAGGAAGTAGACAAAAACTATTTCTCTTCTTCTTAAACATGCAACCATATGATTTCAAAAAACCAAGACCAGATAAGAGAATTTAAATGTCTCTCAACATCACAAAAATGTATAAAAGTCCTTGATCTTCAATTGGTCGATAAAACTATGTGTAATGACTCGAAATTTGTCTAAATGAACCCATATCTTGTTTTTGTTTCTGAGGAGTTATACAAATACTCTACCATCCCATTCAATTTCAGACATATAGCACTTTCGGTTCTATTGATGATACACATTTTAAAACATGTGTTTCACCAGTGGTAAAAGGAAATCAATCGTCTCATATGCAATTATTAATAAAAACAAGTTCAAACATTTTATTAGCATAACATTTACATGTCGTTGCTACATACATATATACATACATACATACATACATATATTTACATAAACATACACATACAATCTATAATTATTATTAATATTATCATTTTTATTATTATTATTATTATTATTATCATGATTATAATTAAGTAAGTTAATTTTATCAATAATCATACAATTGTGGAGGCTTGTGTGACATCGCTATATTCTGAGTCACGTATAGTATTAGCTAAGTAAATAAATTTTCCAAGTTTGCATAAAACATTCTTTTTTTGGCTGTTCATTAATAGTTTAAACTTGTTATAAGTTGGCCATGTATAGTAAAATTTTGGTATTTAAGTTTTTCTAAGATCACGATATTTTGGACAAATCATTAAGAAGTGGAATTCATTTTCTATGGTATTTTGAGAACACATTTTGCATAGCCTATTTTCTTTTGGTGTATTATTGAACCTACCTGATTCTATTTCTAAATGATGTGAAGAACATCTTAATCTCGACAGTGCAATTCTATGTTTGTTGTTATCAATACAATTAAGATAAGTTTCAGGTTCAAAACAACATTTAAAAGATAAATAGCATTGAAGCTTTCCGGAACACTCTATTTCCGAGAACCAGTTTTGTATGTAACAGTCTTTTTATACGATTAGTTACTTGATCAATGTCTATTTCAAAATCATCTAAATTGATAAAATAGCTTAAACCAAGACTATCTAACATACTTTCGATTTCGTTATATAGGTAATTAATAGGGTTACCATGACTGTCTTTCATGTTAAAAACTTTATACATAAGAGAAGTTGTTGATTTACAAAGTCTAAACCAATACTTAACAATTGAAATCTTTCGTAAAACAATGAGTGGATATCTTCCAAATTCGCCATAAATGGATACTGTTGGCGTTTGCTTTCTAACAGACAAGATTTGCTTCATGAACTTTAAATGATTTTTTTTCGACGTCGTTAGCTCTATGAAAACCCCATACATTAGCTCCATACATAAGGATGGGCTGTACAAGTGTGTCAAACAATTTAAGTTTTTCGGTGGTATTAAATGATAATTGACTTAAACCAGAATTTAATGCAAAAAGAGCTCTAGAAGCTTGTTCAGATAAGCGTTTCTGTGTTATATGAAATTTGCCATTATATGACAATGTAACTCCGAGATAGTTAAAACTTGTAACATTAATAAGGTTAAGACCATCATACATTAATTTAGGGTCTTGGCTAGGACGCCCATTTTGACATACCATTACCACCGTTTTATCTGCATTTACTGTAATACCCCATCTGGTACAGTAAGACTTTAAATTGTTCAACAACACTTGTAATCCCTCTTTAGAATAAGAAAATAGAACTGCATCATCAGCAAAAAGTAATAGAAAAAGTTTAAGATTGTCTATAGTGATGTAATCATCGTTCTCTGATGAAAGATTTTCATACATATCATTGATAAACAAAATATATAAAAGAGGTGACATCGATTCTCCCTGCTTCAAGCCATTTGTACTTAAAAAACTTTCACTAACAGTTCCATTCGACCTAACACTAGCTCTAACATCTCTGTACATTGATTTTAACATATTAACCATCTTGGTTGAAGTACCGTTACTCAATACTTTGAACCATAAACCGTTACGATAAACAGTGTCAAACGCTTTACGAAAATCGATAAATGCGCAATATAGCTTTTTCTTCTCATGATTTAAAACTCTTTGAATGATTGAGTTTAAAACAAATACACAATCGATAGTACTTTTACCGCTCCGAAAACCGAATTGATAATCATTTATTAGACTGTTATTCTCTACCCATCTCTGAGGCGTTTTTCTAATAAAATAGATAAAATCTTTGAAAAAATACTTGTAAGAGTAATTCCGCGATAATTGTTAACATCAGATTTATCTCCCTTTTTCGGAACTGGGACAATAACTCCCAACGACCAACTACTTGGGTAAATGCTATTGTGATACATATAGTTAAACAGTTTATATAACATCGGTGACAATGAGTGTTTAAATTCTAAAAACATTTCAGGTATTAACAGATCGGCACCACCGCTTTTACCATGCTTCAATGAACTGATTGCTTTCATAACCTCGTCGATTTCAAAATCTCGATCGAGACAGTCTACAAATGAAATATTTGATTCGTTTGGTAGCGCATCATTTTCAATATTTACATCAATAAATGCATTTTCGTTTGAAAAGGTTTCTTTAAAATGGTTAAAAAAATCGAGGTTAGATATGCTACTTTTCTCATAATCTTTCTTTCTGACCTTATTAACTTCAAACTAGAATTCTTTTGGGTTTGACTTAGCTAGTTTAGTCATTTTCTTCCTAAAGTTTGAGCTATAAGAGCCATAGGCTTTTTTCTTTATAGAGTTATAAAATCGTTTCTTTGTTAATAAAATGTTTGCATTCACCTGTGATTTGTTTCTACGATACGCTCTATTCGCTAAACGATACTGTTTTCTAGCATTAAGACATTGTTTGTCAAACCATGGAGTTTTATAAATCTTTTTCTTATGGCCATTTATTGTTTTTCCAAAAATAGACAACCCCGAATCATATAAACATTTTGAAAGCTGCTCTATTCCCGGATTAATATCTAAACTTCCCTGGATTATTTGATCTGTGACATCATTAAAAAACGATAAATGATAATCGACAAGTTCATTGAATTCATGTGACCTAGCGTGATCCCATACTATTTTATCAAACGTTTTGGCAGTCTCTGAAGTGAGCATAAAATTTGTTTTTATAGACAATTCAATGGGTGCATGAGAAGTCACAGAATGAAAATCGTGAACTTCAAAGTTGTTTACAAAAGGAAACATACCAAGTGAGCAAATCGCATAGTCAATTAAACTGTGTCCTCTATGCGACAAAAACGTGCATGTTCCTTTTTTCGCGTCATTGCCAACGCGGCCGTTTACGATACGTAGATCACAGCTGGCACATAAATTCAATAATTTGTTTCCCGACTGATTGACAGTTTTATCAACGGAAAAGCGTTTTGGAAAATTATCATCAATAGATAACTCATCAATGGTTACTGAACTAAATACATTATCACAAATATCATAAAAATCATTCAATTGCCCACAGCGAGGGTTAAAATCACCCATAACAGAAACATAACCGCAGAGCGAATACTTTTGTACTCCCTTTTCGATGACTTCAAAAAAACATTCATCATTTATCTTGAAATATGGAGAAGTGTGTGGTGGAATATATACAAAACAAACATATACATCTATATAAATACCGATGTAGGATTTACACACTTTTATCCATAAAATACCATCTACATTCATGTTCTCTAAAATAATACCATTCTTTAAATGAGATTTATAAAACAGAGATATTCCGCCATGTCCCCGTTTAGCTTTACTACTCAATTTCAATTTTCTCGGGACGTTAATAGATTCATAACCCGGTATTTTATAGTCATCATTTTGTCTTTGCCAAGTTTCAGAGAAAAACAGTATTTGGAAATTAAATATGAATTTTAAAAAATCCTTGTTTAATAAAAACAACACACTAATAAAGGAATGTTAAAACTATCGAAAAATCAATAAAATAACGTAAGTTTTCACACTTTATTCAACCTTCGTTTACATCGTCTAGCTGGCAGACACACTTCAGTGCCGACGAGATTAGGAAGTCTCGCATAGTCTCCCGAAATCTCATCCTCCACGAGATGATAAGGGAGTTCGGTCTTTACCTATGGAGTTGCTTATCTGTGTTTATTAGGTCTTTGTTATAATTCATATGCCTACCATTTTACCGTTAATGTTAATGCTACTTTTATCATTATTTCTTCTGAAAGCATTAATGCTAATAATCTCGCTTACGTGTTTCTTTGTTTAAATCTTCACATAACGAGGAGAAATCATCTTCATTTAATGCATCTGATATATATGTAACCCTCTATTATACTTTATTGTGATAACCCGCCCTAGGTCATAGCAATATCGATATGATACAATTATTTCATGACAACGAACATATACAAGAACATATGAAAGCGTATATGTAAGCTGACGAACAGGCATTGTTAAAGGTAACGGAAAGGTAGGGGTTTATAGTCCCATATTTATGCTAGGCATATTCAGGCAACTCTTATAATTAATTGCTAAGTAGTGTATGTTCACGAATGAATAATTTGCATAACATATCAGTTTATTTTGAGAATGAATTACTAGCTCATGTTGTTTTGCTTATCTGCAAAGAAGATGAACCTTGCCAAACCATTCAACTTACTTTCTCTCTTAGTTTTAACATATTTGGTTAAACGGAACTACATCCACTATAATTATGGATCGCATATTATTGAGAAACAACTTATCTGGCTCTCTGGATTTGGCCATGTGTGAAGGTTATTTTCTTCTCATAGTAATCGATAATTTCCGGTCATCATTAAATGTGTCCCTACAAGTTTCTACACGGCATACCGAAACAACTTTTCGGTTGCACAATTTTCTATTACACCAGTATGCTTCTTCGTAGCTTAGTTGTTCCTTAAAAGCAATTTTCAATAAAAGTTGCTGGAAAGGTTTTGAATAAATTGAAGGAATCAAAAACACAGCCTTCTACATACTAGGCCCCTGATGACTACTGGTGAATTTCCAGAAAACACTTAAAAAGGATTTTTGTTGACACGGCATTTAAGTCAGTAAAGGGAAATCTAAATAAGAGGTAGGTACCCTAGCTTTACATCTTTATGTGGGGCTAAATACACCTTAATTAGATATTAGAGCCTTAGAATGTCTAGCTAAAGGACACCTTTGTTGTGGCTTTGAACTAGTATATGGTCGATATTTCATTACGAAAAATAAAAAGAACCGAAAAGTTCATTATGGCGACCATAGAAACAGTCATGATGACTTCGCAAACTCCAATTAAAGTAGTGACAATTAGGCGCTACAGTAAGCATCACCAGTAATTTGAAAAAGTGCTGTTACTGACTTGGTATTGATATTGTCTAATAATGGTTGATGTTTACGTCAGAGTGAATAACTTACATTTGAATTGTTAAGAACATACACTTTTAAGACATTGAGACGTTCGTTGGTAATGTTTGCAGGGCTCGCTCTGTCGATCGAAAAAATCAATATTGACTCAAGCCATGGCTCAGACCTTTTCACCCAAAACTATATTAAAAGTCCCTACTTCATCTGATATGAATCCAATTGTTTAGAATGGGTCAGTTGGGGGTAATTAGACCCATTAAAAATCGATAGCCAATCAAACACAAATCTGTCACCTGGTTGTGAAAACATGGCCGAAATTAAGACGCCCTCTGGGCATGATTACCGCGATCATAAAACTGTTTCCTCCTGATTGTTATACAGAGTGATTAACAGCAACTTACCCCTGAAATGTGTGAACAAATATGGGTCAGTTTGGGAATGAAAAACCGTGCAAAGCAGCATATATTTCGAATGAAATTAGCGAGATTGATAATTCTATAGGCCTTTTCAGAAACTGTTGTTATCTTTTCTTGAATACTCTTAATCGGAGATACAAAATTTTCTGTAGCTTCCGGTTCAAGACTTCCGGGTATTAAATAATAACAGCTGACATTGAGAAACATAGATAAAATGCTGCGGGTATTTTAACAATGCCGTCGAAAGTCGTGTTTGTAAAAACTACATTGGAAAGATTGTTGAGGAGGGGAAATATCAAAGTATATCCTTACTTTGTGTTTACTCTCTAGCGGACAATTTACCCCGTTTCCCGAGATAAAACAGTTGTATACCAACGCGGTTACAACGTTGCGATTCATTTTAGTGGGAAGAGTCGATCCTCTGCTAAAACATTAATTTAAGTATAGAATACGATGTGAAGATCTGTTTGATTATTGCCTTAACTTATGATAACATAATTTAAAATCCATTTTGCAATCTAACATTTTCAAACGATGTTGTACCGTGTAAATGCAAACACAGTGAACAGATGATATGATGCAAGCTGATTAAACCTACTTAATAAATGTTCCACTTATTTATGGGACATTCCATCAAAATATGTCCAATAAGAGTGACAAATAAAAGTTAACTTATAAGAGATTATGGAATTGATTTTATTCATGTTTAATTATCGGACTTTAACAATAATTACACCTACCGAGTCAACATTAGATTCCTCTGATTTAAAACATGTCCATACCATTCACTCTACTTAGAATTACTGTTTCCAAGACCCTTCAAGCAGAACGATTTACCCTAATCTGACTTTGCAACGCCAATCAAAATATGAATCCGTCATTATATAGCAACCAATGGCATGCCTCGAAGCCATAAAACACACAACTAAGTGTCAACGAAACATGATGTGATGCGCGCCTGTGTATTTCGGCAAGCTTCAAAAGATACATATCTTTCACGTCGAGGGTTTTATTGCTTTTTTTATTGGTCAACTGCATAACGTAGGAAATAACATATACGATCTTTTTTTACCCTCTATATTCGACCAAATACGCATCTACCCTTTATGAGTTAATTCCCTATGTTACTGAGTATCAGGTCGTTTTGTTATGTACAAGGTTTATTCCCATTTTGTCTAAAGTCTATTTTACCAATTTTCACACCATTTCAGACAGAAGTTCCATCTCACCTACACGGAAAAATTTGGTTGTTTTTGACACTAACTGACTAGAAAATCAATCCAACCTATAATCACTTTTTCTATGGAGGGTTGGTGGGAAAGAAAAATATGTATAAAATGTAGATCCAGAAAAGAATATTTTTTTATGTTGGTCTACACTATTTCTCGTAATATGCTTCTAACAAATTATGCAGATTCAGAATTATCTAAATATTTTAAAGATATTTCAATCAATTAAAAATGAAATGAAAATATTTCTTTAAACTATAGATCTTTTGGCAATTTAATCTGTAGACAACGTGGGAATTGAAACCTTTATGGGATGTAGACTAAATGGGAAGTCCTTAGGTAGAAAATTCATTTGCCTACTATGTACTATGTTTCATATTTGTTGAACCCGTATGTCTTGATCTGCCGACATGTATGTTTAGTTTGTTGTTTTACCCCAAATAGTTATGACTTTATGGTTCATGCGATGCAATACAGAATTACATTATGTAAAATGAGGCTTCTTTTAAGCAACGAAAAAAAAACCTTTGGACCACTCCTGGTCTTTGAAGTAAACTTTTAAACAGACTTAACAGTCAGATTCGGCAATAAGGGTTTATTTGGAACATTTCACTTACTTTGTTGACGACTTTTTGCCTTGTAATTATATTGATAAATAGTTCAAATATTTGCTAGAAAATATTGTTTCTCTTACTTTGAACTTTAATTAATTGCGTAGTAATCTTTTGATTAAATGTCTCTTATAATTGATGTTTAACAAGAACGATTGTGTTTTTGTTTGAGTTTGTTTTATATAATTATATATCATTAAAATGATAATCTACACATTTATAATCTCTTTTCAATTCAATGGATTGTTGCCAGTTTTCCTTCTTAATTACATTCAAAGGGTCAATTAACAAACTTTGGCTATCACAGGGATTAAGAGTCTTGATGCAAATTAACACCAATCTGCCACGTTGCACCATATGTTCTAGTCACACCCTTTATTGTTTAGCTGATCGAGAGATAGAGTAATTAACCATCGGCAATCTGAGGTCCTTTAAACATATGAAAGATCTCCACAATCCTGTGTCCCTCGTTATTTAGTAAGCGTTATTTGAATGTAGTTTCAACAGGTGGAAAAAATGGACTGGGACTGTTTTCATAGCCCGTAATATTTTGATACGATACATCATCAAAGGTAGGCTGACAGAGAACCTCATATAACAACTAATTCTCTATTTAAGGTACTTTATTTATACGACAAATTTTAATTTTAAGAAAAAATATATACTTATTGGAGAAACATAACCTCTACACATTATTGACAAAAGTGCTGATGTTTGTTCTATCTTATTTAAAATCCGTAAATCGAATTTAATGCAAATTTGTAATAACATTCTAGAAATATGTGTTCCATTCATTCTTTCATTCCATCAACCAGCCGATTAACACATTTTTAATCTGTCAAAGCATTTAATTCAGACAAAAACATATACTTATTTGCCTTTTTTTCACACGGAATGTCATGTTTTAACTGAACTGCGGTGCACTATTCGGGTCTCATTAAATTCAATTTAATCTAATTTCCTTTTATAACGAGGCTTGGCAACAGCCAACAACAACCCATTCTGTTGATGTTTTCGTATGTAAATCTTTAATTTTGGTACATGAAGATTATAAATTTCAAAATCCGATCGATAGCGATCGTTTTCTTTGCCTTTGCCCACATTCTTCTTTCAAAATTAATACCCGGAAGTGGAGGTATTCCGAATGTGGCCCGATTTTTCAAAGGGAGACAAACCACGTTTCTGAAAAGGCCTATTATAGCACCATGCTTGGGAATTTTGGAAATCAAAGTACTGTATTGGATTCAAAATCGTCTTCTGTGACAGTGGAGGAAAGGCATCTTGATGTTAATTCGAATTGTAAAAATGCGTTTATATTCAACTAAGTGAATAACTGATAATTATGTTTATTTGATAACTTCACTTAATTAGAGAGGATGACATATAGTTCTCCTGAATTACTACAGTTGGAAGACTGCAAGGGAATAGATTACTTTAGGATTTTTGAGATGGAAATTTCGATATCGTGTTTTTGTGCTGCAATTAGTCAATGCCTTATGAACAGGTTGTGTCAAGATTTCAAAAGTCAGCGGGCACTTTTCCATGCAAATTTTTTTCCTAAAATTAAAATCCTTCATCAGTTCCCATGTGCGTTGTTAATATCAAATAGCCAACCAAAACATGTTTGTGAATGATGTCCTTGATTATAATCATACAATGTGCATTCCTAATGTGAGAATAATGTTTATGGGAAAAATGGCTGCATATCTAAATATCTAGAGAACTGTGGATCCAATGTCTCTAAAATGTCTCAAGATTTTTTGGGTTGGCTTAAGCTGTTGCTAAAGCCTTTTTCAACCAAGCGCCGGCCCTGATGTTTGTCATATAAAGTCTGATTAGTCAACACAAAGCGATATGTTTTGAAAATATATATGTGTGATATCTTTTAGATGCCTTATGTCATGATTTTTGGACGGTGTCAACCTTTATTGTACAGTCTTCAATGCAGCAACCTCATAACACCTCATACAACTTAGTGATATGAAGTAATTACAAGATATTTTCCTTAAAGTAAGAAGTTCTGAGTTTTTAATCAAAGGTCTGTCGATCTCAAAACAATTTCTCAATTTTGAATGCAAGTTAATGCTTAGTTAATTTCTTATTCTTTTAGCATTCAATTCGATCTTTCCAAGGGCCTATCTCTAGACTTTATTTTGGTGTTTTACTACGCTGTAAATTAAGGGAAATGACAATGATAAACTTTTTACAGCAACTTATCCTTATGAACAACCAAGTTCCTTCCGTCGATGTTTTCTTGTGCCGTTAGTAATGAGAGAAGAAAGTCAATCAATATTCTATTTTCTTTAAAGTTAACCACCACCGTGTCATCATTTTCAGAATCATCATGGCTATCGCGGATTTGTCTAGAACATGTACTGGCTGTATCCCTTAACCCTTTACGGTATATAGCGCCGTTCGCCGCCTTATCGATTACCGTATAAAACCCTTTTCGCCGTTATACCTATTACCGTATAAAACCTATTTTGACGTTCTATCGATTACCGCATAAAACGCTTTTTGACAGCTGAAAAATTGATTCAACTTTAGCTCTTAATAACACATTTTGCACACACGTCATTTTCTCGAAAGTTTATTTTCCTCTTAAATAAATGTCTTCTTTCATTTCCGATGATAAAATTGTAGGGTCAAAGTTTAAACTTTTGCTCTAGAGAGAATCTTTTGATAATGGTCTGACGACACGCTTATGGAAATAACGCTATCAAATTGAGATGAAGGGAATCCAAATTACCAATCCAATTAATGAGAAGTCTTCCGGTCATAAAAGATCAAAACACTGCCGATTTGTAAAGACTCGATAAGGATTTCATGCAATTCTTTAGTAACTTAACACATTTCTAAAAATACTATCCAATTAAAACGAGAGCATACGGCACGCGACCTGTAAAGGATGTTTATGACACGGAGCTATTGTTCAAAGTTTAAAGGCGATTGAAAATCGAGCCGTCAAATAATTGACGTTATAAAGACGGCCTTTCTAAAATATTTAGCCAATTTGCTGTTTCCGATCGCAAGTCAGACATCAATGTAGATTCAGAGCAGTAATTTGATCGGGTTTTTAAGCCTGAAGATGATGAAATGTTGATAAATATTACCAATTCACGGACAAGCAAATTAGATCATTCCTCCGACTTTGACTACAACTACGAGCTTTTGGTAAATTCATCACCCATGGACACGTATTTTACGGAAATATAAGCATGTTTCGTTGCCAAAATGAGTTGATTTTTACTGTTTTACATTTATTGGAAGGACCAGGTTTAACTTCTTTACAAAGCAATATTGCGTTGAAAAACATTCTTTTCTTCATTTTGGAAACGGTTTGAATGGGAATTGAAGTAAAACGATTCAGCTTTGTTGAGAAATATGCAAAGACAAAGTATGTATTTCGAGTCATGAATGGTATTTTTCGGCAACAAAATTCCCTGCAATTGATGACAAAACAGAAAAAAAAATTAGGGATCTCTCAGGGAGAACACATAAGTCATATTATTACTTTTGATTTTGTATAATTCGCACCGAAATATACATTTTCATTGTTTGTTTAATTTTCTACAACTTAATCCTGATATGAATGTATCACTAAATAAAGAAAAAAAACATCAACTTAAAGGAAATTTTGTTCTCGTCGTCTTTTATTCTTTGAGAAAATCTATTAGATGAATGTAAAATGCATTAATTTGGGTTTGATTAACAGTACCCCAATCAATAACAATTATCGGAGATAAGCCTGTGCAAATAGGTACCCAGGGTGACTGATTATGTATGCGTTAATGGTCTTCGATAATCGGATGGTTTATACCTATAGTGTCATAGCCTGGGGTCCTGGCCCATGCTAACCCGCATTAGTTCGCGGTATACGAACGGGCCAGGACCCCAGGCTAATAGTGTCACTGATAAGCCTTATCTCCCTTAAAGGGTTAATCTCGTAAAACGGTGTCACGGGGTTGTTCGTATCAGATGCCGATTTACAAGTCCACCACCTTCCCCACAAAGCCATGTTGATGGTAACGTCAATGTTTTGCACCGAATTTTTGTTTGAATGAACTCGAGATAATGATAAAATATCAGGGAACGCTGAACCCCGAAAATTGTTAAAGGTATTGTTATCTTTAAATGGATTAAATTAATCAACATTTACAGGAATATCTTGATATTGTTAAAGTTGTTTTATTTTGATTGAATGCAAACATTTTTGTTTTTGAGATAGCGTCGGGATAAGACGATACTTTACGCATTACAATACTCAGTCGATCCGTGGCTGTAGAATAGCCTATTTTCAAAACTACGCTTAGGTATCTTGGTTAATCCATGGACCACCAATATGCCAACCGGAATATATTTCATAAACGTTAGAAACCGGTTGGCCATTACCCTGTAGCTCGCCGAAACAAACCTTGTGATTTCATTCTCAAGGTTTTTACAAGAGGCCTCGAAAATGGTGATATCTATATATAAATCACTGTATTTGTATGGTTTCAAAACTATATAAAGCGAGAAGGTCATCTCGACACCTCAAACTATGTTATCTTATATAAGTACTTGAGATTCAATTCGGTGTGTCTAATAAACATTACCTCATGGGAGACAATAATGTAACACGATGTAAGTCGAAAATGTTAAATTGATTAGATAGTCGGTCTGCTGCTTTTGAACAGGTCAATTGTTATATCTATCAATACATGTTTATGAAAGGTTGCATGTTGGTCAGGTCTTCTAACTTTGCCTTGTTGCAGCTACAAGTAACGCCTCGCCATTTGTAATAACAAATGTACACGATGTATGTCGAAAATGTTGAATTGATTAGATAGTCGATCTGCTGCTTATGAACAGGTCAATTGTTATATCTATCAACACATGTTTATCAAAGGTTGCATGTTGATCAGGTCTTCTAACTTTGCCTTGTTGCAGCAACAAGTAACGCCTCGCCATTTGTAATAAAAAATGTACACGATGTAAGTCGAAAATGTTGAATTGATTAGATAGTCGATCTGCTGCTTTTGAACAGGTCAATTGTTATATCTATCATTACATGTTTATGAAACGTTGCATGTTGATCAGGTCTTCTAACTTTGCCTTGTTGCAGCAAAAAGTAACGCCTCGACATTTGTAATAACAAATGTACACATTGGGTTCGACGTACAACTTTGAGCTAAAGAAATAATTAAATATCATTACGGTGAAAGCGAGCATACATTTATTTGAAGGTTTTATCATTCACGCTGTATCTAACAAACTATGGTAAATGTTAAGAGTATAAGAACCTCAAGTGGTTTTGAAGAGTGTCCCCCATGAATAAGAAAAAAGGAATGCTTTCGTAAGAAGCATACTTTATATTTTGCTTTAATATGAGGCTCAACAGTTGTTTATCGATTGAATAAGCACGGCAAAAATTTGAAAAGAAAGTGAAGTATATAAAAGTAGGTATAAACTATAATGTCACATAGTAAAAGGGAAATATATGTTGTCTTCAAAGAGGAGATATGTAAAGAAAGCAAGTCATGTTTGTCAATAAATTAAGGTTTTGGGTGTTTGTGTATTCATTTCGTGCAAACAACACACGCTATTTCTCGTCCGTGCACATAGGGTGGGCATTTCAGCGATCCACATCGACCTTCTGTAAGAAAGAACAATTTAGCACTGTGATTGGCTTGACCACCATCATCTTTCTCTGGGTTTCTGTCAAGACAGACGAACTCGGAGGCCCCGGCGTGAGCGTAATTTCCCGCTACCAGATATCCACCGTACTCAAACGACCAGGAATCATAGCAATCAACGCGGGCTGGAATCATCACCATTGTCGGACGTCTGGATCTGCACACGGCACAAGGCACGTCATGGTCATACATACTCGGTAATGACCCAGCCATGCCTCTTTGTTGGAAATCATATTCTGCTCCGTAAAGCAGCGCGCCAAAGTCAAGAATTGCATCGCTGTAATCCGCCCAAGTTGGCTCCTCAGGTAGGCATAGGTTGTTGGCAGCGCCTCCGCTATGCCTGTAATCTGATCCCCCGGCAAAGCCCTTGTACACCAGTTCAGTCCCGTTTTCTGGACAAACTGATCTCCCCCAACGTACATAGACTGATCCACCTCGGAACCTTTTGGCGTTTTCCTTGACATCTATTAAATAAATGAAGTAAATAGAAACACCAACTATTTGACATCTACTGTTTTCAGCTTATTTATATGGCATGCTTACGTATATGGAAATATCAAAAATCCATCCATGTGTGTATAAACACAATTATGTAAAATGTGAAATTTTGATTTTTATGTGCCTTTATTTGTTTTATGAAACCGTTCTCAACTATGCTTTTAATTATATCGCCAAACATTCGTTTCAGCGAACCAACTACTTTGGAAGGCGGTTTGGTTTGACATCATGAATTGGAAAAGTGCTCATCCGATTTGTAGATTAGCTGAATAAAGGACTGGACAGCGGCTAACATATTTTCGCTCTCTCAAAACAAATCGAAAAACATACACTACACAATACATGCTATCTATCATTTCCACATATCCATTGACATTATTGGACTCAATTTCCGTAATTAAAACGTACGGTATTTCAAGTATTCGGTTATGGTAAACGCATATCGTTAAAATAGTAACATCACAATTCAAATTGATTTGGCAATCAAAGTTTAATAATTTAAAAGCCCATTAAAGGAGATTAATGCTTTATCAAACTATATTATTTGGTAAACCTTTGGACAGATTCAAACAGTTATCACCAGAAGACACCATCAACACAACTTAAATGTGAAAGTAAACCAGAAACAACCCAGATTAGCAAGTTTTATAATTCAGATTTCCTGATTATTCTCCTCTGACATTGACAGTTGATACACACATTTTTGAACCGACCAATCAGAATTCGTTATATTGAATATGTAAACAAACAGGTTATTGATAAATATGATTGAATTGGAGATAACTATATTTCAAGCACAAACTAACTTATTTTAAATGAGTCTATTTAATAGGGTCTCAATGCATTTCTAAACTAATTCTCATTCCTTTTATGAACATAATTAAAGAACTCCTTATATTTTTCAGTTATTTATTTGTACTCGTCTCCTTTGATGTGCCTTTAACTAGTGTAAATCAAATGAGAAAGCATTGCTATTCTTTATCATTAAATTTGAAACAGCGAAAAAGCATGATAAACACAATCAATAGTAAGTGTTTTAACATATCCCCCCAAAAAGCATTTGATTTAAATAATGTATTCAAAAAATTAATAAGCGGGTCAACATCACCACGCTTTAAACAAAGGTCGCAAGGGTCATGGTGTTTTAGAAATCTCAGTAGTCTGCTTTTTTTATAACATGACAGTTTCAATAGTAGCCATTTTGGCCAAAACTGTCAAAAGGAGCATGCAATCTTTAAAGGCAATATAAAAATTCCTGAAAGGTTTATAAACACAACACAACAAACATGAATTCATACATACACTATTTTATGATTTACTATTACATTAAACTATAAGTATCTGAACATTTTTGTTACCCAAATCAGATTTTCGTATTTTTGTATTAAAAAGCAATGTATATTCAAAAAAGATCAACCCATAGAGTGTTCTTATTGTTCAGTATGTTAAGTAAAGTTTAATATTAGATAAAAAATGCAAAAAGAAAAATAAATGTTTACGAGTTAGTTCTTTTTTCAATTGCAGTTTAGTATAGTAACCATATTTGAAAACATTTATAAAAATCGACTAGAATAATTTCAAACTTGAAAGATAAATGTTTGGGGCTTAACATGCATAAGAAATTTAAAGTCATGTTAATAAACGTTCACAGTTTTAGGGATAATATGATGTCTTAAAAAGTTTTACATACGGTATTTCATCGAAAAAGAACCGTTTGTTCGACTATTATACAAGTACCTCTTCTGTAACATATTATTATCTCCCTTTAAAGCACAGATGAATCGAACAGAAAAAAACTACCGACAAAGTCTTTAAAACCCTTGATTCACAATTGTAGTTAAGGATTGATGCTACATATGTATCAAACAGGCTAAATTTAAAAGATATTGGTAGTTTAATATCTCTAGTAGTAATAATAATGCACATTGATCGTTAACCCTTCCAGGCTATTTTTTGCAGGCTTGCACAAATGACCCACCACTTTTAAAGACCATACCGAGATAATTAAATTGACTTACAATTATAATTTCCTCTCTATTGATGAACCATCAATCTGAACACATCGGGTTTATCAAATGAAAACACCTCTGAAATAATAGGGATGACGCCACAATCGGAACTACTCGGGTATTTCCGTGAGCTGTGAAATACACCTCGGATATAAGTGTAGGGTTACACTTTTTCGGGTAACACATTTTCTAAGCGTGCACGTTAAGTAGTTCAATGTGTATGGAAGTGTTGGACATCCTTTTTAATCATTTTTTATCAGTTACTAATAACAAATGGCGAAATTGTTGATGTGACATGTATAGTTGTTTTCTCAATCAATTTTAACGACTTTTTAGATTTCACATTTAAGATCTATTTTTAAAAACGAAAGTAAAGTGACGTCATTTTCGCGGGAAACAATATGGCGTCATCCCTTTTATTTCATAGGTGTTTTCATTGGATAAACCCGATGTGTTCAGGTTGATGACGCCATATGGTTCCCAGCGGAATGACGTCACTTCATTTTCGTGTTTAAAAATAGATCTTAAATGTGAAATCTAAAAAGTCGTTAAATTTGATTGAGGAAACAACATGTCACAACCTCAATTTTGCCATTTGGTATGAGTTACTGATAAAAAAATTATTTAAAAGGATGTCCAACCCTTCCATACACATTGAACTACTTAACTTGCACGCTGAGAAAATGTGTTAATTGCCGGATGCCGATTTACCCGAAAAATTGTAACCCTACACTTATATCCGAGGCGTATTTCACAGCTCACGGAAATACCCGAGTAGTTCCGATTGATGAACCATCTGCATTTGCCACCAAGTTGCCCCCCCCCATTTACGAAATACTACGATTTTAATTTTAGTTTTACCAGTGTTTATAGTGAAGTTTCATTCGAGACAATATTCATGTAATCTATCCAAAGAAATCTTAATGGGAAAAAAATATCGAGTAATCAAATCTTTATCAATTTTATTCGCGAGATAACCGACACATGTGACAAACACGTATAGAATGAGGTTAAAGCTTACCTTTTTGTAACTGAGTAATGAGTTCATCCCTCCGATCATTGAATTTCTTCAGGTCAGCCATGCCATTCGTCAAGTTTACCAGATGTTCTACAACCCGGTATTCGTATTGAAACCTCGAATCGAACGTCTGATCTGTCGTAAGCGTTCTCGCTGAGGCAATAAGAGCAAACAGACATAGTGTTAAAAGATACATACTTTATGTCTCAGGTAGCCACGTGTTTGAGACTGTTGTTTATACCCACGACACTCCCTATTTATACTTTTCTCTATAAAGATGAAATAACAGATAGGGAACTTATTAATGTAGGATGTTAAGTAGCCAGAAAAATAACTACAAAGCGGTCATTGTTTGATGAATAAGGCATTCCAACTTTATGTCCGGCTAAAACATAAAAAACTCATCTAAGATTATATCCTGCTTAACAGAAAGTTACAAAGCTTTACGTTCTTGCCTGTATATAATTTGTAGTCTTCATAGAACTTTTGTAATAACAAACAAAAGAAACCCGGACATTAAATACTTACTTTCAAGAAAGGGATACAAAGGACTATACGAAACCCCAAACAGCAGCTGTCTTTCAGGATTGATTCTAATCTGACAAACGTCCTTGTCACGTTTACACTTTAACGAATAAGTTTTAAACTTTAACTCATCTACAGTATTACTATAAGCATTATGGAATTTGAATATTTTGGAAAATATAAAGTGATACTTTTATTGATTTGGTATATGCACATATCCATTAGCTTGTCTTTTACAAACGGGAAATGCTATAACTTGATAACATCTTTTTTTTATTTTGCCATTTCATTTACCATTTTAGTAAGGGGAATGATGATGTTGCAGTTTTTACCTTTTTCTGATCTTCGTTCTGTTTTTTTTTTCTAATACATCTCGAGTATCAAGTATGTCATGGACGGAATAATCAGTTCCCGTTATCATTGTCTATTTCGTATAAGTGTGATATTGTTTTTGGTAGAATTCCCAAAACGCTTTATCAAGTAAATTAACCGCTTGCTCGAATTTGGTATGTTTATAACGTTTATGGAGGAAATGACGTGTTCATTTCAGGGATAGTCCTTTATATTGACATGACAAGGAAATTAACTTGTTGGCAAAGACCTGTTATATGCAAATACCTCTTCTGAACCCCCTTAAATCCAATTGACTTATATATATCCATATATATGGGTATTATTGTAAAACAGGTTTACGAATGTAAGTAAAGCAAATGGACCAAACATAATTAACGTTTGTTCGAAGTAAAACTATATCGTTACTTAAATTAATTCTCATAAGGTGAAATGGTCTATAGAGAAATTAGGTTTGTATGAGTCTGGGCATTTTGATTTCGGATATAAATGTTATTCAAATATCAATACCTTTAATTAAATAAACTCTTATTAATTTTAAATTAATTTCTTACACATATTCTGATGTTGTTTCTTCATTTCCTTTTTATGAAAAAAATCATTTCGATGTAAACTGTTCTCAATATGTATTTTACTTATCCCTTTTTTAAAATAAGTCTATTATTTTAATCGTTCTGATAAGCTAGTTATATAACATCACTTTTTGTTGATAGAAGAGAAACCGTGACCCTTTTAACTAAAAGGATACTTTTCCAAATGGAATGGTATTGGAACCTGTGTAATTAACATAACCCTTGTTGAGTAACTGTTTCATACTAGAACCATAATGGACTTTTAATCATTAGTGCGCATGAATTTACTGAAAAGCTTAGATGTTATGAAGAACCGTATCTCGTATGTCATATATTTCACAGATGTTGTCATGGTTAAGTCACTTAATGTTTTATCTCGAAATGCAGCGATTAAGATTGTGAACTGTCGAAACAACGTTAGTTCATGTTTTCATAAAGACCTTCCTTCACACCTCATTACAAATATATTTAGCAGAGATTTTAATTGCAGCTTTATTTGTATTCGTGAGGGATTGTATGTAGCATTACTCTTTACAAGAGGTACTGTCGATCAACAGGGATATTTGTTGTTTTATTTAAAGAAACTTTGCCTTTTCTGTTTTTTAAGCATATCTAGAAATGTTCAATGTACAGCGCTTATCTACATGTTCTCTTTATTCTCCCACATGGTTTAAATCATCTTATTAAGCAGGCTATTATCAGCTTTGGGGTAAATTTAAGTTTTACGACCAGGAAATTATAATTACCACAGAGACGGCTAAAACATAGAAACATATGTCATCCAGAAATGCTACTTTGTACAGCCCGTGAGTTTGTACATATATTTCAACCAATGTCCTTTTTTGTCTTGTTTTACACTACACGTCAAAACTGTCCAGAGACATACATTGTGAATAGTTGTCCTTACACTTACCGACTTGTAAAAAAACATACATTAAAAACATATTTAGACACATTCATGTCTCATTCAAGCCAGGGCACATTTTGTGCCTTATCGCCAATGTATTATCTACAATGTATGCATTGCCTTGGTATCTGTCATTTGGATACTCCCTTTTCTGTCATACCATTTTCTTTCCGGGTTTTCCAATTCTATAGACAGAGGAACATCAAATGTGAACACAAACACAATCATTATCATTTTATATCTATGATTTAGGAAACATTGAAACATTTAAACTGAAGAGTAAATATTGTTGAAGAAGGTAAAGGAAACTTCACCAACAAGGAAGAAGTCCTCATAATATGCAATTTCGCCCATAACTACGTAACTTGAGAAAATATAGCGGAGCAGGAAGTGATGGTATAATGTGTCCACAGTTTCACATTCTTCATCTTGTAGTGGCTAATTGTAAGGTTTTTCAAAAAGACAAACAGATTTGTATCTCGGGCTTGTCCAACAAAACAGTGTAACTTCTTATCTATGTTTTCGTAACTGATTATTGTACGAATTTTCGTTACATGGTTATCAATAACAATTTCTCAGCGAATTTTAGCCTTTGTAAGATGATTTAAATGTAACTTTACGTTTGAAGATATAAAATGGTTGTGCCTTTGTCTAATATATAGCACGTATGGGTCAAATCCGTATCTCTACTGGAATTGTGTCGATTGTTCGTCACTTTGTATAAAGACATACATCTCCAATTCATCAAGTAAATATCTACCCGATCGGGGAAACCAATGTTTTCTAATTTGCCCTCAGAATAACTCTTTTGTTGGATATGTTGTGGTCAGGTGTGGACTTAGCTGAGGTACGAGTGGAAAAGACGGCGTTCAAGGTTTCACCCAATTTCATACGTAGCTTACGTTTGATACCTCACTTTGACGGAAGCTTGGACAAACGTTAAGATTTACAACAAAAATGTCAATTGTTTTCCCATCACATGACCAAATAAAGATTGTTTGCCTGAGTTATAAAATGCTGAACTGTTGACGTATTTAGAATCAATATGTCATGTTCATAAATACACTTAATTATTAATATACTCTAGTTATTTGTTTAATAGTTATGATGCCCTTTGCCTAACCAAACTTCATATTTAAGCCTTGATCATGAAATAATGATTTAGTAAAATAGGTTCTTGAAGTACAAATTGTCTTTGATTTGATTACCATCCACACCATGTTTCCTTTTTATGATCACATTTTCAATGTTAAAGGTTTCTATTCTTTGTTTAATGTCAACATTTTCCCTCCGATTAATGCAAAAGTACCCTGATGGACTGTAATGTTTTACGATGTCAAATGATTTATACATCTCTCCCGACTGTTAATTAATTTTTTAGAGAGAGAAGTCGGTAGCTTGGAATGAATATCAAGTAATATTCGTGAAAAGACACCTGTATCAATAAAACGTGCTCTGACCACCCGGATATTATTAAACCAATGTCTTGTTTAGTAAAGGATCTTGCGATATATACATTCTACAAAGTTTATTTAGTAAAATGAAATTATCCACCTGGTTTTTTTTCTGTAGTGCTTTCCATATCAAGTTTGACAGACAATGAAGATCTAGATGAATATTGATTATAATGACATACAGGAATGGGAATTCAAAGCATTTTAGTATCCCTTGAGTCAAAAGCACTTTCTCAGTATATAAAGTTGTATTGACACAAAAAGAGGCGTAATGCATTCTAGATAAAAAGGTTAAGCAAAAATCGTCTTCCTGTTTGATCTGCTCAACGTCCATAGCGCACACTGTTCATCTTCATTTATAATTATCATTCCATGATGAAGTAACATAAGACAAATACTAGCGAACTGAACATTCAATTATCTAACCAAGAGGTTAACGATAGTATAAATACCCACAGTTCCGGAAAGAACCCCAGAATAACGGTATTCATTTTGCAATTCGTTAAACATACCATGGATAAAACATTTAACTGCATTTTCAATGCCATATTCGATGAACTCTTAATCCAAATCTCATCGGGTAGAAGATTAGTTTGTATCATCAGGATATAAGCTAATTCCTTACTTTAGACCCTCTACAAAATTATTTCGAATTACTTTATAAGTAGACTGTGTATGTTGGCGATAGACAATACGAATACATACACTCAATGAGAAGCATGTTTAATGGAAACTCTACATTAAAAGATGGCCTTATCTTACAAAATATGCTTCGGAACTATATAGAACGCTGTAGAGGCCGTCTATGTTGTAAAAACATATACTTCTGAAAGTTTCTATCAGATTTAGCAGGTTGTACATGCTTGTCTCTGTAGTATAGGGATATATATAGATGAGAGTTGGATGGTTTTTAGTTAAGAGCCATGCTAATGGGAAGTTGTGTTAAAGAACGAATCTTTACGGAGATCGTACCTTTGCCAAGTCAGTACAAAGCAAGGTAATATATTATCACTTTCATCTTTTCTCTGCTTGTAAACAATCTATTTGACCTACTGAGAAAGGGATGTGAAACTGGGGTATATTACAAGTTATAATATATTACATGTATTGCAATGAAAGAAATACTCTGCCTGCTTCACAAACACTGCTATTTAACCTTTTTCCGCCGTACGTACTCCATGCGCCTGCGCCTCGACTGAACTCTCATTGAAGAATAGACCTGTCAAGATTTATCTAATGTTTCAAACCAACCTAAGGGAGTGCGAGAAACCGCCTTCTAGAATGGAAAGGTAAATACGAATATATATTAAAGGGGTAGACTCTGTAATGTCTGGTATCTTAATCTCCCACTGGCCCCCTTGTAGTTTCAAAGTGTTGTGCAAGCTACCTGTAAAGAATTTGATAAATAATAGGGAAATAGTGGTCAGATTATGCAATACCTCAACTCTTCGGTTTCATGTAATTTATAATATATAAGTATTAGAGTCAAGTTATCTTTATCAAAATCAACGAATTACATCAAAAGTAGATTGTTCTTGATCAACTGAAATGAAATGTTAACAAAAAAAGAGGTAGCTATTAAATAAATTATAAATTTATAAATTAACACTTATTATGTTTATGTCATTGCTACTGCTATTGCTGATGATGGTGATGATGGTGATGATGCTGATGCTGATGTAAATGCTGATGCTTATGCTAATGCCGATGCTGATGCTAATGCTGATGTTAATGATGCCGCTGCTGGTGCAGCTGATGATGATGATGACTATGCTGATGATGATCATCATTATCCTAATGATGCCTATGCTGATGAGCATTATTCTAATGACGATGATGGTTATGATAATGCTAATGATGATGATGATTATGCTTATGATGCTAATGCTGATGCTAATGCTGATGCTAATGCTGATGTTTATGCTGCTGCTGATGTTAATCCTGCTTCTGCTGCTGATGATGATGAATATGCTTATACTGCTGCTGCTGCTGCTGTTGATGCTGATGATGATGCTGATGATCATGCTGATGTTAATGCTGATGCTAATGCTGCTGCTGCTTCTGCTGCTGATGCTGCTGCTAATGCTAATGCTGCTGCTGCTATTGCTAATGCTGCTGCTGCTAATGCTAATTCTGCTGCTGCTGCTGTTAATGCTGCTTATGCTGCTGCTAATGCTGCTACCGCTGCTGATGCTGCTGCTGCTGCTGCTGCTAATGCTAATGCTGCTGCTGCTGCTGCTAATACTAATGCTACAACTGCTGCTGCTGCTAATGCTAATGCTAATGCTGCTGCTGCAGCTAATGCTAATGCTAATGCTAATGCTAATGCTAATGCTAATGCTACTAATGCTAATGCTAATGCTAATGCTGCTGCTGCTGCTGCTAATGCTAATGCTAATGCTAATGCTAATGCTGCTGCTAATGCTAATGCTAATGCTCTGCTAATGCTAATGCTGCTGCTGTTAATTCTACTAATGCTAATGCTAATGCTGCTGCTGCTAATGCTAATGCTGCTGCTGCTAATGCTAATGCTAATGCTGCTGCTAATGCTAATGCTGCTGCTGCTAATGCTAATGCTGCTGCTGTTAATGCTAATGCTAATGCTGCTGCTGTTAATTCTGCTAATGCTAATGCTGCTGCTGTTAATTCTGCTAATGCTAATGCTGCTGCTGTTAATTCTGCTAATGCTAATACTAATGCTAATGATAATGCTAATGCTGCTGCTGCTGCTGTTAATTCTGCTAATGCTAATGCTAATGCTGCTGCTGTTAATGCTAATGCTAATGCTGCTGCTGTTAATTCTGCTAATGCTAATGCTGCATTTCAGAGCTAATTGATAGTAGTGTTCTGAGTTTTCCAGAGATATAAATTGTTTGGTTAGGAAGATCTTTCTGTGTATTGTTTAATCTTTTGACGTTTAATTTCGTGTCAATTTTTTATTTTGATGTAATGTATCTTTCTTTCTATCTGTTTATTTTTCCATTTTTGTTATGTTTTTAACGTTGTGTGTAACATGCTTCTTTCCCGAATGATGCAGAGACTCTGCAACATTCGGGAAATCCTACTACTTCGATGATAGTTTTGGCTTGTTCGATTGTCCGACGTTGTTGGAAAGCGTGCCTTACATAAGCCCCCTTTAGCCACTTTTCAGGACTACACTTTTGGTACTAGAAACGTTTTCATGCTCAAAACTAAAACATATAGGATAACACAATAGTTATGTAAGCTTGTTCATGATAATTTAAGGGATGATGATGATGGTGATAATGATGACGATGATGATTCCTTAATCAAGATGGCAAACTTTAAAACTAATTGGTTAAATATATAAAAACTTTAGACGATTAAGGATCTTCTTAAAAGAACACATATTATAAACAGAATATACTAGAAATTGTTTGCAAGTTGTTCATATCAATGTTACTTTAGGTAGCATGTATGGAAATTGGATATCGTTTAGCACCAAATATATCCTAGTTAACATTGAAGCAAACGTATTCATCTGTATTCAGTGACTGGGTGAAATAAGTTTAAGTGTGAAACGGAGATAACCCAAACTTGAGGTATGTATTCTTGCAGTATGGATTATCTCTCTTTGACCATTGTCGATTTTGTTGACTGAAAGGAGTTGTTTCCCTTAAGGTGTGAACGGTGAATGCTGAACAAATGAAAGACATATAAATCACGAGCTTATATGAAGATACGACGTCTTTAGTTATTCCCCAATACATACCTCTACGAACACAGAACAGCATTTGTCGATTGCACAATCACTCTTTTTGTTAAGTACTTTTGGCTCCATCAGAATCGACTTCGTCACACCATCTAATATACTTAACATATACATTGCGAATAACGCTTTCCAATGTAAACATTTGTTGCAAAACTAAGTATTTGATGATTTGAATGTGTGACATATCGTTTGTAATTGTAACGTTTTACAGAGAGGACCTTAATTGATCGATATGATTACCAGTCTTTACTTTATGATGTCAAATGAAACCGCTGAATATGCTTACAGGGTGTAACATTTAGCACTTATAACAATCGTTTGTTGTTAAAAAAAATATGCTGCTGATGGCTTTAAATTAATGGTATCTGATAGTATTTGATATTATTTCAAGCCCAGTTTCGATCTTATGAACTGATTCAATTATTATGGTGTTTACTAAGATTTGTCAATTCGCCAACTGATTGATTTTATCAATTAGTTAGCATAATAACAATACCAAACATCTAAACAGCTGTTAAGGAATAACCATGTACCTCTCATCAAGCGCTGGCGTTTCCGAATTAGTTTTCACCAGTTTCAATGCGATCCCCAAGGCATCTCTGTTCATCAATACTGGTCTCATGACATCATTTGACCTGTCACAGCGGTGCATTATTGGTTGACATTTGGTCTCGGCTTTCAGTGTGACAAACATATTTTTGGTAATGCCAGCCTTACGAACCTAATGATAGCAGTGGCCTCTGTTTTCTGTTATTTGATGTTTGGAAGATTATTCTACACATTGTTTAATCATCTGACGTTTAATTTCGAGTCCTTTTTTTTCAGTTTTATGTAAGTTAGCTTTTTTGCTGTCTGTTTACTTTTCCATTGATTGTGTGCTTTATACGTTGAGGGGAACATGGTAGTTTCCCGAAAGATGCAGGGACACTGCAACGTTCGGGAAATCCTACCATTTTGGTGATATCTCTGGCTGGTTGGATTGTCCGACGTTGTTGGAAGGCGTACCCTACATAAGCGTCGTTTAACTACATTTCGGGGCCTCACTTCTAGTACTTGGAACGATAAATGTAGTCTTATTCTGATTTCACTTTTTGCATACTCAAAACAAAATATAAAGGATAAGCCTATGGTTATATTCGCTTGTTTATGATAAATTAAGGGATCTTTTTGGAACTTAATTGATAGTAATTGTACATTCAAATTAGTGATGATAATTTTGGATTTTAGTAGTTTGTGTTTTTTAGGAGCTTGTGTATCCATCCCTAATCCACATTTATCATAGGAGACCTGTTCGACCGTGGAATTAAAATAACATATATATGTTGAGCTCCTCACTTTAAGTTTCTGAACTTCCAATGTTTATTTTTTGAACTTACGAAAATAGAGGAAAACACATTCATCTGATATTTTGGTAGAGAAACAAATATTGTATTGGATCAATTTGGTTATTTTTCATTTGATACAAATCCGATGGCAAGACGACATAATCCAAATAAAGCGGGCATACATGTCAAGCTTAGCTATAAATAACCGGTCACGGGATCCTTTGAATACATAATAAAAACAAACCTACACGCTCTTGTACTGACGTGTTTAAATCGTTCTAGCCAGAATAACATACAGTTGACAATATAAAAATAACACAGAAAGCACAAAAGTGTATACGGGCTTCATGAGATCCCAAAAGGAAAAACAACGTCTGGTTTCTTACAGAATAAGGATTCAATATTCCAATCGAAAGAAATATTTGCCGTTTAAGAAATAAATTCGCAATTTTATAGTGTGAAGACACGCCTGTTCTTCTTTTATAAAGATTCGATTACTCACGAATATCGTCCGACAATCTGACAATATGTCAAGACTGTGAATAAGTCCACAATTTATCTTTTTTTCTTTTGACAATAAATTTGTCTCTGGATTAAGCCCGTGACTTTATCTTGTATGCCATGTGTATCTCCTAAGTTTGGTGTACATCGTCGTGTGACAGGCCATATGACGTAACAAATTACCATATATCGGATGCATTCTCCCGGGGGTGACGCAAAGGGGGTTTCCGTCATTATCTTCGTTTTCGAATTGGCATATGGTTTCCAGATATGCATTTAAACAAATAATCACAAAAAGAAAGTCAACGATTTCTTTTCTTTGTTTTTGTGATTATTTGTTTAAATGCATATCTGGAAACCATATGCCAATTCTATATTTTACATTTTTATTGTATGTCGTCCAGAAACTTTAACAGCAAGCCGTTCTGAAAGACTAGGCTCGCCAAAATAATAAGCTAAGAGTGAAAAACTTATGTTTAATTTCTATACAATCCACTTTAAGAAATAGAAATAGCCGAATAATGGAAAAGATGGTCGCGTTTATGATAATGTCTGTCATAAAATCAATTCAGCCATAGTAAAGCAATATGTTTTGGCAATTTATCGTATATCATATTTCGTTTTTAAAGGCATTACGTTGAATAGACAATATAAGCCAATGTGAAAACACCGGTCAGTGTGACCTGTATCATTTCACTCAAAAGGATATGGGTTTGTACAACAATTACATGGCCGAACCGGGAATATGAGATCAGAAAGTAAGGTGAGTAAATTGCATTTTAAACACCATTTACCTAATTGCACCGTTCTGTTCATTCAGGAGAATGTTAAGACTATTTTCAATTTAATACTTAACGAGTATGGTTCGCTACTCTGTTAATTATAAGGCGAGTTTACAGAGTGTGGCGATTACAATGCTCGCGAAAACGAAATAAACGAAAGTACAATGGGTATTTGTATTTCCAGGCATTATCATGACATGAAAGGTTTATTTTACCAATAAGAATGTCATTTATTCTCAAAGTGATTGATCTATTATTAATTCTCTTTAGTTTAATTTTCGAATTTTATCATGTGTCATTTGATAACTTTTAATTCTACGCGGAGCTATTTATCGCGGAGGCACACATCCTCATTTATAAGTGAATACTAAGGTCTAGAACAGATATCAATGCTAACTTGTGACGCCATGCCTTCTATTTATTAAGTGCAACATAAGCTGCTTTGATTAACAATTATTGTACAGTATTCAAATGCAACTACAATAGTACATCACATTCAACTTAGTACTATATTGTATGTTAAAAGAAATCATTCTTTATGGTGTGATAAGAAGTTCTGAGATTTAACCAGGTACCTTAAGTCGATGTCTCCATTTGCCGTAAGTGTTACGAAACAACGGTGCCGTGTCATCGGTTTTAATTCTATCCTGGTTTTCGAATAATCACTAGTATATGACTAAGCTAGAGCCTAAACCTCGCGAAGTTTGTGGTGCAAGTTGAAATCGATCCCGATCCTGAGTTACAAGTATTTCGCTTTACCCATTATTATTGTTAATCAACGCCGCCAAGGTATGATGCCAATCTTAACTTTGGAAGTAAAACAAACATTTGATAAGCCATCAGGTATCACAGGAACCCATTATTCGTTTATGTGATATACTTTCTAACTTCATGTAAATCAACAAAAGGAAACGACATTCATCATTCTTATATTTTAAAGTGCCTTTTCACAGATGAGAAATAGGGAAAAATAGAATGCCTCAAAACATACCACCTTCTCTAATGACGTATTATACAGAAGAAAAAAAAACCTTTTTCGATAGCTAATTTGGTGCAAAGAGAGCCCTTAGATAACTGCAATTGCTGTCGTAACAATGTCGTTTTCAAACAAATATATCGCTATTGAATCTTAACTGAATCTAAAGATATAACAGTGCAAACTTGCTGTACATGTACAGTAAATGGGAGAGTATTCTTCTTTTATTCATTTTGATTTTGAATAGTTAACACCGCAAAATACAGTTTCAATTGTTCTCTGACGCTAAATCCATCAACTCATAGGACATAGGTTTTTCTGGGGGGGATGGGGGGGAATCTAATAGATTCACAGACATTGCATTACTCTTGGTTTAATTTAGAGTACCCTATTCAGTGACAATTATCACAGTTTATTCTGTGCAAAAAGCTACCTAGGGTGAAAGATAGTGTATGAGTTAATGGTCTCTGATAATTGGATTGTTTATACTTACGGCGCAACTCTTAAGCCTTAGCTTTATACCTTAACGGGTTAAGAAATCAAAACGATAAATATAAATGTAAAAAGGTATCTTTATTGATTAAAACTGTATTATATAAAAAGGTATCGTTTTTATCTTAACAGAAACTAGAACTACTACTGGAAATGTATTATAACCCTTGACCCCAAAAGTAATCCGAGCAAGATATTGTCATGATTTATATCAGTTTCATTATCATATTTAATTTCAAACTCAAGCTATTGATTGGAAACCGTCTTCTTTTATCTTTGGCACGATGAACTTGACTTTGATGTTATTGGCCCCAAATCAATCATAATGCAGGATTTAGCATTTGTAACAAGTTCCAGTATCATATACAGAGAAAATGTTATTTATAGAGCAAGGAGATATGTTAAATAAACATGTATTATATCGCTCTATTAGGAAATGAAGTAAATGTTCATAAAGAAAATATAGCAAACTGCTGGAGTCATTATGATCAAAATTACAATCAACATTCCTGGCATCAAAGTCAAACAAGTAAAATCCATTTGCCATGGGCATGAATGAGATAATTATATCATTGAATGTTCCCAGAACAAAACCACACAAAAATATACTTGCAAAGCATAACCAACGCTCATGCAAGATGCATCTAAAGGTAAATCCATATACGAAATACTTTCTGCCACGGAACTTTCAATTGTGATTTTATGATTATGACAAAAACATTCGTGATACGTGGAAGATTATCAAGAACCAAACAGTGGCCATGTTGCCATGAAAATTGTCGACAATAATCCTTTGTACAGCTTGTCTCCAATGTCGACTTAATGTGTACTCCTGTAATCATACGATACCTTGCAAGTATTAAAGGAAACAAAGCGATTGCTGTAGGCCGACATTGTGTCTCAAAGACCAATCTAAGAAAGACTAATCTATCTCGAGGGATTATTCCATGAACCGCGTTAAATGTGGATATGGTTATTTGGTACTATGCATAATCACAGATAGAAAACTCTAATTCCTTAAAACATTTTGGTTATCCTAGATGTTAGTTGTTGGTGGGAACATGTCCAGGTATTGGAGGATATTTCAAAGTGTATCCGCCTTTAAAACCCAGTTCATAAGATTTCGTTTTCTTCATTAACTATAACGTGTACGCTTATTCTTTTTTTTTTTAAGAAGATAAAATATAAACAATTTCTTTATCATAAAATGCATTTTTCTTAAACGCCTTCATACTGTCGAAATGTATAATGTGCTCTCGCTTACGAAATCCATTTTGATGTTTAGGTTAAACAAGTGAGGCGCTCATTTGCCAAACGGAGTATGTAATTAGCTTATAAACATGACGTCGTCGTGTTTACAGATACTTTTAAGGACGTTCTCGGTAGTGTTTTCCGCTAACTTCATCTGCGCATTCAAGGGAGATAAAAATATTTATCGAAGAGGAACTTGCATAGAAGTCGGACAAACGTTTCTATTCGGATGAAATTGACTGTATGCAAATTTTTTTAAAGAATGATCATATAATCCATAAACCTATTAAAGGTTATTAACACTATTATATCATTTCGTGCATGTTCAACCCCAAGCTTTTATTTTTAAAGATTAAAGTAACTTTAGTCTTTTTTATAAATATTTTTCAAAAACGGTTACCATGGAAACTGTAATTTAACAGAAAAAAATCAACTCGTCAACATATACCTTTTTTTGCAAATTGTATTTCAAGATTAAATTTTACTTCACATGCTGTAAAATAAGAAAATTCCACAAAAGGAATGTTGAAATATCTTCATTTTCTTTAATATATGCATATTAATTTGTATTGTTTTTTGTCACATACAAAAACTTGAAAAACTGATTTGGATTACAAAAACTGTTCAGATTATAATAGTTGAAATTACCATTGAATTATAAAGTATTTAATGTATGAATCCATATTGTTTTTGTTATAATAAACCTTCCAGAAATTATTTTATTACCTTTGAAGAGGGTATGGTAATTTTGACATTTTTTCTCCAAAGGGTTACAATAGAAATTGTCATTTTAAAAACTAACTCGTCGACCTGCATTTTTCTTTTCATTTCTGAATTCATAATAAAATTTTAAATAACATATCAAATATTAAGAAAATTCTATGAAAGGTTAGTTTTTTTTATCAAACTGTAGAACATGTCCTTAATCTATTGCCAAATTTTCATTTGACCAAAGATTTAAGAAAAAGCAATTCCGTACTATAAATCATAGCAAATCATGTAACAATATTTCTTGATAAAATCGCAATATTTCAGCAACTTAGAAGTAAAGTAATTGGAAGCGGTCTCTTTGGTTTAGTAACCCTGATAGTTAATATCCTTTTTTCAAACGTTTATATCTCAATAAACACCATTGTCTTAGTAAGCCAAATATTGATAATGGACATTCATCGAGTCTGCCAATTTGAGTTAGTTTTCAACAGACAACAATGGGTGTTGAATGAACTTTGGGAGATATATTCAAAAATTAAATGGATTCAAATTAGTATCTTTCGTGTGGAACTTTTTAGTATGTGATTTCACGATATATCGACGTTCCCTGGATCCAGACAGGTTTTTGTACTGCAACACACCTTACAAGTTCAAATGTCTAGGAAACTTTCCAGAAAGGTTATTCTCCACTGCCAATTCTTAGTACTAATCAGCCACTTATCGAACCAGTAACTTCTTGCACAACATGGAGAAAGGACGAATTTCATATTATTCCTTCGAAGAATTCAAGTACGTGAAGTCCTCAACCTTTTCAGTTAGAATTGGTACCTTTTTAGAAAATAATTTCATAAATGCAATCCAGGATTACATAGCCTCGTCAACATAACCATTTTATGCTATTCAAATCGTGTGTAGGGTTTAATGGCAGAACTTTCTTACATTGAGGGAAAGAAAATATTAGTAAGAACCGAACGATATTTTCTACATTCATGATGAGCTATAATTATTTACCTATAGCAAAAACGGACATAAACGCAGATGTGAAATAAATGGTATGTTAATCCTGTCTTAGTGCTATTAAATAGTGTGTAAACTAATCGACACACTCTTCGTATTCTTTCTGTAAATGAAATATGGCGTTTGAAAATGAACTTTGAAAAATTATACACCATCTTAAAGTTCAAAATGGATCATGGCTACTCCGACATGCTAATAGCGATTTGAGAATTTACCCACAAACTTTATTTGTAATAGTAAGTTCATGAAGTCTGAACGCGAAATCTTAAACGTAGATGGGATAAAGTTTGCATTTAACGAAAATCTTTAAACATTTGTTTTGGGTTTGAGAAGGCCCATGTATTGGTGCGAATACAACAGTATATTAGTCGACACAGTTTCCATTTATTGGTTATTAAGTGTAAGCTAAAAACCTATATATTTGATATATGATTACTGCTACTGTTTAATTTACCTTAGGTTAAAGTTTAATAAGGACAATTGCCTTGTTTTAAGCTTTCTATAAATGGTAATGAGCCAATGGCTTTTAAAGGAGAATGTTTGAGAAATATCCACCTGAACGTTTTAATTAACCAAATCGTCAAGCTACAAGCGGGACCAAAGTTCTCTTTGGATGAATTTCACAGTTGTCTTTGAGATTATTAGTTAAGGGTTTGCGTTCTAAAACGGTAATACGATACGAAAATAACTTTTGACATGGATAGATAGGTACGTGTGTTTTGAACAAAACATAACATAACGTAACATTTTGACATAATATTTGTTTTGCAAGCAATCTTGCAATTTACAAAATGGCATAAATTAACAAAGAAACTAGAAAAACTACGACTAATGGTCATACACCCGTTACTTTGGAGATCTTGAATTCCCATTGACTCCAATGTTAAATCAGGCATTTTCAAGACTCTGCTGAGTGAAGATAGTGCTTTCACGCTTAGTTAAATACAGAAATATCAAGTCGGGCCATTTAACTCTCAGAAACTGCAATAGAGTGGACACCTCAGTCGTCTCATTTTTTTTCTACAGAGCAAAGTGTTCAAGTACCGTCCGCAAATCAGTGCACAATCTGTCAAATCTAGCCGAGGTACTGGTATTTTTGTTCATGCATCCCAAACAAATAGTCCTGATATAGACAATTAGAACAAACTTTGAGAACATTCCAGGACTATCATCTATACAGGAAACCCATCAGTATTTTACCAGCTCATCTCTTACTAGCAAAACTATGCACCAGAAGTCGAAACTCAAAATTTCTAAATGGGACTACTTTTGGGTACGACGGCCAGGAAGTACTCCGTAACAGGTACGAGACATAATGTAATTATGCTAATAAATTTATTTGTAAACAATGTACCTAATAGGCTGATCAGCCTAATGGAAATATGTAAATAAACAAAACTAAAGCTTATACACTTTTCTTGAAGATAGATACTTGGGTTTTTTTACCCAGGGTATATAAATAACAAGTTACCTTATATAGGTATGAAGGGCGACGACAATGTAAAATGGTGACCGTCTCAAATGTGGAAGAAATAAGATATTCAGTCTTCTGACTTTTAAACATCCAGTGGTTCTGGTATGAACACATTTTGTTGAAAGTTTGCAAGTTGATCAGCTGGTCGGTCTAACTCATTTTACGTTGTTCTAGCAACAAGTTAGGCCTTGGAATTTATAATCAAAGTAACAAATAGGTTTGAAAGACAGCGTCGTTCTATAAAAATAACATAAAAAAGCGTTGAGATGAAAAAGAACATACATTTATTCCAAGATATGGTTTACTGTTCTGTATTTAACAAAGCATGTTAAAGTTTAAACGTAACAGAATCAAAATTTGTTTAAACAGTGATCTCGATTCATAACTTGAAGAACAAAGTAACAGTTTCGTAAGAAACATACTTGCAGTTTTCGTCTTTTCGAATAAAAAGGTTTTGCAAGAATTGTAATACTAATAAGTACTAAATGATATTATCATTGGACATGGTAACGTTTACAGAAACTTTAAAATCACTTTCCTTGAAGCAGTATTTAATCGGGTATTGTTTTCCTGCGTTTAAAGAATTGATCCGAGTTATTTTGTAAGAATGCTAAACAGCTGTTTATCGTTTAAATCTGCATTCGTAAGAGGACCGCTGAAGATGAATTGTAGTATATTAATATAGGTAATAAACCATAAGGTTATTACAGAGGGGTATGATTACTGTCATCTCAGAGAAAATTATAAATCTTGGTCAATCAAGTATGGTTGTGGTGGTTCTGTTTTCATTTTGTGCAAACGACACACGCTATTTCCCGCCCGTTTACATAAGGCGGGCATTTCAGGGATCCACAACGACCTTCTGTAAGAAAAAACAATTTGCCTTTGTTTTCGACTCGACCACCCGCATCTTTCTCTGGGTTTTTGTCGAGACATACAAATTCCGAGGCCGCAGCGTGATCGTTGTGATCTGCCACTAGATATCCACCATATTCAAACGTCCATGAATCATAGCAATTAACGCGGGCTGGAATCATCACCATTGTCGGACGCATGGATCTGCACACGGCACATGGCGCGTCATGATTTAACATACTCGGGAGTGACCCAGCCATGCTTCGTTTCAGGAATTGATATTCTACTCCATAAAGGAGTCCGCCAACATTAAATTCTGTATCGCTGTAATCTGCCCAAGTTGGATCTTCAGGTAGGCATAAGTAGTTGGCAGCACCCCCGCTATGCCTGTATTCTGATCCCCCGGCAAATCCCTTGTACACCAGTTAGTCCCGTTCCCTGGGCATACTGACCTTCCCCAACGTACATAGACTGATCCACCTCGAAACCTTTTGGCGTTTTCCTTGACATCTATCAAATATATGAAGTAAAAAGAAAAGACCAATTATTTTACATATACTGTTTTCAGCCTATCAATATGGCATACTTGCGTATATGATAATATCGACAATCTATCCCTATCTGTCTAAACACAATTACGTAAAATGTGAAATTTTTATTTTCATGTGCCTTTATATGTTTTAAGATATCGTTCTCAACTATGCTTTTAATTATATCGTCAAACACTCGTCTCAGTGGACGAGCTATTTTGTAGGGAGGTTTGGTTTAACGTACGAATTGGATTTAGTTCATCCGATTATCATATTAGTTGTATATATGAGCAGACAGCGGATTACACATTTTCGCTCACACAAGTACATCAATTTTCAACAGTTGTTCATTTTAATGTTATTCATATTAAAGGTCTCAATATCAAATTACATACATTTCAAAATAGCTGATAGTTATCACACCCAGTATATATCCTTATCAGATTTGATTTCCAACAATGAAAAAGTACGGTTTCTAAAAATAGCTGGTTAAAGTCAACGCAAAGTGTTCAGATAGTTATCTCACAATTCTCATTGATTATGCAATCAAAGTTGTTAATCGATTCAACTTTTGTAAGACAAATGAGTAAGTATTGGTATCCATTTTCATTAAATTTTCAACAGTGAAAAGCATGATAAACACAATCAATAGTAATACGTTCTTATCTATATAACAGTAATCAGATATTATTCCTTCCTTAGATTTGTTATAACGTCTACAATTTTCATATTCTCAAGCATAAAGAAAAGGAATCTAGTTCTAGTAAAAGCTTTATTTCAATGAGAAGCTTAATTTCAAAATTTGAATGTTCTCCAGTTTTAAAGTATAATACGTCTTGTATTTCCGATTGTGTGACATTAAAACAAATAATGTTCGGTTGATCAGAGACATCTATGTCTCTGGGTTGATTGAACAATCTGCACCTCATGCCTGGAGACTGAATGTTTCGTCCTGACTAAATGTTGATTCAGGGTTCTGTTTTTAAATTATCGCGCATATATCATGCTTGAAAGTTTGTTTGTAAGTGTTATTTTCATGTTTTAATGTGATTGCTTCGTATGGTATTATTTTCTTTGTTTCTTCGATGAAGGAGTACCATTCATAAGTAGAAGAGAGAAGAAGTTTTACAAAATGTGCCACTCACATTTTGACTACATAATCTGCTGTCATGTTCCTATCATTCTTAATAATTACATGAGACAATAAGCTTACTAGCTTCACCATATTTCCAACTAATTATGCCGCGACTGGCACGCGTATGCCTTTCTTCAATGAAGTCATAAAGCCATGGGGTTTGACACTCTTTAATTGCACTTAAAAAGCATTTTACAGACAGGGTTTTTAATATTTAACCCTTTAAGGTATAGAGATAAGGCTTATCAGTGACACCATAGGTATAAACCATCCGATTACAGGAAATCATTAATGCATTAATAAACAGTCGCCCTAGGTACCTATTTGAACAGGATTATATCCGATAATTGTTATGTATTTGGGTACTGTTAATCAAACCAAAATTAATGCAATTTACTTTCATGTAATAAATTTTCTCAAAGAATAAAAGACTACGAGAACAAAATTTCCTTTAAGTTGATGTTTTTTTCTTTATTTAGTGATACATACATATCAGGATTAAGGTGAAGAAAATTAAACAAACAATGAAACTGTATACTGCGGTGTGAATTATACAAAATAAAAAGTAATAAAATGACTTATGTATTCTTCCTGAGAGATCCCTGATTCGTTTATCTGTTTTGTCATCAATTGCAGCGAATTTTGTTGACAAAAAATAAATTTCATGACTCGAGATACATACTTTGTCTTTGCATATTTCTCAACAAATCTGAATCGTTTTACTTCAATTTCCATTAAACCGTTTCCAAAATGAAAAAAAGAATGTTTTTCAACGCAATATTGCTTCGTAAAGTAATTAAACCTGGTCCTCTTATACATGTCAAAAGTTTAATGTCAATATATTTCTAAAAGCTCTTTGTTGTAGTCAAATTCGGAGGAATGATCTAATTTGCTTGTCTGTGAATTGGTAAGATTTATCAGCAGTTCATCATCATCAGGCTAAAAAAACGCTCAAATGACTGCTCTGAATCTACATTGATGACTGACCTGCGATCAAAAACACCAAAATTAGCTAAATATTTTTAAATATCCGTCTTTATAACGTCCGTTATGCGACGGCTTTATTTTCATTAGCCTTTAAATTTTGAACAACAACTCCATGTCATAAACATCTCTACATATCGCGTGCCGCGTGCCGTATGATCTCGTTCTAATTGAATACTATTTTCAGAAATGTGTTAAGTTTCTAACGAATTGCATGAAATCCTTATCGAGTCTTTAAAAATCGGCATTGATTTGATATTTCATGACCGGATATTGAAGACCTCTCATAAATTGGGTTGGTTATTTGAATTCCCTTCATCTTAATTTGATAGCTTATTTTTCAGAAAGGTGTCGTGAGACCATTATCAAAAGATTCTTTCTAGAGCAGAATTTTGAACTTTGATCCTATGATTTTATCATCGGAAATGAAAGAAAACATATTTATTTAAAAGGAAAATAGAATTTGGAGAAAGTGACGTGTGTGTTTATGCTCTTCCGGAATGTGTGACCTGTTTTTAGGGTGGTGATGTTAACCCTCTTATCGATGGAGTACGCTTTTATAAGTTTTACCCACGACAATGGATGCCACTTAAAAAATAGAAGATAACCTAAAATTAAAATAAATAAAAATATATTTGCATAACTAATTATTTCTTTAATATTTCTTTTGTAAGGTGATTCCCTAATAAACAGACAATCCCTGGATCCAAATAGGTATGTCCTCTTTTGAACTGTAGCCCTCTTTACAATTATCTTTTCTTTCGAAATGACCCATCAAGGCAATCTAGCACTAACAGTTTTTAGTGCTTCTCAGTCAGGTATCAAAAGAATGACCCATTGCACAACATGATGAATGAAATCGCTTTATATCATACTTTAGAAGAGACGAGCTACATGTCTATGTTCATAATGATCCCAAACTATATACATACAAACATTTTGGCACTTTTTAAGAAAAAATGTTAATTCTATTTAAATGCAATCGAACATTGTGTAAGTTAATCGAAACACTTTCTGGATGGGTTCTGCTAACCAATATACGACATTTGAATATTTGATTATAGATAAGATAATATGTAAAACACTGCACATTAGTACTTTAAACACCGTTTTAAAGTTTAACATAGGTCATGGCTGTTTCTAGATGCGGTCCAGCGAATCATTACTATGCCTGAAGAGGCTTCTTGTGCTAATAAGTTCAGAAGGTTTGGAAGCAAACATCTTGTACTTAGAAAGGATGGAATGGAAAGTCCGAATACAATCCACAGTAATAAACCTGGTCTACACCGTCTCCTTATATTGGTTAATAAGAGTATTCTACAAACTTATGTTGTTGATACTTGCTGATGTATGAATACTTCTATTGTTTACCTTACCAAAGGCTTCAGTAAATTATGAATATTAGTTTTGTCTTAACTCAGTTTACTATAAACAAGCCTTCGTCGTCAACGTTCCACCAATGTTAGAAAGCACAAGTTATTTTGAGGACAAATATTCGATATAAAAAGAGAAAGAATTACAATAACATTTCAAGTAACCAAATCGTCAAGGTTAAAAAATGGTGCCATATTTCTCTTTGAGTGTATTTCACAGTAACTGTTTTTCCGATTTGGTGTGGTTCTTTTGCAATGGTAAGCATGTGATAACAAATTTGAAATTGACAGCCGATATATTCTTAATGATAGATACAAATTAACATTTAACTGGGTGCCTGTGCCATTTCAGACACCTCTTTGGTGACGGCAATTGCTAATCCTTTGTTTACAAAGTATATTATTAATCAGTCCAATAGATTATTGAATAGCGTTTACCTTCTAAAGCGTTGGTAATTGAATAGAAAAAAAGAAATACATGGGCACATTGATAAGTGTGTTTTAAGACATAGATTTCGTTTATCTATAGATATGAATGTTCATTTATCAATATCGTGACAACTTAACATAAGCTTTCTTTTGCAAATAATCTTGGGATTTTACAAATTTGCATTTATTAATCTATTGTCAAGGAACCTAGAAAAACTATGACGAATGTCATTTCGTTTGAATTTTCTCCAAATAACATTAAATTCTGCTTGCAATTCTATGAAGATTCATCGGGCAATCTTTAGATTTCTTTAAATTTTGTATCCACCTTGTATTCACTCGTATGATTCGCAAATTATCCTAAATATGTGATTATTTCTATTACAAGTATTATAGAGCAACACAAACAAGCATACCTTGCTGTAACTGAGTGATGAGTACTTCCCTCCGATCATTTGATTTCTTCAGTTCATCAAAGCCATTCGTCAAGTGGACCAGATGATCGATCACCCGGTATTCGTATTGAAACCTCGAATCGAACGTCTCATCTGTCGTAAGGGTTCTCGCAGAAGCAATAAGAGCAAGAAGGCTTAGTGTTAAGAGATACATACTTTATGTCTCAGATAGCCACGTGTTCAAGACTGTTGTTTATACCTTCGGTACTCCGTATTTATGCTTTTCCCTATGAAGATGAAAGAACAGATAAGGAACTTGCTAATGTATGATGTTCAACAGCCAGACAAATAACCACAAAGGGATCTTTGTTTGTAGATACATGGATAAGGTATTCCATCATTATGTTCGGCAAAAACTAAATAACTCAACGTAGATAAGATATTGCTTTACAGAAAATTACAATGCATTATATTTTTGCCTGTAAATGATTTGTAGTCTTCATACCTTTTGTGTAATAACAAACAAAACATGCCCGGACATTAAATACTTACTTTCAACAATGGGATACAGAGGACTATATGAAACCCAAAACAGCAGTTGTCTTTCAGGATTGATTCTAGTCTGACAAATGTCCATGTCACGTTTACACTTTAACGAATCAGTTTTAAACTCTAACCAATCTACAGTATTACTAAAAGTTTTATTGAATTGAATACTTTGGAAAAGATAAAGTGATACTTTTTATTTTTTTAGGTATGTCAGCATGTCAACGAGCTGGACCTTTACAAATCGGAAATGCTCTAACTTGATGAAATATGATTTTTTAAAAACTCAAATAGATGGAGTCAAAGGCTTTTAACTAGCACATTTTTTTTATTTTGCCATTGCATTTATCAATTTAGTAAGGGGAATGATGATGTTGCAGTTCCCCTTTGCTCATCTTCCGTCTGCCTTTTTCAAATACATCTCCATTATCAAGTATGTCATGGACGGAGTAGTCAGTTCCCGTTATCATTGTCTATTTCGTATAAGTGTGATATTGTTTTTAGTAGAATTCCCATAACGCTTCATCACGTAAATTAACCGCTTGCTCGAGTTTGGTATGTTTAAAGCAATTATGGAGAAAATGAAGTGTTCATATCAGGGACATTCCTTTATTATGACATGACAAGGAAACTAACTTGTTTACAAAGACATATTATATGCAAATACCACTTCTAAACCCCCTCAACGCCAAATGACGCAAACTATCCACATACAAGCGTATTATTTTAAAACTGTTCACGAATGTAAGTTAAGCAAGTGGATCAAAGTATAATATACGTTTGTTCGAAGCAAAAATAAATCGTAACTTAAATGAATTCATAAGGTGAAATGATCTTTAGAAAAATTAGGTTTGTATGAGTCTGGGCATTTTGATTTCGGATACAAATGTAATTCAAATACCAATACTTTAATTACATAAAACTTTAATCAAATTTGAGTTAAAATTACACAGATTCTGTTGTTGTTTCTTCATTTCCTATTTATGTAAAATATTGTATTTAATGTAAATTCAAGAACATTCCGATGTAAATTGTTCTCAATATGTACATGCTCTCCGCTCTACTTAACTCATTATCAAAATAGGTCTTTGAACTTAATTGTTCTGATAAGCTCATTATATAACATCACGATATGTAAATAGAAAAAAAAACGTGGCCCTTTGGACTAAAAGGATTCTTTTCCTAATGGAATAGTGTTGGAACCTGTGTAATTAGCATAACCCTTGTTGTCAATGTTGTTTAACTGTTCCATACTAGAAATACGTTGCATTTATAATGAGTAATATAACATATCTTTTGATAACACATTAAGCATCCGGCACAATGAATTGCTGAAAAGCATTACCACTTTACTCAAGAAAACGTTCATTAGTGCGCATAAATTTACTGGAAAGTTTAGATTTATGAAGAACCGTAACTCGTATGTCATATATTCCACAGTTGTTGTCATGTTCAGTCACATTACTCATCTCAAAATGCAGCGATTAAGATAGTGAACTGTTGAAAAAACGTTAGTTTATGTTTTCATGATAATTTTCTTCACACCTCATTACAATTATATTTAGCTTTGATTTAAATTCCAGCTTTATTTGTATTTGTTAGGAATTTTGTGTAGCATAACTCTTTACAAGAGACATTGCCAATCAACAGGAAAGTTCGTAATTTTATTTATAGCACGTGTGGCAACAAACTTTACCTTTTCTGATTTTTAAACATATCTAGAAATATTCAAAGTACATCGCTTATCAACATGTTCTTATCATTCTCCGACACGGTTTAAGTCCTCTTATAAAGCAGGCTATTGACAGCTTTGGACTAAATTTATGTTTTACGACCAGGAAAATATGATTACCACAGAGACGGCTAAAACATAGAAAAATATGTCATCAGGAAATGCTACTTTGTAAAGCCCGTGAGTTTGTCCATTCATTTCAAGCAATGTCCTTTTTCGTTTTGTTTTACTTTATGCGTCAAAAATGTCAAGAGACATCCATTGTGAATAGTCGTCCTTACTCATACCGACTTGTAAAAACTTGCCATGTCTTTTTCAATCCAGAGTTTTTTGTTTTTTTTTTGCCTTGTCCCAATTGTATTATCAGTGTCTTGGTATCTGTCATTTCGATACTCCCTTTTCTGTCATACCATGGCAAATTTTTTTCTTTCCAGGTTTTCCAATTCTATAGACAGACGAACATTAAATGTGACCACAATCACAATCTAGTATTAACTTATATATATCATTGAGGAATTAGTCATGCAAATTGATTGAAACATTTAAACTTAAGACTAAATATTGTTGAAGAAGGTAAAGGAAACTACTCTAACAAGGAAGAAGTCCTCACAATATACAATTTTGCCCATAAACTACGTAACTTGAGATAGGAAAGCGAAGCAGGATATAATGGTATAATATGTCCACAGTATAGTATTCGTCATCTGGTGGTGGCTAATTGAAAGGTTTTTCAAAAAGACAAACATATTTGTATCTCGGGCTTGTCCAACAAAACAGTTTAACCTTATATCTTTGTTTTCGTGAAAGATAATTGTACGAAATTTCGTTACATGGTTATTACAAACATATTCTCAGCGAATTTTAGCCCACATAAGATGACTTAAATATAATATTTCGTTTGAAGATATAAAATGGTTGTGCCCATGTCTAATATATGTCACGGACAAATCCATATCTCTATTCGAGTTGTGTCGATTGTTTGTCACTTTGTATAAAGACATACATCTCCAATTCATCAATTGAATATCTACCCGCTCGGGGAAATCAATGATTTTTTATTTGCCTTCAGAGTTACTCTTTTGTTGGATAAATTGTGGTCAGGGGTAGTCTTAGCTGAGATACGAGTGTAAAAGAGAGCGTTTAAAGTTACAATCAATTTGTAGCTTACGTTTGTTACCTCTCCTTGACGTAAGCTTGGACAAACGTTAAGATTAACAAAGAAAAATGTCACAATTTTCCCATCACTTGGCCAAATGAAGAATGTTTGCATCAGTCATAAAATGCTGCATTGTTGACGTATGTTCTGTACATTTTGAATCAATATGTCATATTCATAACGCCTTTTAATCAATAATATACTTTAGTTACTTGTTTAATTGTTAGGATCCCCTTTGCTTAACCAAACGTCATATTTCAGCCTTGATCATGAAATAATTATTTAGGATGATAGGTTCTTGAAATACAAATTGTCTTTGATCTGATTACCATCTAAACCGTTTTTCCTTTTTCTTATCACATTTTCAATGTTAAAGGTTTCTATTCTTTGTTTGATTTTTTTTATATGAATGCAAAAGTACTGTATTCGAGACCCTGTTCGACTGTCATGTTTTACGATGTTAAATAATCTATACCTCTCTACTGAATGTTAATTCTATTTATGAAGAGATAAGTCTGTAGCTGAAAATGAATATGATACAATCTTCGTGACAAAAACCTGAAGCAATGAAACATGCTCTGACCATGCCGCTATCATTCAAACAATGTTACTTTTAGTCAAGGATCATGCGATTCTACACAGTTTATTTGGTAAAAGGCAATTATCTTCCTTATTTTTGTTCGACAGCGCTTTCCATATCAAGTTTGACAGTCAAACGTAACAATGAAGATGTAGATGAATATTGATTTTAACGACATACGAGAATGAGAATTTAAACCATTTAAGTATCCATCGAGTTAAAAGCCTTTTCTCAGTATATATACTGATATAAATTGTTTTCCCGATTGTGTACTTTTCTTTCTTTTTTCATCTTTACGCTTCTTATTTCCACCCATTTACTTCAATTGGCATACACAATTAGTATTTAATTTAAAAATAATCCACACAAATCACCCGAGAAAACCACCTATTTGATTTAAAACATTATGTTATCCCTTGCAAAAAAGCGGTCTTCTCCCATGGTATGACTAAACCAAATCAAGCAGGAGGCTTTTTTTCTGCTCACTCAAGAAAAACACTCCTAACTGTCGGTCAATTTAAAGTTGAGTCATTGAATGAATGGAGTGACTATGCCCAAATACGTTACTCACTGTTTATAAATAGTTGTCAGACTAAAGAAGATGTTAAGAAAGAAAATAGGTATAAATGGAATCACGAACTTAAGGGATCTTTTCGTAATAATTTAATCACAAAGCTACCAGATCTTAATGTTATGTTATTGGGTATAAACTATAAAGAACGACAAGACAATGTGTTCTAACTAAGCTACTTTAATAATACTATTCCTAGAGTGACTAACAATAAACAAACTAGAGGAAGGGAGTTAACTCTTGGAAGGCTAACACAGTGGAGCCATAATGTTACATCTCCCTTCTTATGAAATAAGACATTGATAATGATATGTATAAAATGCATAAGGGTATTCATCCTATATATATTCTGTACATTGTAATTGCCAACAAGTTTTTCTTTGATAAACTTCAACACATCATGATTGGTTTTTAATGGATTGCTTATCAGTTCTGAGCTCCTGTGCGTGACCACCTTAATTATCGCATCCGATATTCAATTTCTCATGACCGGAAGTGTTTCCTGGATGGCAATCTGTTTTATTACAATTAACAGTTCTAATGAGACGACACTTCAATCAACACCTCTTTGAGATTTCTGCCTGTGGGTGTCCAGTGTAATTAAGTTACATTGATTCAATCACTCTCTGTTTCACAACCCGTCCAGATCTTGTAACATAATTATTCATGCTTAAGTTATCAGAGGTATTTGGAGACGGTTTTGAGGAAATTGACTCTTTCATGTCAGAAGTCAATGGTGAACATTCATTGCATGACACACCTGGTAATTCAGGATCTAAGGCAGCAGTGTTCTGAATAGACTCATTTGTTTTTAGCAAATCTCGCCTATTTCTAGTATAAGTTGCACCATCAGAACATTTAACGGTGTATGACCTTTCATTATGCTTGTTGATAACAGTGGCTGGCTTCCAGGTTTTATTTGCTTGTTGTATTCTGGCAGAATGGCCTATTTCAAGGGGTTCTAATAATTTTGATTGCCTGTCATAATAACTCTTTGCCTTTTGTTTTTTGATATCAATATCTTGTTTAACAATGTTTGTAGGTATTAAGTTTGGTTTGAGATTTTCTGGGACAATTGGAAGTATGGAGCGCAGCTGTCTGCCCATTGCCAGCTGTGCAGGCAAAAACCCTGAGTCAAGTGGAGTAGTTCTATATTCTAGAAAGCATAAAAGAGCATCTCTTTTACTTTCTTTGGCCTTGGCAAGGATCCTTTTGCAAACTGACACATATTTCTCGGCTAACCCATTTGATTGACTGTGATATGGGCTAATCATCTGATGGCTGAAATCCCACTCAGTGGCAAAATCTGCGAATTCTTGTGACTTGTAGCAAGGTCCCCCATCAGAATAACTTTCTCGCTTATGCCCCATCGAGCCATTATCCCCTTTATTCGGTTAATAACAGTTGTGCTCTTCATGTTGGGAAGTTCTTTGACCTCGAAGTACCTACTGTAATAATCAACAACTAACAAATAATTGTTGTTTTCCCAGCTGAATAGATCAGTACCTACAATTTGCCAGGGATAGTCTGGAATCTCAGTGGGAATTAACGGTTCTTTTTGGTTTGAGTTTCTGTGCTCTAGACATGTGTTACAGTTATTAACCAAGGTTTTTATGTCATTAGAAATCCCTGGCCAGAACATAACATCCCGGGCCCTTCTTAAACACTTCTCTGTCCCCATGTGACCTAAGTGAATGAGTTCTAACATTCTTGACCTCATGGACTTTGGTATAATTGTTTTATTACCCTTCATTATTAGCCCATCATTGTAAGTTAATTCATCCCTAAAATTCCAGTAGGGTAATACCTGTGTCTGGCATTGATTCCTGGCATCTGGCCAACCCTGAATTATAGTCTGTTTCAGTAAATCTAACTCATTGTCCCGTTCAGTGAGGGATATAATTTCCTTAAGTTTTTTGTCGCTGACAGGTAAACTAGACATGACCATATGCACCTGCATGTCCATGCCTGTAGATAGGTCATCATGTGTGTCAGTGAGATACTTTCTGCTTAAAGTATCTGCAACTGGGACCTGCTTTGATGGTTGATGTTCCAATATGAGTTCATATCTTTGAAGCTGAAGGAGCATTCTTTGCAAACGCACGGGGGCGACATGGAGGGGTTTTTTAAATATAGAAATTAAAGGCAGGTGGTCTGTTTGAACGGTGACCTCATGACCAAAATGGTGAAATCTCTTACAACCAAATAAAATAGCAAACATTTCCTTTTCAATCTGGGCGTATTGAACCTCAGTTGGAGTAAGGGATTTGGATGCATATGCTACTGGTTTTTCTTCCTGGAGGATTGTTGCCCCTAATCCGTATTTTGAAGCATCTACTTGCAGAGTCAATGGTAATTTATGATCATAATATTGCAGTATTTGACCTGGTTTAATTAATGTTTCCTTCATCATCTCAAAAGCTTCAATTTGAGCGCTTTCCCAACTAAACTCAATGTTTTTTCCCAGTAACTGCCTCATCGGTGCTGTGATTTCTGACAGGTTTGGCGCAAATCTTGAAAGATAATTGATCATACCCAAAAGAGTTTCTAGTTCGCCTTTATTCATAGGAGGCTGCATTTTTTCAATGGCAGCAATTTTGGCAGGGTCAGGTTTGAGTCCCCCTGAAGTTAGTAAGTGTCCAAAATACTCAACTTCAGATGCTCCTACAACAAGTTTGTCCTCATTGAAACGTATTCCCCTTTCAAGTGACCGTTCTAATACTGATTTCAAATTTTGGTCATGCTCTTCTCTAGTTTCCCCGTAGACTAGGATGTCATCGACAATAGCGACTACACCCTTTAAACCTGCATAACATTCATCGACCTTACGCACAAATAGGTCTCCTGAAGACTTAATTCCAAATGGGAGACGAAGGTACCTGAATTTACCAAATATGGTGTTGAAAGAGGTAAGGTAGGATGATTCTTCGTCAGGTTTTAAAGCCCAATACCCTGACCGGGCATCAAGTTTAGTGAAGTATTTTGCACCTGAAAGCTTTGGTAGAATGTCATCAAGTGTTCTCAAATGATAATGGGGGCGCTGTATAGCTTTGTTAAGGTCCCGTGGGTCTAGACAAATTCTAATATTTCCATTGCTTTTTTCAGCCACAACCATGGAACTAACCCATTTGGTGGGCTCATTAACTCTTGCAATTACCCCAAGGTTTTCCATTCTCGACAATTCTTCTTTGACTTTGTTCTGTAAAGCTATTGGGATTCTTCGGGGTGGGTGCACCACTGGTGTTGCGGCGGAATCTACATGAATCTTGCATTCCCCAGGAAACAGACCTATACCATTGAAAGCTTCAGAATATTCCCTTAATACGTCAGATTTCATGAGTTGGGTTTTAGTGGATTCCTGTTCTACTGAGTATGTGAGCTTAATCATTTCGAAATCAATACATGATTGAAGACCAAAGAGTGGGCTTCGATGTGACTTAGTATTCACTACGTGGAATACAACCCTTTCCATGTGACCTGTACCCGGGTGATAACATGATAATGTAATGCAACCTTTCAAATCTAGATCATTTCCATTGTAAGCAGTTAGCTTGGAGTTGGATTTTTCAAGTGCTAACTTTATGCCTAAGGTCTGAAATACAGTGTATGGCAAGATGTTCACCTGACTTCCTGTATCAAGTTTGAAGCGAATCAAATTTTTTGAAGGACCTACCTCAAGATCTGCAAATACCTGTCCATTAATTATATCTGATTCTACACAATCAGTAAAAACACCCTCTGTATCATATGTGTTGCCACTATTTGAATACTGTATCTCATTAACACTAGATCTGCACACATTTCCAAAATGATTCCACTTGGTGCACTTAAAACATTGTTTTCCTCTAGCTGGACGCATTTCTGTTTTGGCGTGATGCTTTCCACAATTTCGACAGCTAGCGTATCCCTTTCGCTCCCCTGGCCTGAGGGATTGTGACCAGGCTGGTCTGAGGTTTTGTGACCAGTATTCTTCTGCTTCGAACGTAGGCCTACTGTGTTGACAGATGCTTCTGTAACTGGTGACTTTGACATTTCACGCAGTTGGTCTTGTGCATATTCATAAGATTGACATATCTGCACAGCTTTATCTAACGTTAGTTTTTCCCAGCATTTATCAGTTTTTCTCTTACTTTCGGTGAAGTAACACCGAACACAGTTCGGTCTCTTATCATTTCATTTTTTTCTGTGAAATTGCAGTCTATTGAGAGCAAACGCAGCTTTGTCAAAAATTCCTCGAAACTGTTCTCTCCTTGTGTTATATTGTTGAATTTGTATCTTGAAAATATAGGGTTGGTGGTAGGCTGGATATGCTTCTTTATGGCATCACATATTAATTTCAGTTCCTTTTTCTCATCTTCAGATAAATTCAGTGTTCCATATATATCCCGTCCTTTTTCTCCAATCCATTGTAATATGTACGTGATATGGACGCCCTCATCCTTGTCTTTGAGAGGACCTTTAAATATAAGTTCGCAATGCTCTTGGAACTTCCTCCATGATTCTGGCAAGTTTGAACTGTTCCAGTTCATGCATGGGGTTGGCACCCCACTTAAATCCATTGTGAAATTCAAACAATACACTTTTGTAATTAATGAATGTTCAACAATATGTAGAATGAGTGTGAGTTCATTAAATCCCACTTCTGACACCATGTTATGTTATTGGGTATAAAGAACGACAAGACAATGTGTTTTAACTAAGCTACTTTAATAATACTATTCCTAGAGTGACTAACAATAAACAAACTAGAGATAAGGCATGCATGGCTTTTATAAAGAGGAAGGGAGTTAACTCTTGGAAGGCTAACACAGTGGAGCCATAATGTTACACTTAATAGGTTAACCAATAATTTAAACTCAAGCGAACGCTTGTCCATAAAATGTTTAAGAGAAACGTTTTCTTTTATTATCAGAGATGTTGCAGATCCAACAGTAAATGTTGTTTTTCAGACAAATCTATATCGAATGACGCTGTTTGGTTTGATGCAGAATGAAGTAGCCTCAAAAAATGTTACCTAGATGCTTTAAATCTTTATACGTATTGTAGATCCTCTACAAATAGAGAAAATATATGTATGAATAAAAAGAACTATAAAGATATGTGTCGTCTGAAAAAACGAAATTCGAAAAAAGCAAATTAATGCTATTTGAAAATTTAGGAAAATGTAAGCCAAAAGAATTTTGGAAGTACTTTAAGAAAAATAATAAACCCCTTGGTTGTTCTATTTCTATTGATGAGTTTTATGATTATTTGTTGTCTCTAAGTAATGATGTTTATCAGTCTAAAAATGATTAAGCTGACTCATTTTATGATAACCACGATTTTAATGATCTCGATCGTTCTTTTACTGAATTAAATTTTCCAATTTCATGTGATGGAATTTATCATGCTGCTAAGAAATAAAAAGCTGGTAAAGCACATGGTCGAGACTATCTTCTGAATGAGTATTTTATTGAAAGTATTGACATTCTGGTGTCTCACTTACAAGATATTTTTAATGCTATTCTAGATTCGGGTTGTTTCCCTGATGCGTGGAATGGGGGTATCATACCAATAATAGACCTCAAGATAGATAATGAGACCTTAATCTGGTACGCAAGACTTAGAGATTGTAAACTTGACAGTAATAATATAGAGCAAAATGAAGCGAGTACATCCGGACTACATTTATGGTTCAAAGAAGGTATCAGTCCGCACCGTGAAGGCGGATGTATAATTAGTAATTCGTGTCAGACTGTTGTTTGTGTATCGATAAACTACCGTCCCTCAGAAAGTGGTTTGTAAATTCAGTGGACTAAGGTGCTATCGCACCCTAGTCCAAAAAGGAGATAAAGATGTTGCTAGTAATTACAGAGGTATTACTTTAGTCAGCTGTTTGTCCAAATTTTTAACTACAATTCTTAAAAACGAATCGAAACTTTTTGTATAGATAATAATAAAACTTTAGATTCGTAATTTGGCTTTAAAAAGGGACATTCTACTGTTCATGCTATGTTTATTTTGTTATCTGTTGTACATAAATATCTGAATGAAAACTATTATAATTGTATGTATGTTTTGTAGATCTAAAGCGATGTTTTGATAGCATAAACTGCTTTTTGGTATAAAATTTACGATGCGAGTGTACAAGATAAATTACTTCGCGTGCTTAGGGATATGTATTGTACTGTTAATTATGCATTAAACAGTGTAATACTTACTCAGACTATTTTGAATGTGCTTTTGGCTTAAGACAGGGTGGAGTGAGTTCACCGATCTTAGTGTCTCTGTTTTTAGATGATTTAGAGTTGTTTTTACAAGACGATGTTGACTCTGGTTTTACTATCGATGATGCTGTCTTAATTTTACTACTTTTTGCAGATGATATCGCCATAATGGCAAAATCTCCAGATGAATTACAAAAAAAAGTCTTAATCTTCTGTCCAATTATTGCGACAACTGGGGTCTTGGAGTTAATACTGAAAAAAACCCAAAGTAATGGTACATGTATTTAGGAAAAGAGGAAATTCAAAAGTATACTATTGGGAAAGCTTTAAAACCGCTGAATACGTTATTAGTAAATTGTAAAAAAGTTAAATCAAAACCAAATTTACTATGTCAGCTATGTGACACTTTGTTTGGTCCATATTAGGATACGGTTCAGAGATTTTGGGTTTCTCCAAGTCAAAAGAAATAGAAAGGGTACATTTAAAATTGTGTAAAAAGATAGTGTGTGTGCAGATGAGCACTTGCTCAAACGCTGTTTATGGCGAACTAGGACGTTATCCTGTTTATATAAGTAGGTATGTAGGTATTATTAAATATTAGGGCAAAATACTTTCTTCGACAACATTCTGATAACCAAAGTCTATGAACAAGGTCTAATTGATAGTGAAAACGGTTCTGCTAATTGGGTAAGTGATGTTAAGAATCTTCTAATATGTACGGTTTTCGGTATGCATTTTATAATCCAGCAGAATTAAATATAAAAACCTTCCCATATATTTTCAAGCAACGTTTAATTGAAACTTCCATTCAACAATGGCATCATTCCATTGAAAACACTTCACTTTTAGATACTTACAAATGTTTTTAAACGAATTTCGAATATGAACATTTTTTAGACGTGTTGCCAAACTCCTTAAGAATCATTTTATCAAGATTAAGATTGTCATCGCACTCCTTGAGAACACAGATAGGGAGGTTTTGGCGAAATATAATTAATATAAATGAACGATATTGTTTATGTTGTGATTCAAATGACATCGAAGATGAATTTCACTTTATTTGTGTCTGTATTTGTTTCAATAATCAACGGACAAAATTTTCGAAGAAACTTTACTATAACAGACCAAATATGTTTAAATTTACTGAACAAATGAAATCAACAGATAAAAATACACCTTTAGGTTTGCATAATACTCAAAAGAAGCCTTTTCACTCAGAAATTCAATTGTAAAGTTGTTGTTATTTTTGTATTTCTTTTAATTCATCCTCATAATCTATATATTTTTTCATACACCATGTTATATATTTGTTTTTCATGTTATGTATGTATGATGATGTACTATGTACAAGTCGTGAAATAAAAATCTGTTCTGTTCTGTTCTGCTCTTGATCTCTTCACCGTTCATTGCACACAGTGGTATTTTTTATTTAATATTCCATGATGAAATAGGCGATGACTATACTGGCCAAAGGAACATTGTATCATCTAACTATCATCTATCATCTATCATAGAAACCATGTGATGTTATGACTGGATAGGTCTTTTATCGCTCTATTTAAATGCGAAATTACTCGTAGAAATTAATATTTTTCTTTCTAAATTTTGGATATTGATTCGTAAGAACATCTCTTCTAATGCCTAACAAACGGGAAACTCCAAAAAGCAAGCAGAAAGACAGCAAAACAGACAAGAAAATATTAGCCACGTCTCCACTTCAAGGGGAAGATTACAGTTCAGGCGTACCTGCAGACAAAACCGGTTTGGACAGTTCGAGCTCAGTGAAAACTAAAAACACGCAACCTACAACATCAACTGTGAGTAAACAAACACTTACCCAAAACAAACGCTCTCAAACCACAACAGACGATCTTTCCGGCTCTTTTATTAAAAAAACTCAACCTCTCCCCACAACCACCTACGCTACACCAAACATGAGCTACCAACAACCTGCATACCATGGACATTGAATGCAAACACTGCAATCACCAACACCGCCGCCATTCAATAACGAACCTCCACAATGGGCTCTTCAAATCATGGAGGATATCCGAACCATTAAATCATCAGTCTCAAAGATCGACAAGATGGAGAAGTATCTTGATAAGATAAACTCGAAAGTTGACAACCTCGAAGAAAAAGTAAGATCAATGGACTTCCGACTAGACGAGACAGAAAAAAGCACACAATTTATCAATCAAGAATTTGAAGACTCAAAAAAGATGTTAGACTCCACCAGGTCAGAGGTCAGAACTTTATCAAATAAATGCGCTGCACTTGACAATGCAATGACAGTCATGGATGAAAATAATGCAAACTTTCTAGATAAAGCCGACGACCTTGAATTCAGAAGCATGAGAGAACATTTACTTTTCCATGGCTTTCAAGAGCGAGACGATGAAGATTGTGAAGAGACGATTGTGACCTTTATCCACGATAAATTGCAGATCTCAACAGAAATCATACTTGATCGAGTTCACCGTATCGGTAGGCCTCAACACTCAAAATGCAGACCCATCGTAGCCAAATTCCACTCTTATAAAACTCGGGAGTCGGTGAGAAAAGCAGCAATCAACACATCCGATATTTCGAAAACCACAGGTCAACGAGTTGAAATCCAACAAACAAAGCATGTTCTTCAAAAGCGAAGTGAGTTATATCCTATCATGGACCGTGAACGAGCAGCAGGAAAATCTACAAAATGGGCGGGAGCCATGCTAATGGTACTGCAACCTGACGGGCGATTCGTCTAGATGAAAGACTAGAACAGTGATGAGCAACTACGCATTATTTCATGGAACATTAACGGTCTAGCTCGTAAAGTAACTGACATTGACTTTTTAGACAAACTACAGTGTTTTGATCTCATATTTCTTCGTGAAACATGGTTAAGCAAAAAACATGTAAATGTTGAGATAAACAATTATTGCAGTTTTCATATGTTTGGTAACAAACGTATAGGTACGCGAAAGGGTAGACTAAGCAGAGGGTTGTCCATTTATTATAAAGAAAGCATGAACAGTTGTATTTCATTTGTTGACAAACATGATAATGGTATAATCTGGCTGAAGATAAATAGTGATATGTTTAAGTTCAATGAAGATGTATTCATCTGTCACTGTTACATACATCCTGTTAGTTCGAAGATTCTTACCCATACAGATATAAATTTCTTTGATGAAATAGAAAAGGGGATAGAAAAGTTTAGTATTCTTGGTAAAACCTTTGTAACGGGTGATTTAAATTGTAGAATATCCGACTTACCGGATACTCTACCAGATGATAATGATGATAATTTAAACCAAATACCCTTTTTACATGACTCGGCTGTTAACTTACCGATACGCATGCATTGTGATACAATAATAGATAGTCACGAGCGTCGTCTGCTCTTGTTATGTAAATCGACCAATCATATTATTGCTAATGGTAGACTGTACGATGACGTACCAGGTAGATTTACATACTGCTCAGAGCGGGGAATGAGTTTACTTGATTATGTATTGTTGAAACAAGAGAGTATACATTTACTTAAACATTTTGAAATCCTGGATTGGAATGCGTTCTCTGATCATAGATGCCTATATTTTGCCTTTTCTAAGAAATGTAGGATGAAAAAATGTTAACAAACTGATGAATACGTTGATAAAATTTGTTTTGATGAAAATAATGTGTCAGCATTCAAACAAGTATTATCAGAAAATATCGATAACCTTAGGCAATCAATACGTAATTCACATAATACTGAAAATAAAGTTACTAA
>OX401405.1:17963435-18143435 GCA_947846245.1 Cerastoderma edule | reverse complement strand
TTCGTTAAGTTGTTATACTTTATGTAAATCAACAAAAGGACATGACATTCACCATCCTTGTATTATAAGTGCCTTGTCACAGATGAGAAAATAAGGAAACATAAAAATGCCTTAAGGACGTTCTCGGTTGTTTTTTTCTGGGAATTTCATCTGTGTATCAAAGGAGGATAATAAATCTGTTACAGAAGAGGTACTTGCATAGTGGTCGGATAAACGATTCTATTGGGATGACATTAACTGTATGCATTTTTTTTTTCGAATAGTAATTATATTATCCATAAAAATATTAAAGGTTATTAACATTATCATATATTTTTCATGCATATTAAGTAGGTTCTATTTTTCAAGTTTAAAGCTATTTTAGTCGTTTTTATAAATGTTTTTCAAATACGGTTACCATGGAAACTGTCATATTACAGGAAAACTACTCGTCAACATATATTTTGCATTTTGTATTTCAAGACTAAACTGTTCTTGACATACAAAACATAAAAAAAAATAGGAAAGGATTTATTTGAATATTTTCATTTTTATGTTACATACATATCAATTGTCATGTAGAATACAAAAAAATTGAAAAACTTTCATTTTACGCACAAACTAACTCGTCGAACTGCACATTTCTTTTAATTTCTAAATTCAACATAAAATTTCAAGAAACCTATTAAATATTTAGAAAAAGTAATATCGGTGATTATTTTCCTACAATACTACAGAATTCTCTAATGGCATATTATATAGATTTAAAAAAAAATGATTTGGTATTGTCAAATGATTAATATCAATTTCCTTACCATATTCTATTCCAAACTCAAGTTATTGATTGAAAACCGTTTTGTTTTATCTTTGGCACAGTGAACTTGACCTTGACCTGATTGACCCCATATCAATCCCAAGCAGGATTTACTCATAAGCATGCTTTGTATTAAGTTCCATTATTATATATAGAGGCAACGTCATTTATAGAGCATGGGAATGTGTTAAATTAACATGTGGTATAGCGCTCTATTAGGAAATGAAGTAAATATTCATAAATAAAACGCAGAAAATTGTTGTAGCCATTAGGATCAGTATCATCATCAACATTCCTGACATCAGACTCAAACAGTTAGAATCCATTTACCGTTGGCATGAAAGAAACGGTTATGTCAATGAATGTACCCAGAACAATATCACACACATAAAAAGATACTTGGAAAGCACCACTAACGCTTATGCACGTTGCATCTAAAGGTAAATCCATATATAAAACACTTTCTGCCACGGAACTTTCAATTGTGATTTTATGATCATGACGAAAAACATGCGTGATATGTGGAAGATTATCAAGAACCAAACAGTGGCCATGTTGCCATTCGAATTGTCGACAATAATGCTTTGTACAGCGTGTCTCCGTGCAAAACAATGTACTCCTCTAATTATACGGTAACTTGCAAATATGAAAGGAATAAAACGGTTGCTGAAGGTCTTTATTGTGTCCCAAAGATCAGCTAATCTACATTGAGGGAATATTCCACGTACTGCGTTAAGTGTGGGCATGGTTATTTGGCATTATGCATTATCACAGATAGAAAACTTTAATTCATGAAATCATTTTATATGTTTTATGGTTAGCCTAGTTGTTGATTCTTGGCGGGAAATTGTGAACATGTCTACCTATTGAAGGATATTTCAAAGGGTAACCCAGGTCGAAAGATTCGTTTTGATAGAAATCTATACTATGTACACAAATTATCTAAAATGGTGACTAAACTTAAAAGAATTATTTAGCTTAAAGTTCAATTTTTGAAAACGCATTCATATTGTCGCAATGTTTAATGTCCTCGCTTCTGATATCCATTTCGATGTTTAGGTTAAACAACTGACGCGCTCATTTGCCAAACTTAGCATGTAATTAGCTAATAAGCATAACTATCAGACAATCCATTGCTAATGTTTTCATTTTACCATATATTTAGAAAAAAACAATTCCGTAGTAAAAAGTCAGCCACTTCATATAACTAGGTTATAAAAACAAGTGCGTTCTATTGATGATTGTAAACTTAGGGACGGAAATTTTTTTGTCCGCTGATCATCTTCCCTAAAAGAAGGTAAAAACAACGCTTTGTGGTAAAAACAATTACTTAAATTAAAAATATGGAATTCTGATTACATGTATAAATGAATTCCGTCGAAAGATCTCTAAGCTTAGTCACAAGGTCTTTCGGTAATATCTTTGTTGAATATACTGAAGTCCATGTCCATAGAAGGAAAAACAAAGTTAAACCCAGTACTGTTTTCACTGTCTTTATTCGATGTTATATTGAATAAAAAACGAATAACAAGAAATTATATGATGTCTATAATAAAAAAAACGTATGGTTTTATGTGGATAAGCCAACCACTTTGTTTCCGATTATAGATCAAGTCATTGACGTAAATTGTAAGCCATACCTAGGAGATCCAGTCTACTCATATAAAGATATTTCACCGGCGCCGAGTGTGGCAGAAATGGATTAAGAGCAAAGCTTATGGCTTAAACAGCGAAAAACGATGCGTTCGTACACAAAGAATAAATGACATTGGTTTCTAATAATATTTGATTATATAATGTGTATGGTCTTAATTTAGGAACGAAGAACTTTATAAGATATATATAAGACATCTCATAGTTTTCAAAGGGACTATCTCATATAGATGTGCTACTGAAGTATTAAGCCTTAAAGCCATACCTGCGCTCATTTCCACTTAAATTGTGAAAGTTCTAGAATAATTGAAAATTAACTTTAAAGTAATTTAAATTATCTTTTACGGAGGAATTAAGACTGTAACATGTTCAAATGATGCTTATAAAACAGTGAAAATATATATGGTATGTTTACAATAAGCGATAAAACAAACTCAGCCGAGAAAGGCTGGGAATCAATAATAAAAAAATCTCGATTATTGAACGGATTTTGAATGTCCATGTTGTTAAAATTGGATAATTGACAATATTTGTATGTGTTTAATATGATTTTTCTTACCCGTTGATCACCACTCATTAATCCGAGGGCTTCTTTCTGTTTTAGATGTTACTCAAATGTAAACAATGAAGTTAAATTGGTGGGCACCAAATTTGCGAAAATAGCACTTCGAAAAATCGATAACAAATTGTGAAGGCGATATATTGTTATTGTCCTGTGATATTTCGCCATTTTTCAACATATTCTATCATGATTTATAACTCATATTACCCAGTTTATCACTTTTTTAGAGCGCTAGTATGCTTTTAAACTGTTGATATGTACAAGCATTCTCACAACTCACTGTCTACTTCCAAGATACAATGTCGTGTGCCTTCGCTAAATAATGTTAAGTGGGCCTTCGCACCTGAGAGAGCTCCGTTGGGAAAGTCGGTTTAGAAAATAGGCACAGAAATTCTGTCTTGTATACCTTGCTAACGTCATGTCACATGAATGGTTAATTGTTTACAATGAACAAAGTGACAATGGCATATATTAACATTTACATCATCACTGTTTAAGTAAAGTTTCACTGAATCTGTAAAGCGAAAATTTCAAATGAAACGCAATCATGATGACTCATAATATACAGGGCTCCAGATAGTTTCGACTAGCATCAGTACGGTACTGATCAAAAGGAATTTTGATCGTTACACACTTTTATCAGTCAGTACAAGAATCCAGTAATATAGCTGCATTAATCATTTAACTCATAAACACCCACGAATTGTTTTATATTCTTTCAAACTGATACATGATTTAAAATCATTACTAAATGTTTATTCACTTTAACTTGATAATTCATTATGTTGCATTAATTGTGTTTTATTATATGACTTTAAGATAAATAGCAAAAAGAATCAAATCATACTAAAAGTAGGTAGGCAAATCAGGGAATCTCCTGGTGCGATAGTTCCTACAGAAACTGTCTTATAAGGGTCTATTCTGTTTGCACTAGCTGATACGACAACATGGGTAGTTTAATTAGTCAAATTAACAATGAACAATATTAGGTGCAGACTTGTGAACTACCCGATCTCTAAAGCAAAAGCGCATTAATCATTTTCAATCATCTCAGACATCGATCAATCTGATCATAAAAAGAAACCGTCTGGAATAAGATAATCTGCGTGCGAAGTGTCGGCGGACGGATACCACGCAATTTTCTTGTTTCAAACTCAATTTTTTGACTTTGGGCGATTGGATTTTGTGAAAACATATGTTATCCAAAGTATTGTTATATCAGTAACATCATAGTTTTCAATTATAAAGTATTTGTATCGGTTTTCATCCTATGTGCAACAGTGAAAAAGCATGATACGCTTTTATTCTTTCTTCATGACTTCAATTTTTCTCTCAACGTTTACTTTATTCTTCATATTTATAATTGATTTTGCTGCGACTGGCGCGCGTAGCCGTTTGTTCAAGGAAGTCACGTAAGCGGTTGGCATTCTTTTTATATTTTAAAGAACTATCTCAGCGATTGAAATTTAATGATCTTTTAAATAATTTGAATCAAATAGCTTTGTACTGGTAAAATGACAACCTATATTTCTAAATTGTCATAAGACTAGCTCAATGGCAACTTTTTGACCCCGTTCATAATCGTACAGCAAAGATAACGAATATTTAAATTGCAGGCTTTGGAAACCAGTAAAACGTTTTTTCGTAAACAATTAGCTAACCTTAAAATAAGAAGTGTCATATTTAGATACACTCGCCACATCGACATTTAGAAATGTTTAACTTTTCTTGTCACTTGACACAAGCAAAGAGTTTGGGAAAAAGAATTATATCGAGAATAATCATCGTGTTCATCGATAGGCACGAAGGTTCAATTCACATTGCTAAACTTAATCACAATATTTCAGCAACCTAGAAGTATAGTAATTGAAAGCGTTCTTTGGTTTAGTAACCCTGATTATTCATATTACATTTTTAAAGTTTCACAACTCAAAAACACACAATTGTGTTAGCAAGCCCATTATAGATAATGAACATTCCCCGAGTCTACATTAGTTTTCAACGGACATCAATTGACATTGAATGAAATCTGGAAGACAAATCTAAAAGTAAAATGGATTAAGATTGTTTCCTTTTCTGGAATGTCTGTTTTAGTATGTGATTTCAAGATATATCGACGTTCTCTGTTTCCAAACAGGGAATGCATCATTTGAACCGTAACACATATTACGAGTTGTCATTATCAAAAAACTTCCCAGAAATTTTATCCTGCACTGCCAGTTCTTAGCACTATTCAGCCACGTATCGAGCAAGTAACTTCTTGCAAAAAATGGAGAATGTAGGCATTTCATATTATTTTCTTAGAAGAATCCAATTACGTGTATTCTTTGACCTTTTCAGTTACAAGCTTTTAGAAAAAAGGTTTGAAAATGCAATCCGGTATTACATAACCACGTCAACATAACTATTTTACGTGTGTATGAGCTATAATTATTAACCTATAATAACTTTAACACTTCATAGGAAAAGCGGACATAAACGCAAATGTGAAACAACCGTAACGTTGCGTTACGTTAATCCTGTCTTATTGTAACCAACTAGTGTATGATTAATCGACACAATCTCCGATTTTATTCCGTAAAGAAAATATGACGTTTGCAAATGAAATTTGAAATAAAACCCCGTTTTAAAGTTCAATGTGGATCATGGCTACTTCTACATGCAAAAAGCGATTTGAGAATTGGCCCACAGACTCTATTTGTAATTGTAAGTTAATGAAGTCTGAAAGCAAAATCCTAAACGTAGATTGTGTAAATTTACATTTAATGAAAATATCAAAAAAAATCCGGGGGTTTGAGAAGGACCATGTATTGGTCCCAATACAACAGTGAATTGGTCTACACAGGTTCCTTATATTGGTTAGGTTTATAACTATAAGCTGAAAAACGACATCTTTGATACCTGATGCTATATGATTACTACTACTGTTTAATTTGCCAATTTAATTTAAAGTTTATTAATTGCCTTATCTTAAGCTTTCTATAAATATATTTCAGGGAAAATGAGAAATATCGACCTGAACGTTTTACGTAGCCACATCGTCAAAGTACAAGATGGACAAAAGTTTTCTTTAGATGAATTTCACAGTTGTCTATAAGACTGTTAGTTAAGGGTTTGCGTTCTAAAGCGGTAATTAAATACGAAAATAACTTTTTACATGGATAGAGAGGTACGTGTGTTTTACGTAAGATTTTGACAAAAGATTTCTTTTGCAAGTAATCTTTCAATTTACTAAATGGCATGTAATATCAAAGAAACTAGAAAAACTACGACTTATGGTCATACACCTGTTACTTTTGAGATCTGGAATTCCCATTGATACCAATGTTAAATCAGGCATTTTCAAGACTCTTTTCAATGAAGAATAGTGTTTTCTACGTTCAGTTATATACAGAAATATCAAGTTGGGCCATTAAACTCTCAGAAACTGTAATAAAATGGACACCTCAATCGTCTCATTCTTTTTTCTGCAGAAAAAAGTGTACTAGTACCGTCAGAAAATCAGTGCACAATCTGTCAAATTCATACATCCCAAACAAATAGTCCTGCAATATGCAATCAGAACAAACTTTGAGGGCATTCCAGGACTATCATCTATTCAGGAAACCTATCAGTATTCTACCAGCTCATCTCTTACTAGCAAAACTGTTCACCAGAAATCGAAACTGTAAATTTATAAATGGGACTACTTTGGGGTACTACGACGCGGAAGTACTCTGTAACAGGTACGGGATCTAATGCCATTTTGTTCATTAAATTCTTTGTAAACAATGTACCTCATAGGCTCATTAGCCAAATGGAATTATGTTTATAAACAAAACTAAAGCTTGTACACTTTTCTTGAAGATAGACACTGGGTTTTTAACCCAGGGTATATAAATAACACGTTACCTTATATAGGTATCAAGGGCGACGACAATGTAATATGATTACAGTCTAAAATGTGGAAGGAGTAAGATATTCAGTCTGCTAGATTTTAGGACAGCCAGTGATTCTGTTTATGAACACATTTTGTTGAAAGTTTGCAAGTTGAGCAGCTGGTCGGTCTTACTCATTTTACGTTGTTCTAGCAACAAGTTAGGCCTTCAAATTTATAATAAGAGTAACAAATAGGTTCGAAAGACAGCGTCGTGCTATAAAAATAACAAATAAGCGTTGAGATGAAAAAAAACATACATTTATTCCAAGATATGGTTTACCGTTCCGTATTTAACAAACTATGGTAAAGTTTAAAAGTAAAAGAATCAAAATTGGTTTGATGAATGTTTTCCATGCATTAATTAAAAACAAAGTAACAATTTCGTAAGAAACATACTTGTAGTGATCTTATTTTCGAATAAATATATTTTACAAGAAATGTATTACTAATAAGTACTTGTTGATATTATTATTGGACATGGTAACGTTGACAGGACCCATATCGATCACGTTCTTTAAAGCAGTTATTAACCGGGCATTTTAGCCCTGTGTTCAAAGAATTGATTATTACACATACGAGGGTTGTTCGGAAAGTTCGTAGAATTTTGTTATATCTCTGGGTAACATTGTTCAATACTTTTGAAATTTAATGCATGCATGCATTCACCTGTTTTCAACATATACCTAACGTGAAAAAACAAAGAAATCATTCTAGCAAGATATACTGGTTACTGTAGCAACGTAGATACCGGTAGCCGAAGCAAGTCGGAAAATGCTAATATTTCAAACATCATATATATAATTAAAGCGTGGTTGGTCTCACTCAAGGTGTCACAAGAGAGACGAAGAAATGGCTGGCAATAACATATCATCATGACGCATTTTCCTCTGAATTTTAAAACATTATAAGGATTTTTATAAAAACTAGAGCTTTAATCCTGCAGAGAGGGAAAACATGTTCTGACAAAAAATGACGTCAAACAGTAATTTTGAATTGCGGATTGTAATTAAAGTGTCTGTTGTGCCCGTGAAATCACTAACAGAAACACTTTAAGGGGTCTAGTCAACAAGACAATATGGAAATCGAAGTCCAGTTATTATTTTCAAATGTCGGTCTGATTTCAAAGCGGACGAAATTCAATGCATGTTAATTCAAGAAGCGGTCAACCGTCTACAACTGGAAGTTCCATTAAGGAATGTGTAAACAAAATCACTTACGCGGACAGGAGCACAATGGTTAGAGCAATTGCGAATGAACTTTATGTCTCAAACTCTATCACTCTTGTACTTTTAACAGACGGAATTGGTATGCCTAAAGTTAGTGCATTCTTGGAGCCACGGCTCCTTACGGATACGGAAAATGAGCACCGAGTCTCTCCGTTGTTACCTGAAGTTTCTAACCCGCAATAAGGCAGAAGGAGACAATTTCTTCGACATGGTTATAACAACGGATGAGATCTGGCCCAATCATTTCAATTTGGAAGCCAAAGCTATGTCATCAGTATGGACAATTCCACAACACAAATAAAAATTAGTTTTCTAGGTCTTAAGGTACTGGAACACCCGTTGTACAACCCTGACCATGATCAAATGGACATCCGAGTTAAAGGGTAACTTAGTTCGTCAGCTGAGCCTACCACTCAGAGTGTTGTGTCATCATTAAGTGAAGGCTGGTAAATCGAAACATGAAAAGTGGGTAAGTAAACAACGAAAGTGTGTCGACATTTTTTATGACTATGTTGAGGAAATGCAACGATTGCTAGAGTTACGTGACGCTTGAAATTGAATGACGTTATAAAAACATTACCGTGCTCCGGGTTCGTGATACATACGTGTTTGTATTATGTGGGAACAATTCAATTTTTTGAATATCCCAATGATTTCTTCAGAATGAGTAGTATATTTGTTGAAATATATGTTGATTTATTTTGTTCCATTTTAAACGCTTATTCGATTTTTAATTACAAAATTCTACGAACTTTCCGAACAACCCCCGAACTAATTAAAAAGTCCGAGTTGTTTCCTAAGAATGCTTAACAACTATTTTTTGGTTAAATCTGTATTTTTAAGGGAATATTGAGAAGATATTGTTTATAAAGGTGATAAATAATCATGTCACATAGTTGCATCGACATTGTTATTGTCTTCTGAGGGGAGTTATGTAAAGCAACTTGGGATGTACGTTAATCAAGTCCAGTTGTGGCGGTAATTTTGGAATCATTTTGTGCAGACAACGCACGCTATTTCCCGCCCGTTCACATACGGTGGGCATTTCAGGGATCCACATCGACCTTCTGTAAGGTAGAGCAATTTGCCATTGTGATTGACTTGACCACCCTTAACTTTCTCTGGGTTTTTGTCAAGACATACAAATTCAGAAGCTCCAGTGTGACCGTTGTGATCTGCCACAAGATATCCACCATATTCAAACGTCCATGAATCATAGCAACCAACGCGGGCTGGAATCATCACCATTGTCGGACGCATGGATCTGCACACGGCACATGGTACGTCATGGTCCCACATACTCGGTAAGGACCCAGCCATGCCTCTTTTTCCGAAATGATATTCTACTCCGTAAAGGAGCCCGCCAGCATTAAATTCTGTATCGCTGTAATCTGCCCAAGTTGGATCTTCCGGTAGGCATAAGTAGTTCGCTGCACCCCCGCTGTGCCCGTAGTTTGACCCCCCAGCAAAGCCCTTGTAAACGAGTTCAGTGCCGTTTTCCGCACAGACCGACCTTCCCCAACGGACATAGACTGACCCAGCTGGAAACCCTTTGGCATTTTCTTTAACTTCTTTCAAATCTATGAAGACAAGAAACCAGACATTATTTTACAATAACTGTTTGCATCTTAGTATCATGTTATACTTGCATTTATGGGTTTATCGAGATTTGATCCCTGTCTTCCTAACCAACAATGTGTGAAAATAAAATATTCAATTGTGTGTGACTTTATTTGTCTTTTGTTAATGTTTTCAATTATTTTTTTCAGTTGAAAATCCAAACATTTGGAGGACCATATTTTTCAGAGGGCGGGTAACTTTTATTAAGGAGTGGACAGCAGCTAACTTTTCTCGTTCTAACAAGAAATTCGATTATTAACTGTAAGGCTTTTTCACCATTAAATATTCCATTCGTATCATATGTTTCCAGATCAAAATGTATACATTACACAATAAACGAGATATATCCCAACACGTATATAGTGTTCTATTCAGATTCGATTTCTGACATAGAATCAAACGTTATCTAAACTATTAAGTTGAGGTAAACGCGAATTTTTCTGGGAGTTAGATCACAATTAATACTGAAGATGCTAAAACAGTCGTTAAACGATTAATCACTTATATACCAATTAAGTAAATATATATAACGTTTTTATCATATTTGCAACTATCAAAAACATGATAGACACAACCAATAGTAAGTATGTTCTTTTCGATGTAAAAGTATTCATATACTATTTCTTCCTAAGCTGTGTTACAAGGTCTACCAACTTCAAATCCCAAATCACAATCAAGACATCTGAGTGCAGTTAAAGATTATTTACATTAATGCTGAGTTACAAAGTTTGGATGTTCTCCAACCGTCTACAAGATACCAATAATAGTAACATTACAATAAACCAATGTCGGTTCATTCAACCAAACTGTATCAATGCTTGGGACTGAACGTTATGTCCTTAAAATATGTTGATTCAGTGCTCTTGATTTTCGTAATCGCGCACATTACTTTTATCAACTACACAAAATCAACAGTTACTTGATTCATCAAATTTACCTCTGATTTTGCTGAGACTATCACGCGTAAACAAAGCCATTGAGCTGATGTTTTCTATTCTTACAATTCAAATGACTTGATTTCAGATAGGAAATTTAATATTCTTAAATATTTTTTTCAATCAATTAAATAATAACTCAGATTAGATCAATGACAGCTTAACAATGCTGTTCATGACCGTATGGAGAATCTAACTATCATTAATATTGCAGATATTGTGAACCGTTTGAACAGGTTTACGTAGGCAATGATCTATAATAAGAATAAGAGGTGGCATACTTATATAAATTGCAATATTGATATTTGGTAACGTTTTACTTCTTTTGGCACGTGACGCCTGCAAGGGGTGCTATAAAGAGTTCAAGCGTTAATCTATAAACTATCTTTCTGAAACAAGCACTTTTGGCGCAAAGGCCCTCTTCACATTAGTTAACCAACTTATGAGATTCAGGCTTTTAAGTATAGTTATCACAAATGGTCTTTAGTTTAATGACACTGATTTTAAATTAACATTTTCAAATGTTTGTTACTACAAAAGAACTACTCTTGAGTTAGTCCCTTTAAATCTGTATACATCCCCGGATGTCAATTTAATTACAGATAGAAGAACCTTTGAACTGCAACACATCTTGCAAGTATAGTTATTTCCAATTTACCATTCGAGCTAACTTGACACGACTTGTCCTAAGAATTAATCAGCCACGCGTCGAACCAGTATCCTCTTACACAAAATGGAAAATGAAAGCATACCTTAGACTGGTTGAACTACATGTTGTCCTTAACATTTTCTTTCTTTTGAACCATTTGTTTATCCTTACGCTTCACAATTTATACGAAAATGAGATTAATTTTATTATAAGTCTTCTTGAATAAATAAATTAGCTTACCTTGCTGTAACTGATTGATGAGAACCTCCCTTCGATCATTGGATGTTTTCAGTTCAGCCATGCCATTCGTCAAGTGTACCAGATGCTCTATCACCCGGTATTCGTATTGAAACCTCGAATCGAACGTCTCATCTGTCGTGAGGGTTCTTGCAGAAGCAATAAGAGCAAGAAGGCTTACTGTCAAGAGATACATAATTTATGTCTCAGATAGCCACGTGTTTGAGACTGTTGTTTATACCCTCGGTACTCCCTATTTATACTTTTCCCTATGAAGATGAAATAACAGATAAGGAACTTGCTAATGTAGGATGTTCAACAGCCAGACAAATAACCACAAAGGGATCTTTGTTTGTAGATACATGGATAAGGTATTCCATCATTATGTTCGGCAAAAACTAAATAACTCAACGTAGATAAGATATTGCTTTACAGAAAATTACAATGCTTTACAATTTTGCCTTTAAATAATTTGTAGTCTTCAAAGCTTTTGTGTAATAACAAACAAAACATGCCCGGACATTAAATACTTACTTTCAACAATGGGATACACAGGACTATATGAACCCAAAACAGCAGCTGTCTTTCAGGATTGATTCTAATCTGACAATAAGCCAAGTCACGTTTACACTTTAACGAATCAGTTTTAAACTCTAACTCATCTACAGTATTACTAAAAACATTATGAAATTTGAATATTTTGGAAAAGATAAAGTGATACCTTTATTTAATTGGTATATTCGTATTTCCACGAACTTGACATTTACAAACCGGAAATGCTATAACTTGGTAAAATATGATTTCTAAAAACTCGAATAGATGGAGTCAAAGGCTTTTAACAACTACATCTTTTTTTTATTTTGACATTTCATTTACCACTTTTGTAAGGGGAATGCTAATGTTGCAGTTTTCTGATCTCGCATCTGCTTATTTTTTTAACACATCTCCATTATCAAGTATGACATGAAAGGAATAATCAGTTCACGTTATCATTGTCTATTTCGTATAAGTGTGATATTGTTTTAAGTAGAATTCCCATGACGCTTCATCACGTAAATTAACCGCTTGCTCGAGTTTGGTGTGTTTAAATCGATTATGGAGAAAATCAAGTGTTTATATAAGGTACAGTCCTTTATTATGGCATGACAAGGAAACTAACTTGTTTACAAAGACCTATTATATGCAAATACCATTTCTGAACCCCCTCAAAGCCAAATGACGCAAACTATCCAAACATATGCGTATTATTTTAAAACTGTTCACGAATGTAAGTTAAGCAAGTGGATCAAACTATAATATTCGTTTGTTCAAAGTAAAAATAAATCGTTACTTAAATGAATTGTCATGAAAGGTGAAATGGTCTTTAGAAAGATTAGGTTTGTATGAGTCTGGGCATTTTGATTTCGGATACAAATGTTATTCAAATATCAATACCTTTAATTACATAAACTTTAATCAATTTTGAGTTAATTTCTTACACAGATTCTGATGACGTTTCTTCATTTCCTATTTATGTAAAATATTGTATTTAATGTAAATTCAAGAACATTCCGATGTAAATTGTTCTCAATATGTACATGCTCTCGGCTCTACTTATTTCATTATTAAAATAGGTCTTTGAACTTAATTGTTCTGATAAGCTAATTATAAATCATAAACTAAAAGGATACTTTCCCAAATGTAATGGTGTTGGAACCTGTGTAATTAGCATAACCCTTGTTGTCAATGTTGTGTCACTGTTTCATACTCAAAATATATTGCATTTATAATGAGGAATATAACATATCTTTTGATAACACATTAAGCATCCAGCACAATGAATTGCTGAAAAGCATTAAAACTTTACTCAACAAAACGTTCATTAATGCGCACAATTTTACTGGAAAGTTTAGATGTTATGAAGAACCGTAACTCGTACGTCATATATTTCACAGTTGTTGTCATGTCCAGTCACTAAATTCTTCATCTCGAAATGCAGCGATTAAGATAGTGAACTGTTGACATAACGTTATTTTATGTTTTCATGAGAATTTCCTGCACACCTCATTACAATTATATTTAGCTTTGATTTAAATTGTAGCTTTATTTGTATTTGTGAGGGATTTTGTGTAGCATAACTCTTTACAAGAGGCACTGTCGATTTACAGGGAAATTTGTAGTTTTATTTAAAGCACGTCTGGCATCAAACTTTGCCTTTTCTGTTTTTTGAAGCATATCTAGAAATGTTCAATGTACATCGCTTATCAACATGTTCTCATTATTCTCCCCACACGGTTTAAGTCCTCTTATAAAGCAGGCTTTAATCAGCTTAGGGATGAATTTATGTTTTATGACCAGGAAAATATGATTACCAAAGAGACGGCTAAAACAGAAGAATATGTCATCAGGAAATGCTACTTTGTACAGCTCGTTTGTTTGTCCATACATTTCATTCAATGTCCTTTTATGTTTTGTTACTATCTGCGTCAAAAATGTACAATGAAATCCATTGTGAATAGTCGTCCATACTCATACCGACTTGTTAAAAACTTACAATACCTTAAAAACATATTTTCGTCACACACGCATGTCTCATTCAATCCAGAGCTTATTTTGCCTTATCACAATCATATTATCTACAATGTATGCATTGTCTTGGTATCTGTCATTTGAATACTCCCTTTTCTGTCATACCATGGCAGATTCTTTTCTTTCCAGATTTTCCGATTCTATAGACAGACGAACACCACAAACACAACTCATTATTAACTTATGTCTATTATTTAGGAATAAGTCATGCGAAACATTTAAACTTAAGATTAAATATTGTTGAATAAGGAAAAGGAAACTACTCTAACAAGGAAGAAGTCCTCATAATATGCAATTTTGTCCATAAATTGCGTAACTTGAGAAAGAATAGTGAAGCAGGATATGATGGTATAATGTGTCCACAATATAGCATTCTTCATCTTGTAGTGGCTTATTGTAAGGTTTTTCAAACAGACAAACAGATTTGTATCTCTGGATTGTCCAACAAAACAGTTTAACCTTCTTTGTTTTTCGTGAAAGATTATTGTACGAATTTTCGCTACATGGTTATTACAATAGTTTCCTCAGCGAATCTTAGGCCACGTCAGATGGTTTGAATGTTACTTTACGTTTGAAGATATAAATAGTTGTGCCCATGTCTAATATATATCACGGAAGGGTCAAATCCGTATCTCTATTGGAGTTTTGTCGATTGTTCGGCACTTTATATAAAGACACACATCTTCAATTCATCACGTAAATATCTACCCGATCGGGGAAATCAACAATTTTTTATTTGCCTTCAGAAGTACTCTTCTGTCGGATGTCGGATAAGTTGTGGTTAGGTTTGGTGTTAGCTGGGATACGAGTGTAAAAGAGAGCGTTTAAAGTTAAATCCAATTTTAGTCGTAGCTTCCGTTTATTACTTCTCTCAAATGGAAGCTTGGACAAATGTTAAGATTTACGAGAAGTGTCAAAATGTCCTCATCACTTGGTTACATGAGGAATATTTGCCTCAGTAATAAAATGCTGTATTAAGGAAGTATATTTTGAATAAAAATGTCATGTTTTATAACGACATTTAATTCTTAATATGCTTTAGTTAAATGTTTAAATGTTAAGATCACCTTTACTTAACCAAACGTCATATTTCAGCCTTTATAATCAAATAATCAATTATAGTAATAGGTTCTTAATAAATAAAGTGTCTTTTCATATTTGTTCTGAGTACCATCCAAATGTTTTTCCTTTTTCTTACCACATTTTCAATGCAAAAGGTCTCTACTCTTTGTTTGATGTCAAGTTTTTACCTCTGATATGAATGCAAAAAGTACTGTTTTTGAGACCGTGTGAGGCTGACGATGCGAAATAATCTATTCCTCTCTCCCGACTGTTAATTATATTTATAGAGAGAGAAGTCAAAAGCTGGGAATGAATATCATGCAATCTTCGCAAAAAAATACCTGAAGCAATCCAATATAATGTTCTCTGACCATTCCCATAGATTTCAACCAATGTCATTTTTGGTCAAGGGTCATGTGATATGACCTTCTACACAGTTTATTTGGTAAAGCACAATTATCTTTCTGGTTTTGTGGTCGGCAGCGCTTTCTATATCGAGTTTGACAGTTAAATGTAACAATGACGATGTAAATAATTATTGATTATAACGACATACGAGAATGGGAATTCAAACCATTTAATTATCTATTGAATGAAAAGCTTTAATTCAGTATATTTATATATAAACAAAGAGGAGCATAACGCATTCTAGCACTAGTCATACTTATTTGATTGACAATTAACGGGGTATGCTCAGATTAAGACAAATGTGATGGTTTAGCACGTACTTCATAAAGTGTCTCAATCCTATTTTACAACTTAACTAGCAACTTGAGTAATCTATTTCTTGTCCTTTAATAAAAACCCACATTGATTGCTAAGTTTCCTACTGCAAAGTGTCTACTTCATAAGAAACGTCATTTCTTTAAAACCGAACTTGCGATTGTGTTAAGAAAATACGACTAGAAATACTATTCATTCCTCGAGGGCTAATTGGCCATATGATGTGAACAATCAAACATATTTGTATTATCCATAAGTTTGCTTTGGTAGTGCACCTTTTGCATCATTCTTATAATCTAAAATATTTTCGAGGGAAATAATGAAGAAAAATGTAACTGAAATGTCTAAAACTATTTTTTAATTGTAAATCAATCAGTCAAATGGATATCGTTTGTAGGCAAATGAAGAGGACTTTAGTTCCATTGTGCATCGATAATGAGTTTTATCTAATTAAGAGGTTAAAGATAGTATTACTACTCTCTGTTCCGGGAAGAACCGCGAAAAGAATGGTCGGATTGTGGACTTTGTTAAATATACCTTGGACAAAATGTTACCCACATTGTTATTACCATATTTTATGAACGCATAATCTAAACCTCATCGGGTAGAAAATTAGTTTGTCCAATTCAAACTTTGGATATAATCAGGTTCCTAACGAAGACAATCTACAAATCATTTCCAATTATTTTATCCTTAGCATATGTTCATTGGTGATAATTAACACGGATATATCAACTGAATGACAAGCAGGGTTTTGTTGGGGGTATACTACAATATACGAAATGTCTTTATCTTACTAACTATGCTTCGGAACTATATATAACGCAGTAGGGGCCGACTTAAATGTGTAAATATAGACTTTCTGAAAGGTTTCCATCAGAAGAGGCAGGTTGTAAATTTTTGTCTCTGTAACAAAGGGTTAAAAAAGAGTTTGAGGGGTTTCAGTTAAGAGCTATACCAATGGAAGGCTTCGTTGAATAACAATTGTTGATCCTCCCTTGTCAATTCAGTACAAAGCAATGTTATATTTTATCACCTTCATCTTTTCTCTGTTTGTAAACAATCTATTTGGCCCAGTGTGGAAGGGATGTGAAACTTGGATATATACAAGTACATGTATTGTGATGGAAGAAATATCCTGTTCGCTTCGCAAACACTACTATTTAATTCATTTCCACCATACGTACTCCGTGTGCCTGCGCCGCGGCTGAACTCTCATTGAAGAGTCGACCAGTCTAGATTTATCTTAATTAAGAGTATTGATAGAAAGTAAGTGATAGAGTCTAGTTATCTTTATAAAAAAAACAACGAATTACATGATAAGTAGATTTTCTTTATAAACTGATAAGAAACGTTAACAAAAAAATACTTATAATTCAATAAAATAGCACTTGTTACTATTATGACACTGCTGCTGCTGCTGCTGATGATGATAATGATGACGATAATGAACATGTACCTGATGATGCTGCTGTTGAGGATGACAATGAACAACCACCTGCTGTTGGTGGTGGTGCTACTACTGCTTCAGTTGATGATCATGAAGATGATAACGTTTCGAAACAAAATTATTCATTAGCAATCATATTAGAGACCATTGTTAGAAACGGCAATGTTTTCTTTGGTCAAAAGTGTGGCTTTTATTACCACAAATATATCTATTTTTCTTAAATTCAATGATTTTACGATATCCTATTCTGACTTGTTTTAATTTGGACAAGGAATAAATCTATATAAAAAAAAATAAATAATTAAGTGTTTACCAGACAATAATTTACTGACAGCAATTTACTCCAAGCATGCACCGTTACTCAAACCATATACATTATATTTAATTATATGTTATCTTTATTAATGTCTCATCCATATACATATACATTTCTATACATATAAAAGCATATACAAAGCCTAAAAACATTAAAATATATGCATATGGCCATTCAATTTTGAATTATAAGAGACAATTATTAACATACAACATACATTACAAATAAATGATAATCACAACGTAAAACCAAGATTGAGTTACTAACACTTTTATAATGATGCAAGGTTAAAACAAATTTTAGATTGAAAATAAGTCAAGAGTGCATATTTGTACCATGTACAGTCATTGCACGATTGAGACAATATAACCAATCACCAAACCCTGACGCCCATCCTTCTTTAAAAACAACTTGGGCAGAACAAGACACTTTTTTGTGATGAGAAATTTCTCCTGTCATTAAACTGGCTTCATCCGAAGACACGGAGAAAATATATGATTAGCAGTTATTTTGTCGTGCTTATTGCGGCCTTTGTAGCTGACGATTCGATATATTTTCCCAGTGTGCGAATGCCGACGGATTTAAAACATGTATAACGATCTTATCTCACACCATAGAACTCTCCTTGGATTATTACCTGTGTTATGATTTTACAGAGGACATGCAGATATTTCAGTCCCTACGACCATTCGCTTTTATCGTAAATGGACTGACAAGGCTAAACGCAGCAGATGTTCTCCTAAAATGATTTATTGATGCTACAGGCAAGAGAAATTGTGAAATTGTAATATAATAATATTGTACAACTACTGAGCTTGAATTTTGTTAAGGTCGAAGATAGTTATCTAAAAATAAAGATGTATCGTGACTTTACAAAGAAGCAATGATAAAAACTACATACTTGTATAAGAAAACAGGGCTTTTGTTTTCTAACATGCATACGAAGACATAAAGAGCTTTAGGTTTTATCGATATATAACGACGTAAGTAAGGTTATCATCTTCAACCTTAATGTTTGAATCTTTTTATTCTTTGTTTAAACCAACATTTTTTTTATTTAGCGGAAATACAAGGGCTTGAGCAAGGCAACCTCATCGGCTCTGTACACAATGATTTGATGCAAGCTATTTCTTTATTTTAAAGTATGAATTATGGATAGACACATTTTAACACTTCATATCAATACAATTTAGCTGATCATATAGAGTCAGTATTGTGGGTAATCATTGAATGTTTTTTTTATACGAGTGGGACGGATACAAAGATATGATTGTACCTGGCCATCAACACAAAATATATCAATAAAGCGCCCTTATTTTCAACTTTTCTTTTAAACAACCTAACTTAATTCATAAAGACACAATAGACACAACGTTTATTTTATATTTCCACCGCCCCGCCGCATATCAAATTAATTCAGACAAAATGGGTTAGTCCTTTTGAACGATTATCATGAAGTCTGGATATCTAACGAAAATAAAACTTCAGGCATACATTATGTTTAGATTGCATGCTAATTAATAAGCAAATGTATCTTTAAATGTTGTTTGTAACAAGGTTCTTGCATTATATTACTCTTATTTATACGCTCAATATAAAAAATCAACCGGGTAAGTGTTAGAATTAAGACTTTTCATACAAAATCAATGCGTAAGACATAAATGTGTGTCTTGATAAGAATATTGATGACATGAGTTCTGGATATGCTTATGATTCTCAGATATTATGAGTGAGAGGTAGCGATGTTTAGAATCAACGATTAATGATAGTGGATATATATCTTTTGTTCGTATGTCATTAAAAAATCCAGAGTCATAAACGTTATGTACATCATTCTGTATTACATGATCAAAAGGGGCAATTGCGCAGATTTCTCTCAAATATGAGGTATCTACCAATTTCAATTGCCAAATTATGGCTGGAGCACATAGAGTGCGGAAGTATCTTTCTTAGAAGCATACTATCACTCAGAAAAACTGCAAAACTGGGTAATATGAGATATACATTTTAATAGAATATGTTGAAACGTAGCAAAAAAACACAGGGTCATGACAATATAACGCCTGCACAACTTATTATCTATTTTTGAAAGTGCTATTTTTACATATTTGTTGCCCACAAATTGACTTCATTGTTTACATTCGAGTAACATCAGAAATAGCAAAGAGCGCTCAGATTAATGAGTGGCGACCATCTGGTAAGGAAAATCACATGAAACACATACTATACTGTTATTTATCCAAAATTAACAATGTTAACGTTCAAAATGTAGAATTTCTTGGGTTTTATTGGTTCCCAACGTTTCTTGTCTAACCTTTTTTCATCGTATATTGTAAACAAACCTTATATTGTTCACTCTTTAAGAGCATCGTGTGAACGTGTTTAGTCTCAATTCATCTGTAAAGGGGAATTTAAAGTACTTTTAAGTTAATTTTCAGTTTTTATAGAACTTGCACAATTTCAGTGTAAATGAGTGCAAGTATGGCTTACAGTGAAATGGTAGATCAATATTAAGGTAGCGTTCTACATTTAGTAGGGTTCATTTTTTTGTACATGTATCATGAGTGACAGACAATTCCCTTTCCGGTCAATAATCCATAGGAAAATACCCCCTAGGACAATACCCCCAAGAACAATCCCCCCTCTGAACAACAGCCCTAGGACAATTCATCCTCTGAACAACAGCCCTAGGACAATTCCCCCTCTGAACAATACCCCCCTTCAAACAATCCCCCTTCTAATAATACCCTCTATCAGCTAAGTACCCTTACTATAACCAATGCTTGGATGTATGAATAATAACATATTTAAAATATAAACGCTGATTGTCCGCCGCTACCAATGCGTGGAGGATGTACTGTTTTGTTCTAGGGGGAATTGTCCGGAGGGGAAATTCAATTACCCCATGTAGCATCGATCAGATGGTCCGATTTCTTCATGCCGTTTTTGTTCTAGATAAATTGTTCAAAACGCGCGTTGTTTGAAATTAGAGATTAAAACGTTCATACTTCCTTCTTCCTTTGAGATCTATATCAACCAAACGCCACACTGGTAGAATTGATGTTTTTATATGACTGGCCCAGTTTATTCCTCCTGAATCATTGTGTTGTTAAAGCATATTGTAAACCCTTTTGGTATATTTTACATAATATTTGTCACATATAATTGTAGTATCCCGCACAATTTAAAGTCTTGGTTCAGATTAACTCCAATTCGTGATATGTACAATGTATGCAAGACATGCCTCTAAACATTTGATTGTAAACAAGTGTATTTACATCTGACAAGATTTGGGAGTGTTATATACTTGTAATTGAATTTAAACAAATGACTATAGACTATGCAAATCAATTTTGATTCAGTGTAATCATCTCTATCAGACGTATTTTTTTAAAAAAAAATTAAGATTCAGAACAATTCTAACCGTATACCTCAACGTTTCTTGCAAAGTTCCGTTGCTCATGCCATAGACTAAGACAAGAAATGGAGAAGAAACAGAGTAACACACGAACAAATCAAGCAAATCTGTGTATGCACTGTCCTTATAAATAACATAAGACTTTTCGAGGACAATTACAATGTTTTTTTATATCTGAAGTTTGCAGAAAAACGACCCCATATTTAAACATGGTTTACCAGGAAAAATACATGATTTCCTTACATTAAACTTCTACAACTGAAGTATATCAGAATAAATATAACTTTTTCTCATGAATAGATAGAGTCACTTTACAAAACTAGATACTGTATGTAGTCTAGTTGAATTATATGCTTGAGACAACCATCTCCAAAATGAAAGAGAGGCTTTTTTATCCAATCAAAGGTGGTTTCGAGGGTTCTTGATTGATTGATTGACGTAAGTCCCCTGTCAGTGTTCTGTTTTAACGTAGTTAATCGACGGTACATGGCATTAGCCTTATTTGATATTTATCGATATCATATAACTCAACTTGTTATTAACGGTCCTAGATCTAGTAGTTAGTAGACCTATCAAGTAAACACATTTAACATAAGCATTAAATATCATTGGATAGCCATGTCTTTATGTCAAAGAATACTGTGAGAGAAAGATTTTGAGAATCCAATGCTTTACATAATGTTTTCTTCTCAAAGGGCTGAGGATAATTGGCAGAAAGGACTTTGAATACTACGTGATACTTGGAGATCAATCTTAAACGAGATCATGCACTGTGCAAGACATAATTCATGTTTCCTATTAACAAATAGCATAACATATTTTCTAATTTCAAGTTTCATTCTGGGTTATGCGAATCATCTTGGACTTTGGCATAATCTCAGGTTTTCTACTTGCTAAGCGTTTGCCATCATACCTTATCTTCGATTAACCCAGCATACTGGGTAAGGTGGTTAACTGAACAAATGAGTTTCGTGGTTCGAACCTCATCAATACAAATGGTTTTGTGAGAGTGCCCTTTGGTAAAACATTGCAAAGCCTTTGCTTGCAACTTGTTGATCTCAAGATGGTCATGATCCAGCTTAACGATCGCTCACACGGCGTTAGACATTATAAAATTAAGTTTTGGTGTAATATCTAAGGTTGTACCAAGAGAAATAACCTATACGTTTATTGGGCCTGGAGAATTTGAGTTGTGTCCCTTTTGGTCGACAACATTTTGATAAATTTTCATTTATTTAGTTTGCAAAATTACATACATTTTGTAACCATTCGATAGAATCATCACTAAATTTAAACGTAAGCTTAGACAAAGGCTTGCAAAGTTATACCGTAGTTTGACATCTTTTGGATAACATGAACATAGGTTTGATATAATTATATTTTCTTCAAGTTAACAACCATGTATTATATTTTCTTCAAGTTAACAACCATGTATTATATTTTCTTCAAGTTAACAACCATGTATTATATTTTCTTCAAGTTAACAACCATGATAAGACATTTTCTCTACAAGATTGCAATGATGATTGGGGTCCACATTTACTTGATCAACCTTCAATGCCTGAGATGTCGAGGCTACTGTAAAAGGTGACTCTTTAACATAAAAGGCTTAACATAGGGTACAATATTTCACAGTTATGCAATTGCTTTAAATGCATGGTTAATTCATTAGTTCAGTGGCCCGATTGAAGAGTCATGCAAATAAAAACAGTTACCTTGTTTGGGTATCAAATTGTCTAATTACTAGTCACTGATGATGTTGTTTGATGGTGATTGATAACCCCGACTAAAAGGAATCTGGACCCCCACACATACATTCCGCAGATTATGTGGTACTCATCGGTACTTGTCAGTACAATATACAGTCTCTCTCTCTTTCTCCTTTCTCTCTCTTTTCTCTTTCCTTTCTCTCTCTCCCTCTCTCTCCCTCTCTCTCCCTCTCTCTCTCTCTCTCTCTCTCTCTCTCTCTCTCTCTCTCTCTCTCTCTCTCTCTCTCTCTCTCTCTCTCTCTCTCTCTCTCCCCCTCTCTCTCTCTCTCTCTCCTCTCTCTCTCTCTCTCTCTCTCTCTCTCTCTCTCTCTCTCTCTCTCTATCTCTCTCTCTCTCTCTCTCTCTCTCTCTCTCTCTCTCTCCCTCCCTCTCTCTCTCTCTCTCTCTCTCTCTCTCTCTCTCTCTCTCTCTCTCTCTCTCTCTCTCTCTCTCTCTCTCTCTCTCTCTCTCTCTCTCTGTCTCTCTCTTTCTCTCTCTCTCTCTCTCTTTCTCTCTCTCTCTCTCTCTCTCTCTCTCTCTCTCTCTCTCTCTCTCTCTCTCTCTCTCTCTCTCCCTCAATCTCTCTCTCTCTATCTCTTTCTCTCTCTCTCTCTCTCTGTGTGTCTCTCTCTCTCTCTCTCTCTCTCTCTCTCTCTCTCTCTCTCTCTCCCTCTCTCTCTGTCTGTCTCTTTCTCTCTATCTCTGTCTGTCTCTTTCTCTCTCTCTCCCACTCTCTCTCTCTTTCTTTCTCTCTCTCTCTCTCTCTCTCTCCCAAATTAAAAGGGTTTGCAGACGACATTTCAAAATGTGATGAAATTTGAAAATAATCTTCTGATAGGGGAGAAAATATTGTGGGAAAAGGAAAAAATTGCTCGTCTGCAACAAAGTGGTCAAATGTCGTTATTCTTTAGGAAAGGATTAAAACAATAGAGGATCGTTTGTTATTTTTTGTATATATGATACTGATAACAAGACACGTTATAACACGACGAACTACTGACCCTTTTCACACTAGTTTTTAACGTTGTCAATTTGTGCGGTAAAATTGTTATTATTTTCTATCCATTATGAAGTTCGTCACTCTCAAAAGTACATCTAGCCACAATAATATGTAAGCCACTTATTTACAAGGTGTACTTCTCGGTCAAGGTCATGGATATTTAGCCCTTAGAATGCTGGGTAACTTTCTAAAAATATATTTTTTGTGACGTCAGCGTTCCAAAACCTTAAATATCTGCTAAATTTTGATGAGGAAATATGCTCAGATTATCAAATAGGTTAGATAATATGCCAGTCGCTTATATACTTGGCGGCTGGCCTGGATCTAACCTGTTTGCATAAGCATGAAGTCGGTCCAGCACTTCAAGGGTTAATGAAGAATACCTTCCATCATTCGAATCGTCAGTTTTTTTTAAGAACGCGTCCATGGGTATTTATGAATAATTTAGCAATCTTGTAAATTGAAAGTCTCGGTTTATTCGCGATAACTCTTTGGTTTCTCAGACGTGTATTTACTTATTTTGCATGGATCTTTACTCTTTTTAAGAATCAAATATTTTCGAAATTGAAGATACAATACAATACAATACAAAATCTTTATTTCACTCAATTCCTTTTACAGAAGATATGAGGTTAAAATAACATGAAACATAATGTAAACGAGGCGTCTGCTTTGTAATTCTCACTGGTCTCTATCTCTACCTCTCTATCTTTATCTCTCTATCTCTTCCTCTATATCATCTTTCATATATCACTATCTCTCTATTTGTCATTCCATTGAAAAAATACATATGCTAACGGTTTTAAAGAGAAAGTTTAAGGATAAACTTGAATCAAATGCGTGTTAAACGAATCACAAAACAATACTTTGAACTATGAGGTCGCTTAACACAATATATTCATAGATACATATCACTTGCATATATATATATATATATATATATACATACATATACATACATATACATACATATACACACATTAATACAGATACACACATATACATACACACACATATATACATATACATAGTATTTTGTTAAAATATAGTAACTTTAGAATAGGTTCAAAATAGTTTTGATGAATTTACAGAGTCGAATTTGTTCGTCTTTAGATTTGCAGTTTATCAATGATTCAAATGTAAAAATGTAAAAATGTTTTTTCTGTTTATAAATCTTTGCGGAATTAGTAATTTTCTTTGATTCGATATAAATGTACATTCGAGAAGATAGTGAAATTCGTCTCAAATTGTGTTAATGTTGCATAGTGTACATTTTCTTTCATTTAGATCCACATTTGACCATCTTCCATGCTCAATTGGTAATTTGTGGTTATTTGTTCGGAACTTAATCATGTATGTTAGTAGTGGCTGGGGGATTTCTATAAGATAATTTTCAAAGCCAAATTTCTTTTTTATGTGTTTGTAAGTGTAGCAGCTGTTATTATTTCCTATTATTCGATGCCATTCATTTATGAACAAATCTTTGAGTTTTTGTTTAACTGTAAGTTTTAACCATTTCTTGTTTGGGGAATTCTGAATATCCCAAATATTGTTCAAGCCACATTTTATTAAGATATTTTTTGTGTTTCCAATCCAATTGAATAAAGGTGACGTGGTGTGTTCTGGTGCTGTGTTGGTGAATAGGTGATAGATATATCTGTATACATTATGTAGTAAAGTATTTGGTTTGATTTCTGTAAGTTTAGTCCAATATGAAATTGTTCTGGTTTCTATTTCAATTTGTAATGGAAAAACACCTGTCTCTCCATATACAATAAAGGTAGGCGTAGACTTTTTCAATTTTAGTATGTGTTTTAGAAATCTGAGTTGAACTCTTTCTATTACGTCATTATTTCCATGACCCCAAAGTTCACATCCGTAGAGTAGGATTGGTTTAACAGTTTTTTCAAAGAGCTCAATTTGCATGTCTATAGGAAGTGTTAGTTTGTTTATTTTTCTAAGAAGACTATACATTGCTAGAGTGACTTGTTTTGAAATTGCACGTTTTGATTTGAAAAAGGACCCTGAACGACCCAACACTAATCCTAAGTACTTATACTCCTTAACAATGTTTAATGGAGCATTTTCAAAAGTGAAATTGTAAGTTTTATGTCTACCTTTTGAAAACACTACAATGTCAGATTTAGAAATGTTTACTGTAAGTTTCCATTTATCACAATAAGTCTGGTATATATCAAGTGCATTTTGTAATTCCTGTTCTGTGTCCGCCATTAAAACTGTGTCGTCTGCGTAAAGAAGAATGAAAAGTTTAAAAAACACATTGATTTCGTTATTCACGTTAATATAATTGACGTCTGGTATGGTAATACCATTAAGAATGCCTGAATCATTAAAAAAAAGCATGAAGATCATTCAGGTATAGAGAAAAAATTATCGGTGAAACGTTTTCTCCCTGTCTCAGCCCGATCATGCACGAGAAAAGCTCTGAGCACGTGGTCCCTTGACTCACACATGATTTTATGTCATTATACATGTGTTTAATCAGACGAAAACATTTTCCGTTGATATTAAATGACAACAGTTTATGCCAGACCCCGTTTCTCCAAACAGAATCAAAAGCTTGCTTTAAGTCAATGAAAGCACAAAATAACTTTTGTTTGTTTTTGAATGCTAATTGGATTAAACTATGTAAAATAAACATGTTGTCTGTCGTGGAAAACCCTTTTCTGAATCCCGATTGACAATCATTTATAATATTGTGTTTTTCGGTATAATTATGTAATCTTTTATTTAAAATGCTCGTGAACAGTTTTCCCAGACAACCCAACAATGTAATAGGGCGATAATTTGAAGGATCATTAGGATTCCCCTTATTTTTGTAGATCGGACGTATCATGCCGACTGACCATGACTTTGGGAAAACCCCAGTATCTAAAATTAGATTGAAAAGTTTAAAATAGACATGTTTAAGTGACGGATAGCTTGTTTTTAGATGCTCGTTTAAAATATTATCTTTGCCACACGCTTTATTGTTTTTCAGATTCTTGATAGCATTTTCTATTTCTGAATAAGTAATTATTCCATTTATTTCACAATTAGTATTTTGTTCATCATTTTCGTCAGAAATTGTCAAATTAGATATGTCATCCTGCGTTACCTCAATATGATTAATGGATTTAAAATAGTCATATAAATCCGAATCAGAGCAGCCGGTTTTATTTGACGGTTTATCGCTATTTAAAATTTTCCAAAACGTTCTCGGGTCTGAGGTTTTTGTTCGTTTTAACTTTTCTATTGTTCTGTTTCGCTCGTTTTTTGAGTACTTAGACAGCACTGATTTATATGTTCTACTGCATTGTTTTAAGTGATGCCTATTTATTTCTGACTTGTTTAATTTAAAACGATATTTAGCTCTATGAAATTGTTTTCGTGCCTTGTCACAGTCTCCCTTGAACCATAGAGGACGATTTTTCTGATTGAGTTTATGTATTTGACACGTATTATGACAGATATTTGTTTTGGTCTTACCAAAACATTTATCTGTTGTTTCATGAAGCAGATTTCCAAGGCTGTCGACGATTTGATCGACATCATTTTGTACGATCTCGTTTTTGAATTGAATATCTGAGATCTTTTGCAGAAGTTCATCCATACACTTTGTATCGATGCTTCGGCAGAAGGTATCAGATCTTCTATGATTCCATCGGACTGTCGTTATTTCTTCGGTATGTTTACAATTACATATTAATGGATTATGGTACGTGTATGATAAAGACAATTCTACAGGACAGTGAACATCGGATAACAATGGGCAAAAATCTAGCACTTGTAAAGTTTCAACATGTTTAAACAATTTAGAATTACATATAAAATAATCAACAGTGCTCGCATTTTTACAAGTTAATTTTCCCCGTAAATCACCCTTTACTCTACCATTTAGAATAAACAAGCTTCTCTCCTGTAAGAAATCAATAAGTTGATAACCCAGATTATTGATTGATGGATCGCTATTTTGTCGCTCTATTTGTACTCTTGTGTTTTGAAATGCTACCATTTCATGGTTATATTCCTCAATTAACTCCTCCGAGTTTAAAGATTGGAGAATACAGTTATCCATCTCAATATAATCTGCGTTACTCTTGGTACGAGAGTTAAAATCACAGAATAACAACACGTTTGTAAATCTATCATTAAAGGAAGCTATTTCTTGTGAAAGAAGGGAATAAGGTTCGTTTACAGAGTATAAGGAGTTTTCTGGGGGTATATAAATCACCCCACACAGAAGATCCTCATTATCGGCAAACTGTTTTGATAAAGTAAACCAAATGGCGTGCTTGCTTTCTGTTTCATAAATAGTCACATAAGCTGTTAAACTGCTCTTAATTAACAACCCTATTCCTCCAGACTTTCTATTTGATAATTTACATCTATTATTTGAATAATAAGTATAACCCTCTATGTTGAAATAGTTGGAATCATCCATTTTAGTTTCTTGCAGTCCGACAATATCGTACTTATACACTGTTTCTATAAACTCTGGAAAATGTTGTTTGCTGAGTAAGCCACATACATTCAAGCTAAGAAATTTAATATTGGAAATTGTTTTTGGTTGTGTAGGTTGCTCTTCAAGGCTGTGTTCTATGTAATAGTTCTGGTTTACTTCTTCCACAACGTTTCTATTATGTGTTTCTAAACTCGGCCGATCACACTTTTTGGTCAGATATTGCGTATCCCCCGCACATTTCTAACGGTTGTTAGCCACTGAGTTGCACGCACGTTGGGATGTTATTGGATCTAGATGAACTGGATGGTTTACGGTGGTTGATTTCGTCCGCACGAAAGATTGGTCACTTTGCGAACTGTTGGTCTCGGTTGACGGGATTTCGGGTTGAGGTGTTCCTACGTCTGATCGATGTTTTTAAGGTGTTCCTCCTCCAAGGGGGAACGGGCTTTGTGTTTCTGACTCTGGGATGGTCTTATTGGTGTGTTTTCCTGGTCCCCATAGCCGGCCAGTGTTTGAAAACGGTTAAAAAGGGGAATATGTGGTCTCTGTGGGTTGTTCTTGTTACGCTGATCGTGTCGACTGTCTGGTGCAGGCACATTGTTATGGTTGTTGGTACTTTTTTCGTGATGAGAGTGCTCGTTCGGGATGTACTGGCTTCCATTAACGTTCAGTTTATCACGGACTAAAACAACCTTGTTATTCTTGTTTTCTTTCAGTTTTCTCATGACAGGATAGAGGGTTTTTCTTCGCTGTTCTATTTCGTAAGGGAATTGCTCTCTTATTGAGTATCCGTTTCTTTCCGTGTTTACATTAAACGATTCCCTTCTTATCGTTTCTCTGTCAATGTATCGTTCGAATTTAGCCACTATCGGTCTGTTGACGGGTCTACCATATGATGTTCTTTTCGCACCTAGTCTATGTCCTCTATCGAATTTGATTTGGTCAATAGAATCGGCAGAGTTTGGGAGGACCGTTGTTTTCAGGAAACTCCTTAAAATATCTTCAGTACTTTCATTTCGGCCGTCGGTCTCTTGTATTCCAAAGAACAAAAGGTTTTCCTGCATGCTTCTTGTTTTAAGCTCTAAAAATTCATCATTTAGCCTATCATAGTTATGGTTTATTTGACTTATTCTTTCTTTGAGATTCTGGTTTTCATTGTTTAATGTTTTTATGCTTTTATCTATTTTCTCCTTAGAATCGACATACTCATCAAACAGGCTACTTATTGTTAAGCATGATGTCTCGACTTCATTCATTTTAGCAGAAATGGATACATTTTCTTGTTTAAGGTTATTAACATCACTTTGAACACCTTTGATACTGTGCTCAATATCCGATAGTTTCGAGACACTGCATTCGATGGCTGTTAATCTTGACAAAACACTCGAGGTCGGCGACTGATTTTGATGGAGATCGTGTTGTATCTGTTGTAACATACTGTAGATGCCGTTATTTTGGACATCTTGTGAACACATACTAGCGTTGTGTGCTTGGATATTGCTGTATTGCGATGACATATTGTTGAATGGCTGGTTTCCGCCCCTGTTGTCGTATGTGGGTGGGGGTATTGTAGGCATATGTTGCATAAAGTTTCTCGGATCATTTACCTGTATACTCCCAACGTTTTGATTTGATGTAACAGTATTGCCTACTAAATTCGTGGGTTCGATAGTTGGTTGCGATGACCTGCTATTGTTCAGAGAATTGTGGCGACTTGACGGATGATCATTCAATTCAGTTCCCGCCATTTTTGGTCCTTTGTCTGTTCCTTTGTTAGATTTTTTGGGTGGCATTTTTACCTTTTTTTATGAAATAGTATTCCAATCTGCAAACTCTTCCGTGATGGAACGTGTAAAAGAATGTCACTATATTCCAATATCGGTTCACAAACTTCCAAAATAAAGACTTTGTTATACTTTTCTTAAATTAATTTACAGAGCGACTAAATGTGCGTCCATGTTGTTTAGCCTCGTTCTCGAGATGAGTTACACCTTTTCTTCGAATGTATTTCATGCAGACATATAAGAAATGATTATTTTATGCCACCTTGACTGATTGATAAGTCTGCTGCATCGTTCTATACAACCATGTCCTCAAATAAAAAGTTTGGAATCATAATAGTTTCATGTGTGAACAAACAAATTTAAAAATATTGACGGACTTACTTATCAGACAGAGGGACACGGTCACCTTTTTCTATATATATCAAATTACCCGGGTGTAATGTTGACCCTGAATGTTAATTCTACTCTAGTGCATATTCTACAAAAATACAGACATTTCCTTAGGCGGAAAAAGATTGATATGATAGGTTATTATAGAAGAACAAACGCTTAATTGTTTGTTGCAGCCCAGATCAGCCTGTTATTCGCACACCCTGGGCCTAGACGAGGCTATACGTCTCAATACTACACGTACAAACATACATATCATAATATAATAATATTACCGCATTATAAACATAACATGTTATATAGCAATTTTATAAACATTTTAATAAAGACATGAATTACAGGATTTGATAATAGATCATTAGAATTATGCATATTTGGTCATGTATGATAGGTTTTAGTTGTATATTTTGATCTTAGGTTTGGTTTGAACGAACTGATAAAAAATAAAGTTCGTTTTTCATTTGTCAAGAATTACAATTTCTGCATATTCTCTCATTTCTTTGAATATTGTTATGGCGTTCCTTTTCTATTTCAAGCTCGTATGACGATGTTCTAAACATAACAAAACATGACATAATTTCATTCAGCATTTAACATCGAAAAACATGTTTATAGCCTAGCAAGTGACTTTCTTTAAAAAAAATCATGAATGGTGTCAAGATTTCGTTCCATATTAAATGAACGTTTTAGTATACTATAGCTATAGAGACGATTTGAATTACATATTGATGAATGTCAACTTTAATGATAAATGTCTAACAAACACAAAGAAAGGGTGACTCAGCTCGTTCGTAATTCTTTACTACAGGATGGTCAATAATGACACATGAAACCTGGTCTAAGGTCAAGAACAATCGGATAATTCAAAGGGACCTTTTTTGGCGTCCGTTTCATAGACAGACTGTGTCATAAATTTACACAATGTTAACGTATCATTTGACATATCCTCGTACGTCGTTGGAAGTTCGATATAGAAACCATAAGTCGCCATGGAGGAAGCTAAATATCTCGACATTGTGGAAAAGAAGCCGTCGGTTAAATGGACATATAAATCGCCTGTTGTAACTGTTACTCAGCCAATACAGGTATGTTTTGTTTGTTTAACACAATTTAAATGTTTTGTTTAACACAGGTTAAAAGTCGTGTTTAACAAGTTGAAGTCCAAACGTTTTTCAGCGTAACATATACGCATTGTTGTTTATTAGAACATCCCTCGTATATCAACATATCCGTATGACAGGCTCCATAAATTAAAAACAACACAGTTAAGTATTTTTGAACATAGACTTTTCACAAATATCATTCCTTAAGGAGAAAAGTGTGATCCAAACCCGATCGTATATCTTTGAAATTTATGTTCGCCATGAGATAGTTCACTTGATGTCCTTTCACAAAGCGTCCATAGCAAGTTGTCGGAATCTCAAACGTTTCTTCTTATCTATAAAAAAATCACTGATTTTAAAATGTTTCCAGAATGGCATGTCTTCTCTACTAGTGTCGTACTTCCAAAATACTATTAACCCCCAGAATGATGGGTAATTTTCTACAAATAGATATTTGTGTCATCTGCTTTCTAAAACCTTAAATATATGCTTAATTCCGTTGAGGAAAGATACTCAGAGTAGCAAAAAGGTTAGATAACAGGCCAGCCGCCAATCAACTTTACGACTGGCCTGGATCTAACCTGTTTGCATAAGCATGGAGTTGGTTCCAGCTTCACAAGGGTTTACGTTCTCTGGTGTTCTTTTCCAACCTCGATTTTATTCCTTTGTTTAAATTCCTAGCAAAAGTTTCACGTATTACAAATCAACAACAAGGATGACAGTGTTTCTAACTAGTTTTTGTGTGATTGCACTATGCCACGTGTCGTTTCACAGCATTGATGCCTTTTTCTAATATACGAACAGTTGATACTATTTGGAGCAATATAGACTCTTTTGCGTCTATTCTCCAAGCCAAGCAAGCGTGTATATAATCAACAATTTTCGACACCCATATCCGTTGATAACCACAAGTCTATCGAATCTGTGAAATACGAAACACAATTCACAAATCGACATTCTTAATTTCGAAATAATCGTCATTAAATGAGGTTACATGCACGTTGCATAAGATATCCAACGTCCAGCACATTCACAAGGAAAACATTTATTTGGTTATGCTACAAAGCAGCAATTAACGTCTAGAAACGTCTAGAAACGTTTGAAAATACAGACCATGTAGTCGGTGCTTATGGTGCTTATTTGGAGAAGGTTTATCCAGCAAGGTTGCGAAAAATGCGATGGCAAGCTTACGTGATTCCTTATGGAATTTCATGCCTTACCTAACAAACTTTTCCCTTCTCAATGCCAACCGTATTCTTACATATATGCAGATTTTTCTGGTATCAAATGTTTCTTGGTCTTCGTTTAAGTAGACATTAAAACACAATAGTGTAGCGATAAAAGCCTGTCCCGAATTTGACAAGAACAAATAACCCATTATCTATAAATTCCAAAGTAGTTATACATCAAATGCCTATTTTTAAATGAGAGAAAAGAATGGTAGAGGGAATAATAGGTGAACGGAATCAATGTTTCAAAAAGATCATCTTCAAGCTTTATGATATCAACAATATTGCATGAGCAAAGGACTTTGTACAATCAACTCCCGAATTATGTGATGAGGTCATAATTGACTGGATACACATATAGTTAAGGTAGAATACCCATAATCTGGTATTTTGAATTCATTCTTTCGTCGGATTACTTCGGTCGTTTTCGGTATGCATTGGTCTAGGCCGGAACTATTCGATTTACTCCGAACTGTTCCGGCCCAAAACCGATGTATACCGAGAACGACCGAAGTAATCTGACGAAAGAATGAGTTCCAAAATTGCGGATTAATTGGTATTCGACCTTAATTAAGTTAGTTACGAGAAAGCTTAGTTTATACGTTCTAACCATTCATTAGGTCACTTGTAGTACAAGTGGTGAAAACAGGATACATTTACTACCTAAACTATCAATTAGTTTGTTCCTTTTCCCTTTTAGATGAGGCAGAGACCAGTTCATGAGACAAGGACAAGATACTTAGTTATTGGTGCTTCGTTAGCTTTATTGTTTATGACAGCCCTAATGACAGTTCTTACATATACACATGTCATACATGTCAAGGTAAGCCATTCAAAAGGAATTCAAGCTCAATAAATATCTGAGATTTACTATGTCACTTTTAATATATGTTCAAATCTGTACGAAATTGAACCTTTATACACTTGGGATTACTGATTCGAAAATGAAAGCAACATTTCTCTATTTTGAGTTGTAATTTAGAAAAGGTTACATGCATTTGTATGTTGTAATCAATTCCCAAAGACATGCCACATTCATGAAAACTCCCCCTTCTATCAGAGTAACTTTTCCAAAGTTTTTCTCAAGGTCAAAAATTAGGAACGAGTCTTCTCGGAGATGGGAGTAAGTTAACGTTCGCGGAATGTGTATGCAATTCCGGAACCTAATGAATTGTTATAAGGAATATGCCGGTATAAATAAACAACACAACTGGTCGATGGACGACAGTGTTTTTCTCTAACCGGATGTGCTTGTGTCTTTGGAGGTATTTCTAGTCGTTTGCTTACAAGATGTATATATCGACATAAGATGCGATGCTTCCATATGTAACATACAATGTACAACCATTGTAAATGTCATCGTCTCCCCTTTTTATATGAAACACATTTTTGATTAGTAGAGTATTTCTTTAGTACAATTTTGTTGATGATGTTTTTCAAGAGAGAAGGCATCTATGGTGGGGAGGAACAATCGGACAGACGAATAACCAAACGGCAATCTTCTAGTAAGTATATTGACTGTATTTATTTAAAATTTTAAAAGAATGGAGAAAGAACACTCCGGTCATTTATTGCGTTTCAGGCCTACGGACCCATATACAAGATAGAACATAATATCTAAGTCATATACAAATAATAATATCTAAAAAAAAATCGGTTAGGTGTCCCAAAGATATTTAACAAATTGACTTGGACTACGAAAGAAAATATAAAAAAAGAAATTATTTTGCCCCTTTTCCCATGCCTTACTCTTTTAAAACGTTTTATTGGAAAGATTGTCTCTTCATACCATTTGAGTTATTTCAGCGGATTATTTCTTACACAAACACGACTATTAAACGGTAATGTTTGAGGTTTGTCGGGGACACCCTTATTTCAAGGAGGTTGTTCCAATCGTAAATAACAGATAGTCTCTGTATGTTTTGAAGCGACATAGTTATCAAATCAGTTGATTTTTTTAGGATAAACGATTACTCACGACTTGGATTTCTTTTGTTTTAATTGAAAACCAAAATAATTAAAACACCAATATGAATTTTGTTCCAATTGCTAAAGGTTTACATACAAAATCAAAATACATACTTTCAATATCAAATGAATGGATCTTCAGCGCATTCTTAAATTGTTTGTTTGACGGTATATAGTACATCAGCAGAAACGATCCGCGAGCAATTTTGTTAAATTAAGTATACAAACGAGTTAACTCCTGATATTTTTTAAGTAGTAACTGTACTGTAATACTCACCGTCATGACCGTGGCTATCGGCTAGGATCATGCTAACGGACCCTGCAGCTGTGATCTAATACAGGGTCCGAATTTCTTTATATATTTGTAAACATTTAAAATGAGTGCTTTGCGTCGGGGTTTGAGGCTGGAAGACAAAGGTATGATTCAAGATAGGGACCTTTTTGTTTTACTTAAAAGGCCCATGGACAAGAGAGGAGTACAAGAGAATGACCTAGCTGTCACTAAGCTATTACCAAGACTTGATTAGAGGACAACAATTATTAAGTCTCAAACACAACATTTCTGATGATTCAATCAGTTAAATATCCTGGGTTAAAAGTATCTTGTCCATTGACGCATTGTTTCGTTATGAGTTGAAACAACACAATGTACAGTGGACAAAACGGCAGAAAAGTAGGCAGACGTATCTCTGGTCTTAGTCAACCGTGTGTAATTGTATTCATGCCATTACTAAAATAATGGCTTTTGGCTTTTTTGCGAAAGTAGATTCTGCCGAGGCCAACAGATGGTAAAGCGTCCGACTTTGAAAACAGGGTTGTTGAATTCGAAATCTCTTTCTTAAGTTTTCGTGTGTGACATAGGCAAAGAAACAAATGCGTAGAAAGATGGGGTGACTGCTTCGATATGGCCAAAATTATTTAAAAATACCTGAAGTCAAGATTATTGCGTAAGCCATAACCGATACAAAAATAGAATAAAAAGTCGCGACAGATTCGTTTTACAAATACAAATGACACAACACATACATTTTGAAGCTACTGGAACAAGTGTTGCGACCGGTAAGAGAGCGGAAGTGCAGCAACAAACGTCAGGAACTATGCAACGTATGCTGTAGAATAATCAAAGGTCAAAACCAATGTAATCTCTGTTTATAGATAGGTACGACCATGATGGCCTTCGTGAAACCAAAACGCTAGGAACGAACTCTGTAAACAAGGGACCAAAGGCAACGTCAATTATGACCTTCGTGAAACTAAAACGGTAGATGATGATCTCCATAAACAAGGAACCAAAGGCAACGACCAGTATGGCCCTTGTGAAACCAAGACGATGTATGACGACCTCTACAAAACAAGGGACCTAAGGCAACGACCATTAAAGCCTTGGTGAAACCAAAACGATGTATCACGACCTCTGTAAACAAGGGACCAAAGGAAATAACCATTATGACCTTCATGAAACCAAAACGAAAGATGACGACCTCTGTAAACAAGGGACCAAAGGCAACGACCAGTATGGCCTTGGTGAAACCAAAACGATAGATAATGACCTCTGTAAACAAGGACCAAAGACAACGACCATTAAAGCCTTGGTGAAACCAAAACGATGTATCACGACCTCTGTAAACAAGGGACCTAAGGCAACGACCATTATAACCTTCATGAAACCAACACGATAGATAATGACCTCTGTAAATGAGGGTCCAAAGACAACGATCATTATGGCCTTTGGGAAACCAATTCGGAAACTAGTATTCGAATATATTTGGATGTCCAAAAGCCTTGCATGGTCGAGTAATGGTACATTCATCCTTTGCCTGCTTAGATACATAGAATCACCGTCATTTTAATGATGTTTGCATATACATACGATGAAAAAGCACTGTGACTACGACTACTAAATTGTTTTAGTAACGTACAATTTTGGCCGTTAAGTCTGAAAGACGTATTTAAAGTTTAAATACACTAAATGAGTTAATTAGCATATTGTGTATTTGTGTTACATATACATGAAATGTCCCCTCATTTTTCTTGCAGACCCATGTGTTTCCGACTGTACTAGCGTTGTAGACGGGGATTACCAATCATGTAACGGATGTGACGTCTTTGTGACCTGCAGCAATGGTCAAACTTTCGACGACCGACCTTGCCCTGGCGGTCTTGTGTGGGATGACACACTGAAGAGGTGCGAGTTTACGTCAACGACTTGTTTTCCAAATGGTAAGTCACTGTATTTCATACGTCTCGTGGTTCATTTGATAAGATGAATAAAGTGACAATCTCAAATACATGTAGTGTGTTCTGTCATCAACCGACATTAAAGTGATAATAGCGCTCACACACACAGTCACGTCTTGGAGTTCTAGTACAACTGAAATTGAACATAAAATTATTGAAAAAACATCTAATACCCTTTAAAAGCGTGAGTGGAACGGTAACAAATTCAAAAAATACTTTTAGTAACGAAAAATTAATGAAGGTTGTTTTCTTTTACAAAAAAACGAGAACTTTCGGGGAAATATTCGTTAAACATCGGGGACTAATGAAATAGAATGTCAATATCTCACTGAGTTTTTGTTGTAGCTTCATACTTTGTGTGTATCACGTGTCTCTTTAAAGCATGTACCCCCGTTTTGGCTCCACTATTTATTGGCTAGGTCGAGCTATACTATCCTCCGTGCATCAGCATCGGCGTTTCATTGGTTAGGTTTTTACATGCAAGTTTGTGTGTCATTGGTTATTATGGGGATTTCGCCGATACTTCAAACATGTGTTCAGGGTCATAATCGAATGTCCCTGACCAAGTTTCAGAACCTTGACTTTGATTGTATGCCGATGCATCAGCATCGGCGTTTCATTGGCTAGGTTTTTACATGCAAGTTTGTGTGTCATTGATTATTATGGGGATTTCGCTGATACTTCAAACATGTGTTCAGGGTCATAATCGAATGTCCCTGACCAAGTTTCAGAACTTTGATTTTGATTGTATGCCAACTATGCCCCGGTTGTACTTGGTTAAGTTTACACGTGTAAGTTTGAATATTATTCACTATTGTAAGGAATGGGTTGTTACTTCTCAAGTGTGTTCGGGGTCATTTTGTAAAGCTCTTGACCAAGTTTCCTAACTTAAGTTTTTATTTCAAGCATATTGTGCCCCATTTTGCACTTAGATACGCTTGATTAAGTTCATTACGTACAATATCACGTCTCATTAAATACTTATAGAATGAGCTGATATATGGGCTAATACAAATGAATTCAGCGTTATGATTTAAGGTCACTGACCAAGTTCCATAAAGCTGGTTTTAAATTTTAAGCAAAGTGTGCACCCTTTTATGTTTAGAAAATATTGGTAAGGTTTTACTATCAAGTTTTGATTTGCTTATTTTTCCTAAACGTGTTATTGTCGTTGTTTTAAATAATCAGAAATGTGTTTTAAAGCCACGCATGATTTTCTTTTGTCTTTAATATCTTCTGTAAACAGTACGTACGCCATTAGGTAAGTAAGTATATCGTTTACAATATTGACATCTGTATGACATAGAACATAATAAAACAACATTTTATCAGAGCTTGAGCATAAAGGAAAATAATTAAAACACATCTACAATTACATGCATGAACATAAATAGACAATCGAAATGAGAAGTAAATCACGTACAAATTTTAGTATACTTGGGATGGTCAAAAGGATTAGTACATATGTGTGTGAGAATGGATGAAAAAACCTTACATCCAAGTAATAAATGAAACTAGCTATTCTGTCTAAACACACATTTGTTACTTTCTTGGAAGGAGTTTCTACAAAATAATCCAAGGTTTTAAAGGTCTTGTTTATTAGATAAGTTGAGTAGATTAGTATTTTTATATACAGGTTATAATAAAGTAAACAGACATTTGTAAGCACCTGGGTACCGTTTTACTAAACAGTTTACGCATAAGATTTCCGTAAGTCCAAAACAACAGTTCCTCTTATTTAGATATTGGGATAAGCAATATTGCAAAGTAACACATCATTGGAATCGTCTCTCCGAGACGCTTCCAATGACGTGTCACATTGCAATATTGTACTTCCATTGAAGATACTATCCATGTTTACCAATTATATCTTACGGAAATATTTTCCGTAAGTTGTTTAGTAAAACGGTACCCCGGTCCACTGGTCTTGTAAGACACCTCATCAAACACAGGGTAATTTACATGTCAATGTTACATAAACTAACGAATATATTACTGGTTATATGGAATACTACATGATAGATATAATCATATAACGAAATATAACATCATTACACCAGGATAACATACATGTTAATGTTACATAAACTAACGAATATATTACTGGTTATACAAGTTTACAAGTTTATTCAGTTTAACACCAGAAGGTCGTAGACCTATGTGGCAATATTTACAAGCAGCAACAGTACATGATGATAGTAACATAATACAATATATCATTCAGGTTCATTTGCAAAATCAAGTTTGTATCATAATAACCTCAACACTGTTTTGATATTGTATGCGTCTTCATAGAACGATTTGTACAATAACTTCATTTTAAGTAACGATCTTAAATTTGGATAATTGATAATTTGGATGATTTATGAGTTGTTTTTGTTCTTGTAGCAAATGCACTTTCAATACTGCTTCATAAAGATTATTCAACATAAATATGCTTTCATATGAACCTCCTCTTATATATACATATACATATATACATACACATATATATATATAAGAAAACAACCTATACATACGCTTAATTACATATATTATCAAATGCATGACATATATGGAGAAAAGCGCTGTGTTCATGTATATACAAATGTACGCCATTATATAAGGTTATAGAGTTTTTTCAATTTAACATATCAACATATATTTTCTTTATAAACTCAAAATGTGTAAATTTCGATATATACATATTGGACCTAGGATATTGACACTGTATGCAACACCTACGTAGACTCTTTACATAAAAAACCATGTACATGCATATAGCCCTAAAAGATACAAAAAGTCATATAGACCTGCAAGGATGCGTAACAAAATATGTATTTCAATACATACACTTATCATAGTTTGAACAACATATGTGTCTCTTGATAAATACACATAAATAAATGCATCATATACACGTCCGATGCAAGCTTACATTGATTTTAAGTTGCACAGAAAGTGCCTCCCACTTATTGCAATCTTGTCCGAAACGAAATGACAAGGTTACAAATAGGAGTAAAGGAATAATGATACTTTATGTATATGTCAAATAACACAAAGAAGAATCATGTACAAAAACAAAAATCATACATGAAGCGTCTTTTTAGTTCACATATACATAAAATGGGCAAGTTACATGTATAAATTTATTCTACAAAGCTTTACAAAAAGTGTCACAAAAATCACCAATGGAAACATGTATGTATGTAAAAGGAGAAAAAAGTGTGACTCTTTTCTTGAAGTCTTGTCCAAAGCAAAATGGAAAGGTTACAAAAACAATAAAAGACACATACATATTATACATGCAAAACAAATTCCAAAAAGGGGGGGGTAAAAAAAATAGGACTTTGAATTTAATGGTTTGTTTGTTAAGTGATGTAAGATTGTCGATGGTACGTGTATGATATTAAAGGCCATATAATGTGTTTTCCCGAATATGCATTGCGTTAAAAATATAGGTTGCAAGATTCAAAACATCCGATATTTGATAAGAAGAGAATAATTCCTTAAGCTTAAACATGTTCGGGCGTTTTCTATAATAGGGTCTAATATACTTAATCCGTATGGTTTTATATAAATGACATTCCAAAATAAAATGATAGCCATCTTCAATTTTGTTACATTTTGCACATTTCCTCTCTTCTAATGGAGTACTGGCAGGTTTTGACCATCTACCGCTTTCTATGTGTAATCTATGAGAAGACATTCTCAATCTTGATAAATGTATACGAAATTTGCTTATATTAAGAATATTCAGATACGGTTGATAGTTAAATGTGGTAAATGATCTATAAAATGTTGCTCGGCTAGAGTCGTGTATTCTACTTTCCCAATCTTGTACAAATTGATGTTTTAATCTTGTTTTAACCATTGATAAAAATAATTTATCACCAACATCTTGAAATACCCATGCATCACCAAAACCAAGCCGATATAAAAGACTTTTTAAAAGAGAGCACCAATTAATAACACGGTCGTGTATATCACAATCTGTTTGAAGCATGAGGTAAACTTTTCTTATGTATTTATTACCATTGACCCTTAGAATTTTAGTCCAAAACTTAACAATGTTATATAGTCTAATATTCCTAAGTGGTAATCGTCCCAGTTCACCATACACAAAATCGTTTTGAGTGGATTTTTTAACTCCCAGTAATCTTTTACAATATTGTAAGTGAACACGTTCAACAGCTGTGCCATGATTGAAAACCCAAATTTCACTACCATAATTCAAGATAGGCAACACTAACTTGTCAAATAAATCTAAACGATCGGAAACTTTTACATTTGTAAACTTGCTAAGATTTTTATTCAATTTTAAAACAGCTTTAAGGGCTTGTCCTGCAAGAGTTTATTGTGCATCCGAGAATGAACCCCCAGTAGTAAACAACAGACCTAGGTAAACAAACTTAACAATTTCAAGGAGTGTTGTATCATAATAAAATTTCAAATTTGACGATAATCTACCACCTTTTCTAAATATCACAATTTTCGTTTTAGCGGTATTAATCTTTAATTTCCATTTCATACAATAATCATGTAATAGATTTAGACTTGACTGAAGTTCCGGAGCACTTTTAGCAAAAATAACAATATCGTCAGCATACAAAATCATAGTACATGACAAATATTATCTCATAACGAAACATTACATCAATACATCAGGATAACATACATGTTAATGTTACACAAACTCACGAATATATTACTGGTTATATGGAATATTACATGATAGATATAATCATATAACGAAATATATCATTATGGTAAGACATATTCATACACGTTCATCTTCAGATCTGGTCAATAAAGTGTTGACCCTTATAGTGCTGGAACAGACTTCATGCTTATGCAAATACATTAGATCCAGGCCAGCCGACAAATAGGTTGGCGATTGACCTGTGATTTGACCTGTTTGTTACTCTGATTATCGTCTCTCAGCAAACTTAAGCAGATATTTAAGGTTTTGGAAAGCAGACTACACACATATCTATTTCTCAAAAATTACCCAGCTGTAACACCAGCATTCTAAGGATTGATATTTAAAAAGAATATGTGGTGTTAAGTGATGTTAGTCAAACACGGTAGTCATAACTTATCCCTTTCTCTCATTGATTCGATTTGTTGTAGTATCATTAATGTTTTCATTTTCTTTCAGATAGAATAAGCATTTTTCGCATATAGTTTATCACCAATTATTGGAAAAATTATCCATAGGTGCTGTTGATATTAGTCCATATTCAGTTATAAATTTCATTTAGCATAGAATAGCAAAAAGCATATGTACACCAATCACAAAATAAGTATCAAATCACCAAAACACAGTTTATAAACAAAAACGGTTCGGCAAGAGTTTTCCAGAGAAGTATAGGAAAAAATATTAATACTGCTATAAATTTCATTTGTAGACTGAATAGAATAATTACGACTCTGTAAGGAGCTCTTTCTTATTTGAAGGGGAAACATTCAAGAATGATATTATAAAAAATAAAATAGCTCGTAAGAGAATGTCTTTTGGTCAAGATTTCCCTGAGCTTTTATTTAATTTCAAAATGTAATGTCGAAAGTCTTGATCCAACATTATGCACGTCCTTCTATAACAGTATATTTTTATTATATGGCAATAAATATATATGAAATAAATAACAAAATCGTTAATATTCATTTTGTAAATATAAATTCAAAATCAGACAAATTTTGATAATTGGATCGGGGAATGTCTGTCTTCGAAGCGATGCATATTTCAAAACTTATTCTTTAACCAAAGCAATAACCAGCTTTTCATTACCAAGGTCTTACCTTAAATTGTTTTTCGGTAGAACCCGTATTATCTTTTCTGTTGATTGACCGATTACACATAGCAAGATATGACATGTCGATGAAATCAAGTCATACATCTCAGGACATGTGTAGAATGAAATTTAGCAAAATGCATTTTCAAGCCGACTTATACATATACTCGATCGGAGTGTCTGAACTCGGGCGATATATCATTCAATATTCTAATGCAGATAAAGGCCCTTTATCAAAGCAAAAGATATAGGGAGTTTCCGTATGTTTCGCTTGGTCAATGAAGAATTGCAAGTACATCTAGTGAAGATTATTTTTTATATCATTTTCGAGAATAAGATGAATATGACCGTTGAGTGTTTCCTTAACCGTTTCCTAAACAACAAATGTTCGACTGTCCCAAATTGGAAGAGTTTGCAGCCGACATTTCAAAATGTGATGAAATTGAAAAATCATCTTCTGAAAGGCCAGAAAACATTGTGGAAAAAGGAGAAATTGTTCGTGACGAGCAATTTCTCCTTTTCCCTCAATATTTCCTAAAGTCGTCTGCAACAAAGTGGTCAAATGCCGTTATTGTTTGGGAAAGGGTTAAAATGCTGAAATTAGGATAAATCTTATAGATTAAGCGAAAATACATCTTGTATTTCTTTTCAAAAAGACATTGGTTTCTAAACCCAAATTGACGAAGGGTCTTGTCGAAAGCTCAGTGTAAGAAATCCATTTTTCCCGATGAGGAATGTATGTACGAAAGCCAATGTCCATCATAGTAACAGTCAAAGAAGAGGTCAATCTTTGAAGAAGGCGTGGACGAAAACTGATACTAGTAATACATCTAAAGCTTTTGATTAAAAAAGAAGGACATTTATAAGTCAAATAAAATGTCCTCGAAACCATAAAGAATCTGTATTGACGTTAAGTATATAATTAAAAGTTACTCGTAGAAGCATCTTTAATTAAGGAATTTATCTAAGTATGTACAGTATATAAGCATGCAAAGCTTAAACGCGATCTCAGGCTTTTGGATTAAAATACATGCTAATGTATTGTATACTGACTAAAAGAGCAATTTTGTTTCCAATGACTATTCTTTAGTTAGTTTCATATAAAAGTTCAGCGGTTGTTCAGAACTTTACAATCAACAATTTAAGTGTAGATATGGATATGACATAATGATTTGTTGATTCATTAGATAAGATGGTTACAATTTGTATTGTAAGAACAAATGGATTTTAAGTTGTTCCATACGCCACATTAAATAATTAAAAGAAAGAAAAACTTTTTTTCGCCAGGGAAACGTGTACATGAAGGTTAAGCTATTGACGAAAATTCTATTGAATTGAAATTTTCAAGCGTCATAGAAAAACTGATATTAACCATCCAATATATAACTATTATTACTTTTATCAACAGGGTTTGGCCTAAATAACACCTGCTTACAAACAAACGTTTGCTTGGATCCAAATACAGAATGTGACTTGGTATCATGTGTTTGTCCAGAAAACTACTTCGAAAATAATGGATCTTGTGAACTATGTAAGTTGCTTATTCATTAACCCTTATAAAGCTGGACCCGATTTCATGCTTATGCAAACATGTTAGATCCAGACCAGCCGCCAAGTAAATTGGCGGCTAGCCTGTGATTTAACTTGTTTGCTACTCTGAGTATCTTTCCTTATCGAAATTACGCAGATATCTAAGGTTTCGAAAAGCAGATGACATGGATATCTATTTTTTAAAAAATACATAGCTATCAAAGGGATAAAGTTCTTTTCTTTCCGAAAGGCGTAAATATGGAGTACTGTTTTATATACATTCTCTACAACATTATGAAAATATATATAAATTAATAAATACTTCCTATTGTCCCCTGGAAAGTATATATCTTGCCTACAATCAAAGGAAGAATTTAGTACGAGAATTTAGAAGATTACTGTGTGTTACTGGTAATTTGAACTTGGCGCATTGGTATGCATAACACTTCTCTTAAACATAGACAAACCAACATATCGTTCTAGATACGTAGGTTGATAAGTTTCTTTGCCAAGGTGTTGAAATATAGAGGTAGTCCAGATTATAAATGTGTTTATAGATCTTATTGCTTTCGAATAAGTATGTTCCAAGTTTGTCTGCGTTATATAAAAAAAAACATTTTGAATTATTATAATGAAAAGCTATAACAATGATGGTACTTGTCTATGACGTAAACACACTATTTATTTGAAACTTTTTTCATTAACATCATCACTCGTTTTCATCTGTCTATTGCCTTAATCAAATTTCAGTGAAATACGCTGGTGAGAACTGCACTTCTGACATTGAATGTAAAGGAGACAATATCGAATGTTCTGGATCACCCCAAACATGCAGATGTCCACCAGACCGTTATTTTGACTTCACCAGAGGGAGCTGTGAACAAAGTAAGTAGTTTCTTTAGTAAGATATACTTTATACAATTAAGGGCATGTGTTTTTTGCAAAAGTAAATGGATGTTAAAAGTTCTTAAACCTAACCTACCAGTCAGACAAACCAACGTATCTAGAAAAGATTTTATTCAATAATAACAGACATATTTAGAAGAGAAAGCAAAGTCAATCTCGGTACTCTTTAATTGAGAAAAAATCATTTAACTGTTGTTTCATCTGTCATTATTTTCTTTTCAATTTCATACTTATTTTTCAGGGGTTGGGGATACTGGTCTAAAAGTGTTCTAAATATCTTTAAGGTAGCCCTTTGCATTCGGTCTTGTCTATCGTCCCACATTTGAAATAAAGCTTTCAAAGATGTATCTTTCATAAACCATGAGGTCTATCAAACTCCGCGCAGGAATACTTCCCTTTGTTACAGTACAGTAAAGTACCACTGCCATCATAGAAATCATGTGACGACAGATACAGTCATGTGACCCAAACAATATAGCGTAGACGCCAAAGAAATTGGTTCTTTATGATTTAATTCATGCTTTGAAAATGAATGATGAATCAAATCTATGCATTACTTTGACAATTTCGTCAGTATTGTCAGTCATGACAATGAGGTTTTTTTTAAATGTGTATTATAACGAATATACACTGTTGATGTCCGTAACTTTGAAAGCATGTCATTATGTACTTTATTCCTTCATTATATCGAATAATTCTTTCATTGGTTGGCTGTTACCGCACGTTGTTGCGAACCAACAAGAATAAATAAGGTTACGAATTTGGTTGTTACGATTTTAGCACATTCTGTCACATTTTTACATATAAATATGTTTTGCCATTACTTTTTGTAATGATTATGCCAAAGAAGTCCAACTTCTAAAATTGACAAAATGCTGTATTCAGATTTCGACTCAAAATTTACAATGAAACTTTTTTTTAATCCATCCAGATTTGGAAGGATTTATTTTTTTGAAAGCAGAGAGCTCATAACCAAAATGAAAAGGGAGATCACTGCGAAGGAGAATGGGGGTCTATATGTATGTTGGGGGTCAGCACTATGTAAAATACTATGCCTTGTATATTATATACTCGTACATAGTACTTCAAAGTAGATTATAGATCTCTATGTTATAAACCGTATATAATTACTTTTGTCATATAATTTCAGAGAAGATTCTTGAAGAGAGCTGTGAGCCTGGTCAGTGTGAGATAGACAACTCTGTATGTGATTCTTTATCTAGCACATGTGGATGCCAAGAAGGATATTTTGACGATAATGGAGCAATGATTGGAGGCAATTGTTCCGAAAGTACGTCCATTTTTTATTTCGGATAATTAAACATGAATAGATAAATAATTTTTACAAGAGCACTGTACTGTTTGTTTAAATAGTGTTCCAGTGTCAGTTTATATACTAGTTCGTATCAATTGGTCAATTTTATGTTCTTTCAGTATCAAACCTTTGATTTTTATTCATGCTTAACCCATTAACAAACAATAACGACTTTTGACGATTGTTGAAGACGACTCTGGAAACATTGTGGGAAAAAGAGAAATTGCTCTTAACGATCAATTTTTCCTTTTCCCACAATGTTTTCTACTCTATCAGAAGATTGTTTTCAATTCCATTTTCATTTTGAAATGTCGTCTGCAAAGCCTTTCAATTTGGGATAGTCGAAAATTACGCGTTTGTTAAAGGGTTAAACTACCATCAAGAAGACGTTCAACACACAAGTGTGACATATGAATTAAATGCTCATTTTTTCCAAGAATTGTTCATACACAATATGATTATGGGAATTTATATATTTGCATATTTCATAACTGTTTGCTGATGCTGCTTTCAATAACAACTAGTATGATATATTGTTCCAGGAGTGGAGCATCGGCTTCTGGTCTTGAGGGCCGTGGTTCCAATCATGTGATAAACAGAATCTACTTTGCGACCTTTCACTACTTCACATTTTATAATTATTAAGCTTATTTGCTTTACATCGATTGTGAAACAAGTTCTTACAACTTAGATTAATCACTCTCGATTCTGGTTCCTGAAAATATAACCAGTACTCGCGCCGAATGAGGATTAATGAAAGTTCGTAAGGCAGATCCCGCTATTCAAGGGATTCGAGCCCACGTATCCAGAAGCCGACGCTCTATCTCTGGACCACTGTCCTTCATATTTGTTATGAGTATTAGTCATGTTACCAGGAATAGGAAATGAGAGTGATTGATAAAGATAAAAGTGCTATACAAGCGAGGTAAACTAAACAAATTAAAGTTAATTACATGGTACAACCATTTCTATACTTTTATCATCAAGGAATAGATTGAACACAATTGGCCTCTGGGCTTGAAGGTTCTGGGATTCAATCATGTCAGAAACATAATTTACTTTCCGACCGTTTTATTAATTTCCATTTGTCATGTTGTACTGGCTATTTTTTTAGGAATCAGAATCGAGAGTGATTGGTATAAGTCAGAAATTACTTCACAAATGAAGCAAAATAATCAAATTTAAGTTAATTTCAGTTTACGATCAATCATACTATTTCATCATCAGGGAATAGGTTGAATTAGATTTACAGCAGAATAAAGATACCTTGACATCTCGTACAACCGATCTGTGTGATTTCTTTTGAACAGAGATCGGTCTGAATGAGACGTGTACCCAAACGGATGCTTGCTCCGATCCAAACGCAGAGTGTCTCGCATTGATGTGCTCATGTGAAGAGGGATTCTTCGATGCTGGCGGATTCTGTGAACCATGTAAGATATTCAAGTCTATAACGAAGGAAAAAGTGTAAACCCCTGAGTATGGCGTGGCAAACGTTGCAGCATTTTATAAAAAAAAAAAGATTCGTTAAAAAAACATAAAATAATGGTTGCTGAAAAAATAATGATTCAATACTTAAATCATTATTTTATAATAACAATAATTTCTTTACAACAATTATTTTTTTACCAATATTATTTTTCAACAACAATTTTTTTTTAAAACACTTATTTTTCAACAACGATTATTTCTTAAGAAAAAATATTTTTCCCACTGCAAAAAAAAAATAACGATTAAAGCCAAATTGTAAACGTGGATTTCTTTGGCCGATATATTGGTTTGACCAGCTGCCATTCAATCGGAACTACTCGGGTATTTCCGTGAGCTGTGGAATACATCTCGGATGTAAGTGTAGGGTTACAATTTTTCAGGTTAATCGGCCCGGCGATTAACACTTTTTCTAATAGTGCAAGTTAAGTAGTTCAATGTATGGAAGTGTTGGACATTCTTTTTGTAAATCATTTTTTATCGGTAACTCATAAGAAATAGCGAAATTATAATTCGTGACATATAAAATTGTTTCCTTAATCAAATTAAACGACTTTTCAGATTTCACAGTTAAGATCTATTTTTGAAAACGAAAGTGAAGTGATGCCATTCCGCGAGAACCAATATGGCGTCATCCCTATTATTCAGGATGTGTTTTCATTGGATAAACCCGATGTGTTCAGATTGGCTGCCATTTTGTTGTTTTCCGTCTCTACCAATGAAACCTGCGTTTACAAACGGACTTTATGTATTCCATGATTCAAATTGTTAAACTTTTTTGCAGCGTGAAAAATAATTATTCTTAAAAAATAATTGTGGTAAAAAAAAAATTGGTCTTAAAAAATAAAAACTGTAGAAAAATAATTGCTGTAAGAAAATAAGTGTGGAAAAAAATATTGTATTTGAAAAATAATAGAGGGATTTCTTTAACCTTTTAACCAATCGGAACAGTTTGAGACGTACCAACCAAAAAATAAAGCTTTAACCCTATATTTATGTGGATTTAAATTGATGTTTTCAGATATTTTATCACGAATTCGTTGTGGAGCATTATCACGTTACCACTCCACGTCACGTGTTAGCTTATTGTAGCAGACGACATTTAAAAAGCATTGTAGCATAAGGAGAAATCGCTTGTTACAAGCAAGTTCACCTTTTGCAACAATACTTTTTCAACTGTTCACGTATCACAACAGCAGACCTGAAATATTTTTCACATGTTAAAAGCCTTTCCTAAGTCGTCTGCTTCAAGTAAAAATGTGTTGCCTGCATATGGTAAAGAGTTAACTAATAGAGGATGTGTTAATGGTAACACTGACAACCACGATACAACTTATACAGAATTGCAAAATGGATATTGACATGCCGAAGGTAGGCATCATTTACATTGTAACGTTCAAGGAACGACTATGCAAATAAGAGAACTAAATGCATAATTATAGAGAATATGCAGGTATATAAATTGACAACACAGCTGATCCGTGGACGACAGTGTTTTTCACTACTGATTGGATATGATTATGTAATTTAGAGCTCAACTTGCTCGGTTCGGTGGCAGCGGTAGGATGAAGCCTCCTTCTATCAGAGTTGACTTTTCCATGTACTTCTTACCGGCCGAGACTCTGAACGAGTCTTCTCGGAAGTGGAAGTAATGTGACTTTCGTGGAACATTATTGAAAATTAAGGCACCTTATGCATTGTTATAGGTAACATGCATGTACGAGAAAAGGTGGAAAGAATGCGACGTTTAAGTAACGTCTATGCAAATAAGAGAACGTAGTGCCCTATTATGTAATACATGCATTGTATAAAAAGACAACACAACTGATCCGTGAACGAGAGTGTTTTTCACTGATCAGATGTGTTTGTGTCTTTGATAGGTTAGTTTGCTCGGTTCGTTACATTGGTGACAGCGGTAGGATGAAGGCTACTCCATCTATCGGAGTTGCATTTTCAATGTACTTCCAACGGGGTTATTTTGCTCGGTTTGTTACATTGGTGACAGCGGTAGGATAAAGGCTACTCCATCTATCGGAGTTGCCTTTTCAATGTACTTCCAACGGGGTTATTTTGCTCGGTTTGTTACATTGGTGACAGCGGTAGGATAAAGGCTACTCCATCTATCGGAGTTGCCTTTTCAATGTACTTCCTACGGGGTTATTTTGCTCGGTTCGTTACATTGGTGACAGCGGTAGGATAAAGGCTACTCCATCTATCGGAGTTGCCTTTTCAATGTACTTCCTCCGGGGATATTTTGCTCGGTTCGTTACATTGGTGACAGCGGTAGGATGAAGGCTACTCCATCTATCGGAATTGCCTTTTTAATGTACTTCCTACGGGGTTATTTTGCTCGGTTTGTTACATTGGTGACAGCGGTAGGATAAAGGCTACTCCATCTATCGGAGTTGCCTTTTCAATGTACTTCCAACGGGGTTATTTTGCTCGGTTTGTTACATTGGTGACAGCGGTAGGATAAAGGCTACTCCATCTATCGGAGTTGCCTTTTCAATGTACTTCCTACGGGGTTATTTTGCTCGGTTCGTTACATTGGTGACAGCGGTAGGATAAAGGCTACTCCATCTATCGGAGTTGCCTTTTCAATGTACTTCCTCCGGGGATATTTTGCTCGGTTCGTTACATTGGTGACAGCGGTAGGATGAAGGCTACTCCATCTATCGGAATTGCCTTTTTAATGTACTTCCTACGGGGATATTTTGCTCGATTTGTTACATTGGTGACAGTGGTAGGATAAAGGCTACTCCATCTATCGGGGTTGCCTTTTCAATGTACTTCCTACAGTGTTATTTTACTCGGTTTGTTACATTGGTGACAGTGGTAGGATAAAGGCTACTCCATCTATCGGGGTTGCCTTTTCAATGTACTTCCTCCGGGGATATTTTGCTCGGTTCGTTACATTGGTGACAGCGGTAGGATAAAGGCTACTCCATCTATCGGAGTTGTATTTTCCATATACTTCCTACAGTGTTATTTTGCTCGGTTTGTTACATTGGTGACAGTGGTAGGATAAAGGCTACTCCGTCTATCGGGGTTGCCTTTTCAATGTACTTCCTACGGGGTTATTGTGCTCGGTTCGTTACATTGGTGACAGCGGTAGGATGAAGGCTACTTCATCTATCGGAGTTGCCTTTTCAATGTACTTCCTACAGTGTTATTTTGCTCGGTTTGTTACATTGGTGACAGCGGTAGGATGAAGGCTACTCCATCTATCGGAGTTGTATTTTCCATATACTTCATACGCCTACGAGGTTATTGTGCTCGGTTCGTTACATTGGTGACAGTGGTAGGATAAAGGCTACTCCATCTATCGGAGTTGTATTTTTCATATACTTCCTACGCCTACGAGGTTATTGTGCTCGGTTTGTTACATTGGTGACAGCGGTAGGATGAAGGCTATTCCATCTATCGGATTTGTATTTTTCATATACTTCCTACGCCTACGAGGTTATTGTGCTCGGTTTGTTATATTGGTGACAGCGGTAGGATGAAGGCTATTCCATCTATCGGAGTTGTATTTTCCATATACTTCCTACGCCTACGAGGTTATTGTGCTCGGTTCGATACATTGGTGACAGTGGTAGGATAAAGGCTACTCCATCTATCGGAGTTGCCTTTTCAATGTACTTCCTACGGGGTTATTTTGCTCCGTTCGTTACAATGATGACAGCGGTATGATAAAGGCTACTCCATCTATCGGAGTTGCCTTTTCAATGTACTTCCTCCGGGGATATTTTGCTCTGTTCGTTACATTGGTGACAGTGGTAGGATAAAGGCTACTCCATCTATCGGGGTTGCCTTTTCAATGTACTTCCTACGGGGTTATTTTGCTCCGTTCGTTACAATGATGACAGCGGTATGATAAAGGCTACTCCATCTATCGGAGTTGCCTTTTCAATGTACTTCCTCCGGGGATATTTTGCTCTGTTCGTTACATTGGTGACAGCGGTAGGATAAAGGCTACTCCATCTATCGGAGTTGCCTTTTCAATGTATTTTCCCACAGGCCAAGACTCAAGACTCAGGCGACTGTTCTTAAGGGTTCGATATTTGAGGAACCTTATGCATTGTTATAGAGAACATGCAATTATATAGATAGACAACACAATTTATCCATGGACGACAATGTCTTATACTGTTCTGACGTGGTTATGTATTTTAGAGATTAATTCACTTGGTTTGTTACAACATCATCAAACAGTGCCATTAAATGTAGAGTTAGTTTTTTTTTAAATCACTCCTTGTGACGTCGTTTCGATTTTCATGACAAGATAAATCAATATTGTTAATGGTTTTTGTTTTTGCCCATCTTTATGAACCGAGCATTGCAACATAACTGAAATAGTGTTGATGTAATATAACACCCATTAAACCCAGGTACTTTCAATCTTATTGATACTGAATTCGTTTCACAATATCAAATAATTTAGTATTCTTAAGCATTGGCCTGACTAATTCAATGATATCACTCACTAAGATCCTGTAAAGACGTAGTGTTATATTTCCAGTAAAGCATATCGGCGAGAACTGTTCAGAGACGGCGGAGTGTAGGGGAGATAATACGGAGTGTTCCGGGTCCCCATCTACATGCAGATGCCCCTCTGATCGATATCTGGACTTCTCCACGGGAAACTGTCTGGCAGGTTAGTCTCATTTTGTTTGAAAAACTTCAATAACAACGCATTTTTGTCCAATCATTATAATATCATTTCCACGGTTCGGCTTACGCCTTCACCAGGATAATGAATTTAATTTTTATTTTATTTTATCTTTATGAATATATGTATTTAATTTAGGTTATTTTAATGAAACACACATTCTTCCCGGGTTTATTTTTAACAAAAAAGGTTGTTGAAAGCTGTCAGAACTGAAATATCAAATTGTTCTTCCAATCGTTAAATGCCCTATCAAATTCATGCCCGAATGTTATGCACAGGAATCGGAACACAAGAAACGGGTAGGTCTTAAAGGACCATCAAACATAGACAAATATATATTATTCGAGTGCATTGTACAGAGGCCATAGACCCATAGTACAACAAACAGTTACACAATATACATACTAAAGAGTTATGTACAATCCACAAACAAATACATTAGAATTGCTCTCTAACTTGGTTTCGTCTTAAGGCATGTTGACACTTTAGCCCTTATAGTGCTGGAACCGAAGTCATGCTTATGCAAACAGGTTTAATCCAGGCCAGCCGCCAATTTACTTGGCGGCTGGGCTGTGATCAAACCTGTTCGCTACTTTTGGTATCTTTCTTCATTAAAATTAAGCAGATATTTAAGGTTTTGGAAAGCGGATAACACAAGAATCTATTTTTAGAAGATTACCCTGCGTTCTAAGAGTTAACTATAGCAAGAGAAGCGTAAGTTAAGGAATTGATCTTAATAACAAGACAGCAAGACATGGTTTATAGATGTTAGGGATTCATAAAACGAAGAGCTTCATAATGATCATGATCAAATTATGTCAATTCACTGTTGCAAGAGAGATATATGTTGAAAGGACATTGTCAACCTTTTTAATGCATGTTAACCTAACTTCTGCATATTGTAACAGAATTGATTCTTGGCGATAGCTGTGACGCCGGTCAATGTGGAACCGCACACTCATATTGCGATCCAATCTCGATGGTGTGCGCATGCCCAGATGGTTACTATGACGACAATGGGGCAACAAGCGGAGGCAGTTGTTCACCTAGTAAGTAAAAGCTTGGACTCTCATTTGATTTATTGAAGCATTTTTTTTAATACTTCTTAATGTGATACTTTTGACGTTTATTTGTCAAATGCAATTTAGATTAAGATTATTTTTAACTTTAAGTTTATTTACATAGTTCCTTAATGCTTATGTGCCCAATCAGTATATTGTTGCCCCAATTATGTTTGATCTTTTGATCTTCTGCTAGAGATTCAATGAGATTGTGTTGTTTCTCATATACCTTATTTTATTAGCAGACTTCACTGTTTTTTGTTCAGTGTTTGAAATGTTAAACCAATCTTTATTAAGAATATGAAGATTATGTTAGTCAATACCCAATGCACTTAACCAAACTACACTTTTTCTCCAAAAGAAATTAGTCTTGGTGCCGCCTGCTCGCGGACAGACGCCTGTTCCGATGTAAATGCAGTTTGCAGTACAACGTGTATATGTGATACAGATTATTACAACAATGCTGGAACCTGTGAGCTTTGTAAGTTCAAAGACGTCGAGCAATCGGGGGAATCATATTGTCAGGTTTGAGAATAAAATGGCCGCCGAACCCTCGCTTCGGGTTTTCAAACAGGTACATCTTCTTTCTTACTTACTTAATTCATCGGATAACGCCTTTCGCCATATGATATGCGTTATCCCATGAAAACAAGTAAGTTATAATGCAGATGCACCTGAAAATCCTGAAGCGAGGGTTCTGCGGCCATTTTTTTCTCAAATCTGTCCACGTGATTACCCCATTTCCTCAAAAGATGTCAGTTTATTATTTCTCTCTGTATTTCTGTTTGTTTGTTTTTCCTCATGTGTATGGTTTTCTCTATAAAATAGTTTTTTCGGTCATTTAAGTTCTGTCTCTCCATCGTTTACAAAACAGTAGGGTTAGTATTTGTATTTTATTTCCCTTTCCAGCTTACCGCTGTATACTTCATTTATGTCAAGCCAGTTGTTTTCATTGACTGCATATGTTTCATAACCTCTCATAGTTTTAACGCAACTGCTGCTTGCCACGTTCTAACTATGTCTAATCTGCATCAATGTCTATATAGGTCATGATACATATGTTTGTACATTATACATTAGAGTAATTCCTATTTATTTACCTTTTCTCATGCTTTACAGTGTTATGTATTGGGGAAATGTGTGCTGCCACCGGTGATTGCCGCGGTAGTAACGTCGAGTGTTCTGGCAGTCCAGCAACATGCAGATGTCCCTCTGATCGTTACCATGACGAAACAACCGCCGATTGTCTGACTAGTGAGTGTGACTTGTTTATATCATGACTTTGATCGATTGATGATTTAATGTTTTCCCTAACAATGAAATCTGTGGGAAAAAAATCAATTCTAAGCATGATTTTGACAACCCAATGACATAGAAAAAATTGAACAAGTTATCAATATCTTATAAGATCAATTATTTTACTTAGTGGACTTACGTCACAGATGTGTCGAAATTTTGAATTCAAACTTGATATGTTTAAAAAGGTACAACTTTGTACTGTTTTTTTTTTAATACGAACTGAAGAACTGATAGCCACCCCAAAGCAAAACGTATTTAAGTGTTAAGAGCCTGTCTACAGTGAATTGATATGTATTTTAGTCCAAAGTGTTCCAACAGTTTTAAGATCTAACCCATATCGCCAGTACATACTTTTGACGCACTTTGAATGAACTTGGTGAACAGCAGCTATTTTGAAATATATTGTGTATGATAATTCAAAAAGTTTATTTTTTAAACGACATTGGTCTACTTTAAGATATTCCCATTTGTGAAAAAGCAACTTCAATCTGATTAACTCATCTAGTCTATTTAATTAAATTGAATTCAAATGCGTATCCTTGCAGAAGTGGTCCTTGACGAAAGCTGTGTGGCCGGCCAATGTGGAACAATTAACTCCTTCTGCGATTCAATTTCCAACACGTGTGAGTGCGCAGCTGGTTACTTTGACGACAATGGAGCTACAAGTGGAGGGAGCTGTACAGCGAGTAAGTTTTTGGGATAATGTACGTTGTACGGGTTGAAATGTTCTATGTACCGTCGAGTGTGATGTTCTATGTACCGTCGAGTGTGATGTTCTATGTACCGTCGAATTGAGAATGTGTTAAAGTGTAAATCAGCTTTTAGAAAGTTGAAATAGATAAAGGTAATTGTTTTGTTAATTTTAGTGTAACCCCTTGTGAAAGGGCAATCCAGTTCGGCTTATGAGACACTTGTCACTGATTATACCAAGTACCTCCCAACTTCTATCACTATGCCAGGCACCAACCGGATATTAGTCGGTGAATTAGTCTAATTAGCTATCGGCTCACGAACCGGCCATTTCGGAATCAGTCCAACGAGAAACATCGAACCTTCGACCCGTCCCGAGGCGGACACCCTAAACATAAGGCTACGATGTAGTTGTATCTGATCAGACTTTTCATGATAGACCGCTTACTTGTTTTGCATGTAAATGATACTGTTGGCATATGTGTTATCTGTACATCTGATTGGATTAATTGATGTCTTTGCTTTCCACAAAATGCAATTTTCTCCGATAGAACTTGGTCTTGGCATTGCCTGCTCTCAGACAGACGCCTGTTCGGATGTAAATGCAGCTTGCAGTACAACTTGTTCATGTGATACCGATTATTACAACAATGCTGGAACGTGTGAGCCATGTAAGTTATCAAAATAGTCTTATTTAATCGATGTTGTCTATCCGTTTAGATTTCTTTATACATATGTATGTAACGTTGTTTTGTTTTTGTAAAAAGTGGCATTATGTTATCTATATGAATAAAGATGGACGTTGAAAAGAGGCGTGTATGAAAAGAAAAATTCTTGATAAAGAAAATTTTGTTTTGCTACTCTTGTCGTCCATGTCTTGCTGTATGGTTCACTGCTAAAATAAAATTACAAAGGAATGACTAAAACATTCTTTTTTTGTTTATTTATTCGGATTTCATTTCTTTAATTGCTGTAGAATAGTTTCCATTGGAACCAAATTAACATTGACTAAAGCATTCTTGGACATGAATAGGTATAAACCACTGCATGTTAAGGCTATTAATATGTTGATCTTAGATTCCTGGTTTTGTTTTCCCTCTATTAAAGAATTAACAAAAGAAGAACATAAAAAATAATAAATTATGCTTATATACATATCAACAACTGTTGATCAATACTATCAAAGTTTAAAGCTTCATCTTTTGGTTTGCATTTACCTCTTATGAAAAGCTTACAAATGACATAAAAAGTACCTTATATGCTTGGAATAAAGATGAACAACTACATATTATGGCTTTTGAACTTTCGATCAACATTTGTCTGCTCAATTTTGATGAGGAAAGATACTCAGAGTAGCAACAGGTTAGATCACAAGTCAGCCGCCAATTAACTTGGCGGCTGGCCTGTACCTTTCCTGTTTGCCTAAGCATGAAGTCGATCCCAGCACTATAAGGGTTAATGTCTATGTAATACATAATGTACAAGTTTGTTCATCATATGGGAAAATCTATATAGTTTGTCTGATTCTATTTTTCCAGTGGTATGTATCGGGGAGACATGTAGTGCCACAAGTAATTGTCGTGGCAGTAATGTTGAGTGTTCTGGAAGTCCAACCACATGCAGATGTCCGTCCGACCGCTATCTTGATATAACATCTGGGGACTGTCTAGCAAGTAAGTCACACACTTGCTTATGACTTCGGTTCATAGCTTACTCAGTACTGTAAAATATTTCCTCAGTGTTTATTCTTCAACACAATTATTGTAGAGGAGTCTGAAAACCATTTTCATTTCTATGCATGGGTTTGAATGAGTTTGCATTAAATACTTGTGGTAACATAAAACTGTTTTATCCTTAAAGCTGTGTGTTCAGAGATGTAGGAAATCCCCCCCCCCCCACACGGGGGGAATTTTGAGGGTTATGTTTTTCTTGAACCTTGGGCTATAGGGCATTGGCAGACGAAAGATTGCAAAGTTCCGTTGGGGCTTTACGGAGTTATGGGACTTTGAAAATGGGATTATCAGTAATACATAGCCTACATGAGAAAATATTCAAAAATATTTTCCTCTTGATCCATAAGACATTGGGCTTTGATATTTGGTATGTAGCATCATATGCTGCTCCTCTACTAAGTTTTTTCAAATCATGACTGCTGGGCCAAAAATGGCCCCGCCCTGGGGGCTCATCAGTTTTACATTGCCATGATTATGTATAAAAAGGTTTAAACGTCTTCGTTTTCTTAAGATCCATTTGACTTAGAGCTCTGACTTTTAGTATGTAACATCATCTATTGGTCTTCTTCATATTTTGATAAGATGATGGCTTTTGGGCCTTAAATGACCTCGCCCTAGGGGCTTATCAGTTTAACATAGCCTTATATTGGAAAATATTTAAAAAGCTTCACCTCTGGAGCCATTAGACCTAGAGCTTTCATATTTAGTATGTAACATCACTAACTAGTCTTCTACCCATTTCGTTCAAAGCATGACCGCTGTCCCAAAAATGGCCCCGCCCTAGGAGCTTATCAGTTTTACATTGCCATGATTATGTATAAATAGGTTTAAACGTCTTCGTTTTCTTAAGATCCATTTGACTTAGAGCTCTGACTTTTAGTATGTAACATCATCTATTGGTCTTCTTCATATTTTGATAAGATGATGGCTTTTGGGCCTTAAATGACCCCGCCCTAGGGGCTTATCAGTTTAACATAGCCTTATATTGGAAAATATTTAAAAAGCTTCTCCTCTGGAGCCATTAGACCTAGAGCTTTGATATTTAGTATGTAACATCACTTACTGGTCTCCTACCAATTTCGTTCAAAGCATGACCGCTGTCCCAAAAATGGCCCCGCCCTAGGAGCTTATCAGTTTTACATTGCCATGATTATGTATAAAAAGGTTTAAACGTCTTCGTTTTCTTAAGATTTGACTTAGAGCTCTGATTTTTGGTATGTAATATCATTTATTGGTCTTCTTCAAAAATAGCCCCGCCCTAGTAACTTATCAGTTTTACATTGCCTCAATTATATAGAAAAGGGTTTAACCATCTTCTTCTAACGATCCATTTGACCTAGAGTTTTGATATTTGGTATGTAACATCATCTATTGGTCCTTTTTGTTAAGTTGATGACCTTTTGGCCTTGAATTGCTTTGCCCTGGGGCTTATCAGTTTAACATAGAGTTATATAGGAAAACATTTAAAAATGTTCTTTTCTGGAGCCATAAAGCCTTAAGCTTTGGTATTTGGTATGAAGCATCACCTTCTGATCCTCTGCCAAACTTTTCATATGATGAGCACATGAATTAAAATGGCACCGCCCTATGGGCTTATCAGTTTTACATAGACTTATATCATAAAATCTTTAGACATTTCTGGAGCCAAATTGCCTAGGACTTTGATATTTGGTATGTAGCATCATCTACTGCTCCTCTACCAAGTGTGTTCAATTCATGAACTCTGGGTATACAATGTTCACACCCTATGGGCTTATCAGTGATACATAGCAGTATGTGCGAAATATTTAATAATCTTCTTTTCTGGAGCAATATTGCCCAGAGCTTTGATAATTCATATGTTGGATCATCTACTGGTCTTCTACAAAGATTATTTAAATCATGACCGTTTGGCTTAAAATGGCCCGACTAAGGGGCTTATTAGATATAAATAGCAGTTTACAAGAAAATCTTTAATAATCTTCACGTTGACACTCTTTAGACAGCCTTTTGAGACTGCTTGTATCATTATCTAATTATTTATTTCCTTTAGATTGGAATTTACAATAATTTTTACCTATTTAAAACCTACATATTTCAGTAGCATTCATTACAAACTTTCTATCTATTATCGTTCATTATTTCTCATAACAAATTCATTTAAACCTGTAAATAAATTAATATATCTTTATCATCATCATCATTATGCGCGCTAAATGACCTTACCTGTCGATGCACCTTAAACACCATTTTTTCATTCATTCATTCATTCGTTCGTTCGTTCGTTCGTTCGTTCGTTCGTTCGTTCGTTCGTTCGTTCGTTCGTTCGTTCGTTCGTTCGTTCGTTCGTTCGTTCATAAATTTATATGGAGCCATCAGACCTAGAGCTTCGATCTTTGATATTTAGCATCATCTACTGCTCTTCTACAAAGTCTATTGAAATCATGGCCCCATGGCCTAGCATGGCCCACCCGACATGTAGCTGCATATCAGATTTACATAGCAGTAAATAAGAAAAACTTTATAAATCTTCATCTCTTTTGTTGTCCTCTATCACTATTGTTCAAGTCATGACACCTGGGGATTAAAAGCCCCCCCCCCTCCCGAGGCATATCAGTTTTACATAAATGTATATAAGAAAATATTAAAAATCTTCTCCTCAGCAGTAAACAATTTAACTGAACAACTAGTGTCATCGCCTGTTGTTCCGTAATTTTCAACATCCAGGTTTTCGGGCAGGTAACATGTCAAATCGTCTAGACTGTATTGAGTAAATGCAAACCACTATCTTTTTTTCTGGCTCTTTGCTTGAAATCATTTCGCCTTTTGGTGATATTGGCCTGGATAGAAGATAAAAGTAACTTCATAATTATCCCACATTCGCAGATAATGATGGAGCTTGCTTGCAAAGTTTCAGGAAGGTGCTTTCCAAGCCATATAATTGTTTGTCAACCCTGTTTAAATAGCCAAAATATGTTGTAATAAACAAACAAAACTAATTTATCTGGGCACTTGTATTAAACTAGTACTAGTAATTAATTATTATTATTGATATAGGGTGGGACGATGGGTCATGAATGAATAACATATTGAAGATTTTCAGATATTTCCTTTTGTGGAGTTTTTAGCCTGGCTGTCATTTGAACAAACTTAGTGAAAGACCACAAAAGCATGCTACACTATACTAAATATAAAATCAAGGCTAATTGGCTATAGAGGAGAAGACTTTTAAAGATTTTCTTATATAAATTAGATTGATATGTCCCTTGGTGGGTTGGGGAGCCAATGTATGCCAAGTTGTCATAATTTGACCAATGTTGATAGAGAACAACAAGAGAGATGATGATTTTTTAAATCTTTTCTTATATACTGTTGTGTTAAACTGATATATGCAGCTAGGGCGGGACCATGTTAGACCAGGGGGACATGATTTAGATAAACTTGGTAGAGAACCAATAGATGATACTACAAACCAAACGGCAAGGCTCTAGGCAATATGGCCCCAGAGATGAAGATACTTAAATTGTTTTTACATGCTACTATGTATAACTGATAAGCCAATAGGACATGAACATTATAGGCCCTTGGGGGTCATGATTAAAACAAACTTGGTTGAGGACCAGTTGATAATGCTACATACGGACCATCAAAACTTTTGGCAATATGGCTCCGGAGGAGGAAATCATTGAAGATTTTCTTACTTACTGCTATGTATTACTGATAAACCCGTAGGGTGTGACAATTGAAGGCCCGGTCGTCATGATTTGAATGAAACAATTTTTAGAGGAACAGTAGATGATGCTACTTACAAAATATCAAAGCTCTAGGCAATATGGCTCCAGAAAAAGATCTAAAGCTTTTTATGTATAAGGTAATGCAAAACTGATAAGCCCCAAGGGCGGGGCAATTTAAAATCTGAGGGGCATAGTTTGAACAGATTTGGCAAAAGACCTTAAAGCGATGTTACATACCAAACACCAAAGCTGTAGGCCTTATGACTTCAGAATAGATTTTTAGATATTGTCCTATATAAGACTTTGTTAAACTGATAAGCCCCAAAGGCAGAGTCATTAAAGGCCGAAAGGTCATCAAATTATCAAACTTTTAAGAAGACCAATATATGATGCTACACACCAAATATCAAAACTCTAGGTCAAAACGATCTTAAGAAAACAAAGATGCTTAAAAAATCTACACAATTAATGCCATGTAAAACAAACTTGATAAACGACCAGTAGATGATGTTTCATACCAAATATCAAAGCTTTAGGCCTTATGGCTCCAGAGTAGAAGAATTTTAAATATTTTGCTATATAAGGCTATGTTAAACTGACAAGCCCCTAGGGCGGGGCCATTTAAGGCCGAAAGGTCATCATCTTATCCAAATTTAAAGACGACCAATAGATGATGCTACATACCAAATATCAAAACTCTAGGTGAAATGGATCTTTAAAAAACGAAGATGTCTAAACCTTTTCATACATACTCGTAATTAAGGCAATGTAAAACTGATAAGCCCCTAAGGCAGGGCCATTTTTGGCCCAGCGGTTATGATATGAACACACTTAGTAGATGACCAGCAGATGATGCTACTTACCAAATATCAAAGCTCTGTGTCTTATGGATCAAAAGGAGAATATTTTCTCATATAGGCTATATATTACTGATAAGCCCATTTTCAAAGTCCCATAACTCCGTAAAGCCCCAACGGAACTTTGCAATCTTTCGTCTGCTTATTACCCTTAGCTTGAGGATCAAGAAAAACATAACCTTCAAAATTCCCCTTTGGGGGAGCAGGGTCTTTTCTGTCTCAAGGTCTATAAATATAGCCATTGGAAGTAAAACTAGATTATTTTTCATTCTTTTAAGTGCGTATATAGTGGATTGATATGTATTTGAATTAAAAAGCGTGACATTACTTTTCAGATCTTCCACGTATAAAATGTACATCTGCATAATTGAATAAATTCATCTTTCTAATTGTAACATTCAGCGACATTTCATTTTGACATTCAGATTTCTTCTTTTATGAACAAGCACATTTAGGCATGTACCAAATATAATAGATTGATGTAAAGCATTATCTTGATAACATATATTGCGTTGTCATAATTATCCCCTCAATTTAAATTCTCCGAACCGACGCTTGTAATTCAGAAACAACCGCATGATACATGGGAAAAACTGACGACCTTTCACAAGCAAGGCATTCTTTGATGAAAATTAAAGCAAATTTGTATACGGATTTGAAACTTGCGGAAGACAATTCAAGATTAGAAAGCTTTATATCTATAGACACAAACTTCAGCAACTAGCATTTTGTTAATAATGCTTGAGTAGAAAACATCTTATTGGCAGATTTTATTGTAATGAAATGACTTGAACTGACACTGTCTGGTTTTATGTTTTTTTCCTTCCAGAATTAGTGCTTGGTGATAGTTGCGTGGCTGGTCAGTGTGGAACTACCAACTCAGTCTGCGACCCAATCTCAAACACTTGCGCATGCGCAACTGGTTACTATGACGATAACGGAGCAACCAGTGGAGGAAGTTGTTCAGTTAGTAAGTAATGAGAAAATGTTATGGCATTCTGTGTAACATGAAATCGTGTAATAAGTTGCTTGATAAAACTGTTCATGATCAGTTTTTGTATAGATCATTCGTCTGGCCAAACTTTAAAACTTTAATACGATGTATATTTGTAACACTCCATAAAAGATACACGAACTCTTATGCTTGCTGACAATTAACCCTTAGAATGCTTGGTAATAGATATATGTCTGTGTTGTTTTCTTTCAGAAACCTTAAATATCTGCTTTATTTTGATGAAGAAATATACTCTGAGCAGCAAACAGGTTAGATCACAGGCAAGCCGCCGATTTATCTGGATCTAACCTCTTTGCATAAGCATGAAGTTGGTCCCAACACTATACGGGTTAATGTCTATGTAATACAATGTACATAATGAAGCATGTAATCGGTTTTTGCATTATAAGGGTTAGGGTTTATTCAATTCTTACATAGGCAGGTTTTCTTATGAAACTAACTATGCTTCCTCCAACAGAACTTGCTCTTGGTGCCGCCTGCTCTCAGACAGACGCTTGCGCAGACGTGAAGTCAGTTTGCAATACAACATGTACATGTATAACAGATTATTATAACAATGGCGGAACCTGTGAGCCATGTAAGTTTTCCAATAAGTCGACATATGCAGATTATTATACAGATTTGCAATGTGTATATTTGTGTTTTAATTGTCCATTGTTCTGGCTATATAGTGTCTAAATGCATTTCCTAATTAGTGTTTCTTGTCAGAATTAAAGCTATGACAAATCATATTTTCCTCTAAAAGGTAACGGTTTGTTAACCAATAAAAGTGAAATAAAAGTTTTATGCGTCAGCGTATCATAGAACTTTTCTTAGCAGGTGCCTGTCGATTGTTTTTTACGAGTATTCATCCCTCTTTTTAGAAGTCAAATAGCTGCAACCACAGTTTGTGAAAAAGCACTTTAGAACGACTTAATACATATTGAATGCATTATATTGTTATGATATTGTGGTAGTTTGCTATGCTTCGACTTTCTTTTGTATAATAAATGACTAATTTTACAGTTTTGGCGACACTCTGACATTCATTTTTATCCAAATCTCATAACAGTGCTTTATATTGGAGAAAGTGGTGGTACGGCAGCTAACTGTGGGAAACAATGTGGAATGCCCATTTACCAAATTGTGCAGCTTTTTGGCAACACTCTTCCTCTAACATTCATTGTATCCATATCTTATAACAGTGCTTTATATTGGAGAAAGATGTAGTACGGCAGCGAACTGTAAGGGAAGCAATGTGGAATGTTCCGGAAGTCCAACCACCTGCAGGTGCCCGTCTAATAGATTCCTTGATGTAACCTCAGGAGACTGTCTTCTCAGTAAGTGATTGGGCAGATCGAGGGTTCAATGCAATACTATAGTAAGCGCCTCATGTTTATGAAGCACTTACTATAGTCTTGCATTGAACCCTTGAGATGTAGTGTGACATTGAAAATACAGGTCTGATGTATGTATACGCCATTCAATATACAAATTATTCGTTTAGATCTTTATGTGGTTTTAGTATGTATACATACGTACATACATCTTATTTGCATTCGCAAATGATGTTTGCCTTAAGCCATTTACGTTTCATACATGGGAAAGAATTGGGTATTCAACGTAAGATGTAATTTATCACAAATAAGAATGCAATATGGGGTTGGGTTTCTTTCAAAAAGAGTTTTACTCTCTTTTGTTACGAAAGGTTATTGCCTCGTTAGTTGGTAATGTTGGCATTGTGAGGATTGTCCTGCTCTGGCATTTGTGTAGAGGAAGGCAATTGCAACTTAAGCTTTATTTTATATCTTTGTATGTATTTCGCTTTGGTGTGTCCTTTCGTAACAAACCTTTCCCTAGCCTAATACTGTTGGATCACCATGAAATGTGATTATAACGGAAAAAACTGTTGAAAATGGCTTTAAACTTTATACAAATTGTATGTATACAAATGATGTTGATTCAAACAATGTATGACTATTTCATTCAAATATGTTATACTCTGACCACTTTAAAGAAATCCTACTAATCAATGGTAAACCAAGAGACCCCTACTACAATTACTTTAAAATATAACATCAATGTCAAACAGAAGCTTTTATACCCTTCATTTAAATGTAAGTGATGCAACATTTCACTTTAGACAGAAAAGGTAAAAGACATAGACATGTTACTATCAACGAGTATTTATAGTAATACTTGTATAACATGATTTATAGTGTTACCAAACCATTTGTGCACATTTGTGAATCTAAAACACAGTTCTCTTTTTTGTTAGAGTCCTGCTTGGCGCAGTGGTTAAGTTGTTAATATTGTGACAGTCCTCAACAGCGGCTATTGTATTTTTCGTGAGTGCGTCTTTTGGCAAGACACTGCAAAGTTCTGTCTAGTACTGGTGATATCAAAGAAAGCCGTAAAGTAATTGACATACTGTTGACACGGTATCAAACCCCCATACAAACAAAACAATCACTTTATTTCAGTTCTGAATCCAGGACTACACTCTGCTAATATTTCCTTTGATCATTTGTAAGGTTGATACGACATGATTCTTTTTTTTTATCTTATACCATTGATTAATTTTGTTCATATGAAAAATCAGTCCACAACTTGGAAATGATATCATGTAGTTCTGCCAAGGAACTACCACAAGAGTCGATAGTTGTAGTGAGGGCAACATATCGAGGTTGTTAAGCCTGCTTTCAAATTTTATTTCAGGATCGGCGGCCATTGGAGAAGCGTGTGTAGCCGGCCAGTGTACAGCCAACAACGCTGTGTGTGATTCAGGTACCTCGACCTGTCAGTGTCCAGATGGGTACCAATATGATGGAGCAACTTGTCTATGTAAGTATTTATTCCCCCATACACCCTACTCGGGTCCATTGGTAGGGCGCCGGCCTCGGGATTGGAGGGTTCCGGGTTTGAATCCAGGTCGAATCATCGGAATTGTCCTGAGCCAGAAATGCATGCAACGTTGCTCCTCTCCACCAAGGTGTATGAATGGGAACCTGCGAATGAAGAAGCCAATGTGCATTGGCTGCATTTTCGCAATTTCTTAACGACATGTGTATCACCAAATGATCGGGAAGATAATTCTAAAAGTCGTTGAATGTTACTAGCATAGCTATTAGACTATAAACACTACAGTTTTACCTTTGTATATTAGTACATTATAAATGTGTGAAATGATGACGGGAAAATGTTTAAAGCAACAGTGATTAAAAGAAAATGCCATGAAAGGATTGTGGATTTTTCATTCAAAATGATTATGAAAAAAGAATGAAATGTTTACTTCGTTTGCAACTTATAATATCCCGACCCACTATGTGAACATTTGTTAATATATATACACATTGCCCGGATCTAAGTTAAAGGGAGATAAACAAGCAGTTAATTGGACTTGTAAGAAAATGTAAGACTAAAATCTAATAATAATGAACATGAATGAATAGGCATAAGTACAAATTCTACTAAAGGCATCATGTTTTGCTGCATATCACAAATGGTTTTACCGACCATAACCAGACCTTGTGGGTAGGTAACCTTTGGATCTCCTTCAATCAATTACCATAGGGTTAGCACAATGCGACTTAAACGTCACCGACGTGATATTGAAAACTTACAAACAAACAATACCACCGATTCATTGTCCTTTGAAATGAATTTTCAGCAATCCACTCGACAGACACTCATTACTTATGACAACAAATTCATATAATAAACTAAAACATGAAGTATCTTTTATTATATTGTTGACCATCCACGAATAATGTCCTAGGCCAACTTAGCAAGTAGTGGGGCGCTATTATCTCTATTTTTGATAATTTCCCAAGACTATCGATACATGACGTTGATTGTTTACCCGCCATGGTACTATGAGTTGATAAATGTTTCTGTTATCATTCCAGTGTGTCCATCTCTTGACTGGGAAGTGTTCAATGGCAGCTGTTACTTATTCAGCACTGAGGAGCTCCGATACAACCCCGCAAGGGTAAGCAAACCTGCTGGCTAAACAGGGCAAGCGAAATATATAATAGTTTTTTTTAATCAAATGCGTCCTGTCTAAGAATAGTTTCAGACTAAATGACTTTTCGCATGCTGGTTAAGGATGGTCGTTTAAAACAAGATCGACTGTTCTTTCATGATTTAGTTTTAACTTATTCATTTTACATCGATTGTGAAACAAATTCTTAAAACCTATATTAATCAGCTCGACTCTGCTTTCTAGATCACAACCAGTACTCGCATCGAATGTGAATGGATGAAAGGTCGCAAGGCGGAAACCGCTTCACACGGGATTCGAACCAACAGCTTTTGTGTCCGGAGGACGATGCTTTATCCCTGGACCACTGTCCTTCCCACAATGGGGTAATACATGTGTTCTCATGTGATAAGGCGGATGGTCGTTACTATGTTTTTTTTTAACAATGTGAATCATCGATACTATCAAGAAATAGAGTATTCAATAAATTTCTTTTTTCAGACATTATGTGACAGGTTCGATACATCAACAGAAAATAGCAACCTTGTACAGGTCGACACTTCAGCTGAACTGTTTTACTTGAAGAATGTCATGAGTAACCGCGTGTTCCAGCCTACTTCTGGTATGAATCATTTTGTATTCTTCCGCTCTAGCTTCAATGCTGAATGTTCACACATGAGCTTGAAAGTCAAAATGCCGTTAACCCTTAACCAAATACCAAATATTCGACTGTGCCGAATTGAAAGAGTTTGCAGACAACATTTCAAAATGTGATGAAATTGAAATATATTCCTCGGGTAGGGCAGAAAACATTGTGGGAAAAGGAAAAATTGCTCGTTAAGAGCAATTTCTCCTTTTCTCACAATGTTTTCCTGAGTCGTCTGCGACAAACTGATTAAATGTTGTTATTGTTTGGTAATGGATTAAAACAATATATCCTGTGCATTTTGGTGGTCCAGGGGTTATGCGTCGGCCTTTGGACACGAGGGTTATGGGTTCGAATCACTTGAGAAGCGGGTTCCGCCTTGCGGCCTTTTATTAGTCCATATTCATGCAAGTACTGGATATAATCCAGGAAGCAGAATTTAATAGTGATTGATCCAAGTTGTAAGTACTTGTTTCACAATCGATGTTTAATCAGTAAGTGTAAACTAAATATCGTGGTATAATATAAAAACAGAAAATGGCTTTTGAATGCAGATTTGGTTCAAATGGTGTTAATACATCTAGATTTAAGCAGCTGCTAAGCGTTTGATCTCAAAATTGTTGAAATGCTTTTGGATTTTGATTTACATTATTAACAGTATACATGCTCGAAACATTTTAAGATGAACCAGTATGTCTTCCTATGGCTTCGTTTCAGCACGAATAGTACAAAAGTTAAGATTTTGTGTAGTGTTGTAGACATCCAAGTTTCTTCACATCTGTGAAGCAGTAGCTCTAAAACAGTGTACATTGAATGAATTTGTTTTGGAATGTTACATTGTTGTTAAGCAGTAATTTGTTTTATATCTAAGATATACATGTTAACATATATAAGTTGTTGGTGGGACCATCTAAATATACTTTTCGAACCAATGGCTGCCTTTCCATTGAACTTAAGCGTATTAGATACTTGACGTCATTCTGGGGTTTCATGTGTGTTTTTATGATCTCAAATATGTCAAATATTTCAACATTCATTGCCATTTGAGACCTATAGGAAGCGAACTCACCAGGAATGGAAATATGTATACGTAGAAGCATTCATCTAAGCTTCTCTTTATGGTCTTTGATTTGAATCTTTATTCCTTTGATGCAACAAATGGTACAATTGTCATGTTCAGGCTCCTATTCAAAATAATGTTGTGTAATTATATTACAGCTTCATATGTTTGGTAAAGAGCATGTTCATGTATCTGGGTTTAAGAAAATGTCTATTTTATTTAGTGAGTACTTTACGTTTGTGAAAGGCTGAAATAGTCCTGAACTAAACCCTCCATGTATATGTGTAGGCATATAGTAATTTCAAGTTCAAACAATTGATGAGTCTAACATTCACATGTCGTTGCTATATTACTATATACTTTACATACACATGGGCCACATCACGGGAAAAGGGGCACTCAGACATAGCAAACAGTGTAGCCCCAGGCCAGCCGCCACGTCACTGACGTGGCGGTTGGTCTGGGGTTACACTGTTTGCCATCTAAGAGGACATCAAGTTCTACCTTTCAATTAATACAAATGATAACTGTCGTGACTAGATGCTGGAATAATAGCGCTAAGAAAGAGCTGAGTCAGTGTTTTTTATTTATGTCCGAGTGCCCCTTTTCGCGTGACGCGGGCCATATTGTATCTAATCATAAATGTGTGAAGTTAATACGAGATATATTATATGGATATACAGGGTATAACTATTTAACGTGTCTCGCCATGTGGAGTGTCTCTCCAGTGATTTGTTAAAGAAGAAAATACAATTAGATGATATAAATTTGTTATTTGATAGAACAAAAGTGATTACCATGGTAAAATTCGTTTTTGTTTTCTTTTTGTATTATATGTACTTTATATAATTGTTAATTTATATTTATTCATACTGAGACAAGAAACTGAATAGTGTTTGTCTTGAATAAAGTGTTGTCATTGTCTAAATATACAAATCTTCTTACTTAACATAGAACCCTCTTTTTTCGGTTGTTCATTAAAAGCTTAATAACAAATGCATTTTGATATTCAGTCATTAATAATTACTCTTGAAGGTTATTGGAATGATTTGTATGAAGTAACAACCAACGGAAACGAGGTTTGGAGAACATCCGGGGATCCCTTAACAGGTTTGTCCAAGTTTATTTCTGTTTTAAACCTTTCCCAAACAATAAAGACATTTGACCACTTTTTGCAGACAACTTTAGAAAACATTGTGGGAAAAAGGAGGAATTGCTCGTAACGAGCAATTTCTCCTTTTCCCACAATGCTTTTTCACCTATAAAAGATTATTTTTCAATTTCATTACAATTTGAAATGTCTGCAAAGTCCTTCAACTTAGGACAGTAAAAATGTGGCGTTTTGTAAAGGGTTAAATCAGACCATTATCTATTTCTCTCAACGTTTAAGCATAGGCTTATTGACTGTTTTTCACAAACGCTACACAGCGGTATAGAGACCCCATCGAAAGCTACACACTATCAACATTATAAATCACGACTTACTGTAGAACAATACTTAACATATAAACTACGAACTCAAAATGATTTAGGCAAATTATAGATGTTCGTGTCATAAGCTTATGATTGAGCAAGGTAGACACTTAGCAGTCGATAGAAAAATAATTATGTCCAATATATAATAAATCAAATATTTTAGTAATTGTAGATGACCACTTTTTGTACGAATGTACTTCATACAGCTATACATGTATAAGAAATGATTACTTTATGCCATCATGGCTGATAAAATAGTCTGCTGCGTCGTTATATAGAATAACGTCCTCAAATAAAAAGGTTGAAATAACAAGTGTTACCAACTTCTTGTTTCATGCTTTTCAATTGAGAAAGGATTGCTTGAAAGATAATGGTGCATGAAGTGGTATACATGTACTCAATGTATCATCTTCTGTCAAACAGACATTCTTTATCATATTGTATCATACTAGAAATGATAAAAACTATGTTACTAGGTAGTCAAACTAATATGACGCGATCGAAAAATAGTGAGAAATTTTTGTATCGGGCACGTCAAACTTTCGAACGATTCATTCAATGGAGGACAAAAGCGACTTTTGTCGCACCGTTTCAAGACTCATATTTCGATTGTTATTGAAAATTATCAAATCATTGTATATTGATCCTTTTTAATCAAACCATGCACTTTATATGTCTGTATTCCGCTTATTTACTTTGTAAGAACGTTAGTTGAAGCCATTGATTGATGGTTTAACATATCTTCTCATATCAATTGACTTTGGATGACCATTTGTGCTTTAAATCCGAAAATATGAATGAAAAAAATCCGACATTATTTGGATCGTTCGAAATTTCGACGTTAGATTGCCCCATCATAAAAAAGGATGCAATCTTCACGTCGAATTATTTTGACTATGTTACTTGGTTACTCTCTTGTTTCAAAACATGTATGTAAAACATGTATTATAGGCCTGATACCAGAATTGTTGAGATGAACAGTTGTATTTGTATTGCTTTCCTCAACGCATCTGTATGATGGTTTCTTTTTGCCAACTAAAGAATTAATTTGAATTTAACTGAAAAAATGTTATCATCAAACTCACAAACGTTTCAATGTTTCTCGTAACAGTATCGGACTGGACTCCCGGACAACCGAGAGAAGACAATAACACAGTACAGAAATGTACCATATTCTACGGGCCTTTCCTTTATAGACAGATGGATACCACATGCGATGGACGATTGGCTGCTCCTTTGTGCGAAATCACGCCGGCCTAGGGCGGTTTCAATCTGAACACATCGGATTTATCCAATGAAAACGCCTCTGAGATAATAGGGATGCCGCCATATTGTTTCTCTAGCTATTGATGTTATTGTACTTTCGATTTCAAATATAGTTCTTGAATTTGAAATCTGTAGTCATTTGTTTTTATGAAGGAAACAGTTATATTCATCACAACTTATAGTGTCACTATTATGTTTGAGTAACCGATAAAATGTTATCTAAAATGATGCTTAACACTTACATATACATTGAACTACTTAACGTGGACGCCTAAAGGAAATGTGTTATAAGCCGGGGTCGATTCACCCGAAATATTGTAACCCTACACTTATATCCGAGGTGTATTTCTCAGTTCACGGAGATACCCGAGTATTCAGATCGGAACGGTATATGTAGTGTAGCCCGTAGAATGCTGGGAAATTTTCTTATAATAGATTTGTGTGTCGTCTATTTTCCAAAATCTTAAATATCTGCTTAATTTTGACGAGGAAAGATACTCATAGTAGCAAACAGGTTATATCACAATTTACTTGGCGGCTGGCCTGAATCCAACCTGTTTGCATAAGCATGAAGTTGGTTCCAGCACTATTAAGGTTCATGCGATATTCAATGAGTTTCCTGCAAATGATGCTCTGCTTATCTTTTGAGTAGACTCCTTTTGAGGACTCGTCTTTTGGGGTTGGATTCGTTGTTGTGATCGGTTTTTTTTTTGTTTTTTTCTTTTTTACACATCGATAAAAGAAAAGTTGAATATTTTGATCGGGCATTGATTCTTTAACCCTTACTCGATGAAACTTCAATTTGAGGCTTCTATCGCAGATGTACATATAAAACCACAGTACAAAAAAGGATAGTTTGCGCTTAGGGGCAATCTATTCTTTGGACATACTGCTTTCAAGGTTCTGCGTTTGAAGTATAGTTTCATAATCTATAACTCATTTTACCTTAATTTGAGTGTTTATTTCTTGGCGGAATTCTGCTTTAAAATATCACAAACGCTTTACTGTCATATGATAGATACTGAAATATAGTTATTGAAAGCAAATTTACATCGTTTTTTAAGTCTTTGAAGCGTTTATACAGTGAACTAACACGTATTTTAGTCCAAACACGTTACTCTGCTTGTGAGAATAACCGCTTATAAACAGTACATACTTTATTACCGCTTATAAACAGTACATACTTAATGACCGCTTATAAAAAGTACATACTTAATGACCGCTTATAAAAAGTACATACTTAATGACCGCTTATAAAAAGTACATACTTAATGACCGCTTATAAAAAGTACATACTTAATGACCGCTTATAAACAGCGCATACCTAAATATATCGACGCTTCCTGCATAATGCTTTCAAAAGCTACTTTCACTTGTACATCAAACAATGATAAAGAAACTGCACTGCTTCAGTGACATATTTTTTACTTCCAAATGTACTCAACTGTGAACAAACACCTTTAAAATTTTCGAGAAATGCACTCTAACATAAAAATGGACATTACGACTACAAGCAATAATAACAGTACGTTTTGTTTTTTTAACTTTTTTATTCCGTTTCTATTTCTTATTCTTGTGAATTCGACTACATGAGATAAAATACAATTTGTATTTTCTTTCGATCGACAGTTGTTATGGTAGAGCATGAATCGGGGTCGTTGAAATTAGACGTTATATCCCTACCAAAGTTTGCATAGATTGTCAAATAGTTCATGGAAATGCTTTCAAGCTACGTCCGAAAGGTCGTTGATCTAGTAAATTTGTATCAAGTGGTAAACGGAAAACTGTCGTACCTCAATGTGTGTTTTTACAGGAGGAGTAACAACGATTTTCCATTTAGCCTGCGATGTAAATACACTACATCTATATCCATTGAAAATCTAGATAGGTGCTAAATCCCTTCAGTTTTGACACATTAAAGAACCTTTGATTCTACGAAAAAATATAAAGAAGATCCAATGTCTATTCATATATTTTCATTCATTTAGTGGAAAAAGTTAAAATCGAAATATGCGAGATATTCCATTTAACACATGTACACGCATTCAAGCGAATTAACAAATTAATGAGATTTCAATAACACATCAAAAAAGAAAACCTCTGTTTAACCCATTACCAAACAATAACGAAACATAACTACTTTTTTGAAGACTGCTCTAGAAAACATTGTGGGAAAGCATTGTTTTCTTACAATGTTTTCTGCCATATCAGAAGATTATTTTCCCATTTCATCATATTTTGAAATGTCGTCTGCAAACTCTTTCAATTTGGGAAAGTCGAAAATTTGGTGTTTGGAAACGATTAAAATGCCCCTTTACATATATTACGACGGGAACCAGGGATATTTGACGGGTTCCCTTAGTCTGTTTAAATTGCCTCTTAACATAGTGCAACGGGAACCAGGCTATATTTGGAGGGTTCTCTTCGATTTTAGGCACACGTGGTGGAGGTGTATTCACATCTCTTCGCGGTATCGTCCCACACTAGGGAAGCGGGGCATGGTCTGTCGTTATACATAATCTCGTTGGAACATGTCGCATATACATTGCAGCCATTACAAGATTGGTAGTCGCCGTTACTTTGTCCGGTACACGTGGTAATGCAAGCTGAAAGGGCGGAATGATATACAGAAACACATTTGTAAATTTGGGTGGGAGATCGGAATGTATACCATCGGCCTTGCGTTCAATAAAGTAAAATGTGGTTGGTGAACAACTTGTCCAGCGGAAATCACTGTTTTCAAACGTTCGCTCTCATTCGGGGAGATAATCAAAGCATATCTTCGTTTCATAAACTGGTCCCCCGCTGTTTACCGATTTCACTGTGTTCCAAAATTTAGACAACGGGCAGCCTACAAATTCTGAGCGATTTGATTGGTCAGAATGCAACACGACAGCAAAACTAAGAAGCAACATACCCGGTCGATTTCCCTGAGTTTTGAGAATGTTAACGCAGACAGCCATTTATCAGAATTAGATTTATACGATCAATTCTATCCATAAGTTTGTAATATCTCCCTTTCCGAAATATTATGACAAACAATTACATAATAGAAACTTCTTCTTACGGCAACTTCGAACCGGCAAACGATTATCTATAAGGACAGTGTGCTGTTCTCATTTCTTCGGTTACCAGCCAGAATTCTGCCTGGTAAATTTGTATCATACCGGCCTCTTTCTTCGGTAGAGGAGAGACCGGTTCTCAGTCTATTCGTTTCAAGTCAACGACAACATTATTTAAATTATGTACGAGTGCGTCTATGTGCAAACATGGTCCTGAAGTTATAGCATTGTCAAAATACTCCTTTCTGGGATAAATAACAACTTATGACTCAAGTTTCTCAAAGTTCAAATTAAAATTTAAACAACTGTAATAAGTTCATTTCAGTTTTATCATGAAATTCTATGTATTCGTAACACAATCGATGCAAGCAAGCAACGAAATGATCGCGCAAGTCCATCAACCTTGCACGCAAGATTTTAACCAAGCTTTTTATAAGTACAAAAAAAATCCATTTTTTATTGGAAACAAAACCCAGAGTTAGGGGAGTTTATATAACCTAGGATAATAATTTCAAAGACTTACGAGAATGTTAAGTGTCAATTAGATCACTGCAGTTGCTGACTTAGAAACTTTCATGTCCAAACTTAACCAGTATTTTTTAAGTACAAAAGGCAGAAAAGTTTGCTTATTAAAATAAAAATAAGCAGAGTTATTGAACTTGGTCCGTCCCACTTTTAAAGGGTATTAGATGATTTTTCAATAGTTTTATGTTCAATTTCAGTTGTACTAGAACTCCCAAGCCGTGACTGTGTGTGTGAGCGTTATTATCACTTAAATGTTGGTTGATGACAAAACACACTACATGTACATGAGAGTGTACCTTTATTCATCTACACAAATGAACCACGGGCGTTAACCCTTAAAATGCTGGGTAATTTTCGGAAAATCCACTTGTGTGTCGTCTGCTTTCCAAAACATCAACTATCCGCTTAATTGTGGCGAGGAAAGATACCCAGAATAGCAAACAGGTTCGATCACAGACCAGCCGCCATTTTACTTGGCGGCTTGCCTGGATCTAAACTGTTTGCATAAGCATGAAGTCGGTACCAGCACTATAAGGGTTAAGACATATGTAATACAGTGACTTACTAAAACAGGTCGTTGACGTAAACTCGCACCTCTTCAATGAGTCATCCCACACAAGACTGCTTGGGCACGGCCGGTTGTCGTAAATTGTACCACTGCTGCAGGTCACATAGACGTCACATCCGTTACATGATTGGTAATCCCCGTCAGTCACGCTAGTACAGTCGGAAACACATGGGTCTGCGTGAAAAATAATGGGAACATTTCAATCTAATATAAGTTTAAATATACATTCAGTTTATTCATCGAAAAATAAATAATATACATACATATCAAGTTATACAACACGGATGAAAAGGATAAGAACGAAAGCAAAGACTTATTATGTTCTTTTCCAGTACCCTTAGCGGATAGGCGACGTTACATGTATTTGTGATAAAAAGGAAAGTAGATAAAGAAAATAACAAAAGTTACACATTGATTGGAAAAGATAAGAACAAAGAAGTAAGACATTTTGTTTTTGAATGTTGGAATATTGGAATGTTGGCGTGGACTGTTTAAGGATCTACATGAGATATGAACCATGATACAAGTTCTACAACAAGTATATTAGCAGAAAATACATGCATTGAAAAAATGTGAAAAATCGATTTGCCTTTGGCAACTACAAATTTCATATAACACAAAACAAAGCAGAAGAATACAATACAACATATGCTAATTAACTCATTTAATGTTTTTGAATTTAAAATACTTTTCAGGCGAAACTGGAACAATTTAAGGTTACTATGACAATTTAGAAGTCTACGTGCTTTGTCAACGCATGTATGTGCAAACATCATTAACAATGTCTGTAATTCTAAAAATGTAAGCAGACAAAGGATAAGTGTACCATTATTCGGACATGTAGGACATTTTAAAGTCGAATATTCGAATATGTTCGAATCTTAGTTACCGAACATTCGAATAGTGATTTAATGATTCGCCCTGATCCCGAATTTTAAAGCGATTATATTCCAATCGATATACGGGAAAAGAATGAAAAGAACCTATAGTCAAATGTTGACTTGATCAGCTCTTTCTAATTTTCCTCGGACGTTTTGTCACGTAGGCTTGTTGAACTCAAGTTACCGAGTAAGGCCCGATAACCACATGACCATTCAGGACATTACAGCTGTTATATCATGTAACATAATCTAGATCAGTGCCTGTAAGAGTAAATTTCGTTATCATGGCAAGCATAATTTGGCTAACTGTCAAGTGAATAGTAATTGTTTAGCCCTTATAGTACTGGGACCAACTTCATGCTTATGCAAAAAGGTTCGAACCAGGCCAGCCGCAAAGTTGAATTGACGGCTGATCTGTAATCTAACCTGTTTTTTACCCTGAGTATCTTTTCTCAGCAAATTTTCCAAAACCTGAAGGCAAATTACCTTGGCGGCAATTAGGAAAACGTCTTGCCCATGGGGTTAGGGTTAGCAAAGCCAAACAAAATGTAGTATTTCTATCAGGAATCATGCATTTGTCTTCCAGTATCAACACCCGACGCTTACCACTAAACCAACACTGAACCATCGCGGATTGATATAAAGCCGTCAGATTGACCTAACGCTTTGTGAAATTTGGACCCTGTAATAGTTCACACTTGCCTGGATACATTGTCATGAGAACTTTCACAATTTAAGTATAAATGAGCGCAAGTGTGGCTTTAAATATCAGCTTAATTTTGATGTGGATAGTTACTCAGTGTAGCAAACAGGTAAAATCACAGCTGGCCAATTTATTTGGCGGCTGGCATGTGACCTGTTTGCATAAGCATGGAATCGGTTCCAGAACTATAAAGGTTAAGCAAATCTAATCCATCTTTTTTTTTTATTACACATAATTTCAAGTTCAATGAACTCGGTAAAATAATCGCAGTCGAAGGGTGCACATGTCCAAAACAGTCTGTCTTCGACAGCGATTTGCCTGACGAGTACAAGACGTAACGCCGTTATAAACCATGGGTTATCATATACTTCCGGGACCGGAAAGTTGATGGTCAACTCATGCGGGGTACATAATGTGGCTTTCATTGAACAAACGTAGGTGAAAAAGCAAACATGGGTTGGCTACTACATGTAGACGATTGGCAAAACTAAATGTAGGAGTTCATAGTCTCATATCTGTGCTAGGCATATTCAGGCGACTTTTACAATTACCTCCCCAAAATACTAAAATGTGCAGGGCAGTTATTATATCAAAAACATAAGAAATTCGCTTAGGAATAGAATTGTGTTTACTTTTATGACATTGCTTGCGGATCGGTCCTGCTGATGGTATCATCACACAAACAATTGGAAATTGCACTGAAGACTTAGATAAAATATGAAAATATGTATTTGGATTGTGTAAGTAAAATATATTAAATAATGAATGTATATTGGTGGGTTTGGACTGTTTTGGTTTTTATTTACAACAAATATATCCGTGTTGTAATTTACCAATAATCCGAAAAAACGGTTGATCTTATAAATATATAGCTTCGCAACATACAGAGATAATCTGTTATTTGTGACTAAAATTAATCTCTCGGAATAAGAGTGTCTCCGACTAAATTCAAGTATTGTTGTTAAACAGTTGTTTTTCTACATCAAAACCATCAGGTATTTGCTTGGGACTAGTTGGTATACTCTAATGACATTGTCTACGGTTCGGTTTTACTCATGGGCCTGTCGCCCAAACAAGGTTTAATCATTAAATATTGAAAATAAGTATTTCGATTGTGTAAGTAAAACATGTTGAATATATCCTGTTTTCATGAGGAATAACCCGTTACAGCGTGCTTTGTTATTCATTTATTTTATTTGTTTTATTTTCTCCTTTTTCATTTCCTTTACTAAGAACAGTCCATGTACTTACTAGAAGATTGCCGTTTGGTAATTCGCTTGTACGATCGCTTCTCTCCAACACTTATGTCTTTGTCCTTGAAAAAGCAACAAAAAGAATCGTATATGCTCAACTAATCTAAGCCGTGTCTGGTTCGCATTTATAGGAGAGACGAACACTTCTAGTTTGATAGAGACTTTACAATGTATGCAACATAAGGAAGAAAAATCGCATCTTCTATTGAATGGACATCATATTAACCCTTTACCAAACGTAAACTTTTCGGCTGTCCCAAATTGAAAGAGTTCGCAGACGACATTTCAATATGGGATGAAATTTGGAAATAATTTTCTGATAGGATAGAAAACATTGTGGGAAAAAGAGAAATACTCGTTACGAGCAATTTTCCAGAGTCCCTTGCAACAAAATGGTCAATGTCGTTGTTGTTTGGTATGGGGTTGAACGAAAGCAGAGTAATTTAGACTTAACTATACTACAATACATGGTACTATAGTACTAAACATTTCATGCTTAAGATTTGCGTTAGTTCATAACAAACATTCTCTCCTAGCTCAATATTGGGCTAATCAATATTGCAAAGTGATACTAAGAGACGCTTCGAATGACGTGTCACATGACAACACTGAGTTTTTATCTAAGATACTATCCATGTTAATCAGTCTTGACGTAAGCAAATAGTACATGCTAAATAAGAAACACACATCTGACGCGTCTTCCATGAATATCTGGTTTGCTTTTGTATGGTGTTTAGGATCGTATCAACAATTTTTCAGTTATGAAACGGCTTTCCTGGACCCCCCCCCCCACCCAGTACTAAGCTAGGGCTCTGAAGTGATGAATATCCGTTACATAATGTAAAACAATGTTATCTGTATTAACACATTACCACATAATGCTACATGTTTGCGTCTTGCATTAGACGACTTTTAACCTCGAAAACATTGGGACAAAAGCCGATAATTCTTGTCACAAGCAATTTCTCCGTTAACCACAATGCTTTCTCAATATATTCACATCTCACAGCAGCAGAACTGAAAAGCTTTTTACATGCTTATATTTTTTTCTAAAGTCGTCTGCTTTACGTAAAAAAATGTCGTCTGCAGGTGGTAATACATTAAATGTCAATGTTAACAATGATTGCATTATCATACGCATAAATACCTGTAAATCCGTGCGTTCAGGAGCATTGAAACTTTCCACAATGAGGGCAAATTGCAAATCTCTCTCGTTTTCATGTTTCTGAAAAAGACAGCTTTCGTAGTAGTGATTCCGATCATTCTGAAACAGGACCCTCTATTATCCTACTCAATCAACACGTGTGGGTATAGGGCAACAGCCAGTAATTTGAATAATTGTTTTGTAGTCACACAAACCGGTATCCGGAGAGATGCCCTCCCGGAGAAGTTCCCACCCCCCACACACACACCAATACTGGAGGGTAAGATATAAGTCCCCGCCCCTGTAAAACAATATGAAAATTTGCTCAATATGATCAATACTTATGTTTTTTTGTACAAGCGAGAAAGCAAATAAGGCAACATACTCGGTCATGCTTCTTGAATATCTTTTTAACCAAATATCAAAAAGGACTATAAGAAACAGTTTTCATTTTGAGCAGAGCGTACCACCGTCCGTTAGTTGGGGGACCGGACCCATTTTAACTACTGACTACATATTCGTTACCTTTGAAGAGAGCAAGCAACACCTATCATTATTAAGCGTCGAGATCAGTCATACAAGAACAAGGAAACCAATTTGTTTCAGAGTCTGTATATGATTGCATGAAATTGTTGATTGTTGAATTTTGTCGCTGTTTTCTTGACTGCAGGAAAAAGTGAGGAAAAATAGCACTTAGTCGCGAAAACTTTACGAGCATTTGATAAACATTAAAGATTTTTTATCTTTTGTCTTTGGTTACTGCACATGAGAAAAAAATACAAACATTCACCTCCATCATGGACAGCTCCGACGATATTTTAAGGAGCGTGTATATGGGTTTTACACCACATCAACATTTGAGTTATGTAGCGATGCCCGACTATCAATGATGGGGGAAGACCCCATACTCAACTACCCATAAGGGCTGGTTAAGGCGTGTAGAACCATCGGCATTTCGTTAGTCAGTCGGGAGACTGCCTCTCATGAAAATCCATATCCCTCCCGGGATTTGAACCCACGCGGAGAGCGGCCATGTGATTTCAAGGCCACGGAGGCCCCTAAGGAGCGTGTAATCCATGCTCATCAGGCAGGTCAACAGACGGGGAAGGTTGGTGAACAATATTGAGTTTTGCATGCTGCTTGAAAAGCTTACCTTAAGATGTGCGTATGTAAGAACTGTCATTAAGGCCGTCATAAACAATAAACCCAACGAAACACCAAAAATAAAATATCTTGTCCTTGCATCATGAATGGGTCTCCCCGTCATCTAGAAGAAGAAAAAAGAAACAGACTCATTGATAGTTTATGTGGTAAAGGTATCCCATGTTAAGCTTTTGCATTAACCCAATAAAGGTTTGACAAAAACATACTTAGCTTTCTCGGCAGTAACCGAATTAGCTCTTATAGTGCTGGAACCGACTGTGTGATTTTGCAAAGAGTTTGGATCCAGGCCAGCCGCCAATTTACTTGGTGGCAGGCCTGTGATCTAACCGGTTTGCTACTCAGTGTATCTTCCTTATCAAAAAACTAAGCTGACATCTAAAATTTGGGAAAACAGACGACACTTATATCTATTTTTTTAGAAAATTACTAAGCATTCTTAAAGGGCAACATGTTTATCCAGTCAATATTGACATCATAACACCATTTTATGTCGTCGCAATGCTGTGACTGAAATTTCATTGTACTAAGTCAGAAATGTATTGTTTTCTGAACATATTGAATGTTTCACAAATACAAATAATAATTCATAAACAAACAAAACGTACCTGTATTGGCTGAGTAACAGTTACAATAGGCGACTTATCTGTCCATTCAACCGACGGCTTCTTTTCCACAATGTTGAGATATTGCGTTTCTTCCATGGCGACAAATAGTTTCTTAATCGAAATTCTTGCGACCTACCTCGATATCTGAAAAATGTCAAATGATGAGTTAAAGTTGTGTATGTTTATGACACAGCCTGTCTGTGAAGCGGCCGAAGAAAATTGTCCCTTCGAACAACCCGATTTTCCATAACATTAGACCAACATTTTTGGCTCGTAACCCTTTACCAAACGCAAATTCTTTGACTGTCCAAAATTGAAAGAATTTGCAGCCGACATTCTAAACGTGACGAAAATAACCTTCTGAAGGGACAGAAAACTTTGAGGGAAAAGGACAAATTGATCGTTACGTTATTGACCTGCAACAAAGAGGTTAATGTCGTTATTGTTCGGTAAAGGAATAACGGACATTCCGATAGTACGCTTTATGTATTATAGACGAGCTGTGCGTTAAAAGCACAATCTCACAAATTTTGATTTAACATTTTGAAACAAATTGTTTTCTACCGATAAAACGACAACTTTATCTTCTTAAGTGAACTCAGAATATATGAATACAGCTCCTCAACACCATCTATAACCGTACATTAAAAATATTGCAACCTGTTTAAACAGGGTTATGATTTAACCAACAAGCTAAACTTAGAATGAGATGTTCTAGTTTTAGATACCATCGTCAGGAGGGTCTTCGGAAATATTTAACCACTCGTGTATTTTGTTTGCATAGTCTAATTAACAGCTATGGCTAAAAGCATGTAGGTGCTGACTTTGCCAAATAAGATAATTGGAAATTGAAGAAAAAAATAATTTCGTGACGTAAGCAAGTTGTGAGAGAAGGAATTCCTGTATTTACTTCTAAACCGGCAATCCCATAAAAGCACAGACAGATGCGGAATTTTGGATTATCCCAAATTTTGGGAGTTTGCACAATGTGATGAAATTGAGAAATAATGTTCTTTTTTGGGCAGAAAACATTGTGGGAAAAGGAGAAATTGCTCGTTAAGAGCATTTTCTTCTTATCCTACGATGTTTGTCAGAGGTATCTTCAAAAACCTGGTCAAACACCGTTATTGTTTGGTAATGGGTTAAAGAAATGTTTTTATTTTTGTAGAGTTTGCACTGGAGTAGAATTAATATTTTAGATCAACATTGTGTCCGGGTAGATTGTTATTTGAAGAAGATCGTAACAGTGTCCCTCTGTCTGATTAGCAAACCAGTCCATCTTTTCAAAGGTGTTTGCTCACACATGATACAGTTTGCAAGTCAAAGTTAAATGTCAATTATACAATACAAGATTTTCAATTGCGTTGTAATATTTCATGGAAAATAGCTACCAAACGCAAAATTGATTAAAAATGTATCAATATATCTAAGTATGCATAAACGGTATGCAATGGATTCCAAAATCGTTGCAACACTTTTTGGTCTTAACACATATCATTTTACTGAAAACGTGCATTTTATATTTAAAGGCACATCAAAGGAGAGGAGTACAAATAAATCACTGAAAAAGTATATGGAGTTCTTTTATTATGTTCATAAAGTCGTGAGAATTAGTTGAGTAATGGATTGAGACCCTATTAAATAGACTCATTTAAAATTAGTTATTTGTGCTTGAAATATAGTTCTCTCCAATTCAATCATGTTTATCAACAACGTGTTTGTTTACATATTCAAAATAATGAATTCTGATTGGTCGGTTCAAAAATGTGTGTATCAATTGTCAAGGTCAGAGGTGAGGAATCAGGAAATCTGAATTATTAAACTTGCTAATCTGGGTTATTTCTGGTTTACTTTCACATTTGAGTTTTGCTGATGGTGTTTTCTGGTAATAACTTTCTGAATCTGTCCAAAAGTTTACCAAATAATATAGTTCGATATAGCATTAATCTCCTTTTGTGTGCCTTTAAATAAGGCCTTATTTCTCTTCCAATGGCTATCCTCAAGTATGACTGACACTACAGCTGCTTAACAGTTTTAACAATAGAATTTGATCTCCACCTTTCCTCAAATCTGTGAACAAACACCTTTAAAGTTCTGAAAAAATGACCGTGTTACAAACGTTTTCATGTTAAATGTTATGAATTAGACGTACACTACCCATTTCAATATATTACACCATCCTTCGGCCGTCTTTAATCAAATCTTGGTGATGATTATCATAAATGTACCAATACATTCGGATATGAAAAGGCATATGAACCAGACAGGTTCATTTGCATGATAAACAATTTATACACGTAAATACACGTGGAAACGAAAGGTTGTCATAAATGAATAGAGACTTTAATCCTTAGAACGCTGGGTTATTATCTAAAAATAAATTCTTATGTCGTCTGCGATCCAAAACCTTAAATATCTGTTAAACTTTGACGAGGAAAGATACTATTGGAAGCAAACAGAATCAATGTAAAACTAGGGTCAAAAAACGAAAAAATTAAGCAATCAAGTTGATACACTTTGGACCAATACATGAATAAATAGATTAAAAAAGGAGATAAACAATTAAACAAATCTAGGACTTTTCAAAGACAAATGATGACAAAGGAAGACGCAAATAACAAATAGAGACAGATATTCAGTTTTGGCAATAGTGTGTAAAGATAATACTCGAGCGACAATCTTAATTTAGTAATGTATTTCTCGGTTTAAAGTCCAATTTATGATATGACTTATTGTTCGCGAAAATATTGATAATTTCTAGGACGATGAAGGCTCAAATAAGAAGAACTGTCGAGTTTGGAGCAAGGAGAAGCCAGACTTTTATTTAGAGAAACCTCTTCATGATGAAAAATAACGGTAAAGGCAGCACTGAGCTCTTCGGGTGTAATCGGACCATTCTTCATCGAATCGGACGGGGAAAGAACGACAGTGAACAGCGAACAATACCTGACTCTCTTACAAAATAAATGTCTACCTTCCTTACGAAGAAAAGGGATTGAGATCAAAGACGTTTGTTCCAGCAAGATGGTGCAGCACCTCACAAGGATCACAAGTGTGTTGGAATGGTTGGGAGAAACGTTTGGCAACAATGTCATCTCGTTTAAAACTGCTCGGGTCTGGCCACCCAATTCACCAGACCTAAATCCGTTGGATTACTTTTTATGGGGACACGTAAAAGACAATGTTTATGTTCCAAAACCAGACAATATCCAGCAACTTAAATCAGCATTACGCCGAAAAATGAAGAAAATCACCCCTGAGATGTGTGTTAACGTCATTGAAAATTTTAACAAGAGACTTGACGTCATTATTTCACAAAAAGGACGTCACATCGAACATTTGATGTAGTTATGTATGCATGATTATAATACATGTATACAGTTTCTTTTAAACCAGAATAATCCAGGTATCAAATAAAACTTGAAAATATCTAGTTTTAGAATGTGTTTTGATATATTAAATAAGGTAACGAATGTGAGAACTACAAGACGCTGAAACTGTATCAGATATTCTGTATCACCCTGTACACTGTATGATAAATGTACTTTAATTTACCTGCTTTTACCTTAACCATTAATATCCAGTTGGCTAGCTATGTGACATGTGTCACAAATTATTGAGGTGTCTAATTAAATCTTTCAGGGTGACTGAATTCCTTAATGAATAGATAATAACAATCGTACTACACAAGTTGAGAATAATAAGGCCTAGCCTTTGGTAAAGAAGTCTATTCTTAGTGTCACAGAATATATTAGAAAAAAGAAACTGGTATAATTCTCTTCAAGTCTATATCAGAGTTATTTGACTCGGTCAGTAACATCACACAATGTCCATGTCCATATAGTAGTTTATGCGAAATAAGAGATATCTTACTTGGACATGGACCTTAGATTATGACCCTGAATACATGTGTGATGTATCAACCCATTCCATACAATGTTTTATGAGATACAAACTTGCATGTCCAAACTTAACCAAGTTTTTCTTAGTCCAAAAGGTCGCATAGTTTGCTTGAATTCAAGGCGAAAGGTACGAAACTTTGTCAGGGACCTTAGATTATGACCATGAACACATGTGTGATGTATCAACCCATTATATACAGTAGTTCCTGAGATGAAAACTTGCACGTAAAAACCTATCACGGATTTTCTACGTACAAAAAGCCGCATAATTTGTTTAAATTCAAAATAAGAGATAATGAAACTTGCTAAACTCGGTCAGGGACCTTACATAGTGACACCGAAAACGTGTGAAATATCAACCCATTCCATACTGTAGTTCATGAGATACAAACTTGAATGTAAATTCTTAACCAAGGTGTGACGCCGACAGCGACGCCGACGCCCGGGTAACTAGTATAGCTCTCCTTATTCTTCGAATAGTCGAGCTAAAAAGCAATCTGTCTTGCATTTTTTAACGATATTCACCATTTGTAAATAGCATTTTTGGTTCGTCTATTGATTTTAGAATTCCTGTAGATATCACCAACATGATATTCCATTTATTTGATAATAATTGCCTAACTGAAGATCGAACGAATAACATGAGAAGCCTAGTCGTACGGTCAATCTTAAGTCTGCAGGAAGAATGGCTAGATTTCCGCATGTTTACCGCGGGTTTACCACCATGAAATGATTATACCATAGCTAAGGATTGAACACACGTAAAGACGTTTCATGTAAATATGTGCCAAACACTCTTACCATGAAAAGATCTTTCATGCGACACGAGTGTTCGTCAAAATTTGAATTTCCTCCAAACGCGAGTCGACAGTTGTTCATTTCTTCAACCCTTCATCTGTAATAATCTAAGGTAAAATACCCATAATCCGTCATTTTGAATATCATTATTTCCTCGGATTACTTCGGGCGTTCTCGGTATACATCGGTCAGGAAGCATGGGCACTCTACCTTAAGACACTCACAGCAGATGGTATAAGAAAATACTGTGAAAAAGAGGAACATCTCGCTTAACAATTAATTTCTCCTGTGTACAAAATGTTTGAGTATCTCGTTAGACAAACATATACACATTTTATCAGGTCTACAGTTCTTTAAATAATAGTAATAAGCTGAAAAGTCTGAGAAATAAACATAAAACATCCTCATCATATGCCATAGCCCACTATACTACGAATAGTTATCCGCTTAACCAATGTGTGAATGTAATCATGGCAGAGTTTAAGTATCAAAGAGTCAATTTGCTTACCTATCGACCGAAGATTTTCAGATAGAATGATTTTATTATTCTAAAACGGAACGCACTATAACTCGCTCATGTACAGGTTCTCACAAGATTTACTCGTGCAAACACACACTCTCGTGCAAAAATACATCATCACATTCGACATAAATATTTCTAACTCCTGTCCAAACATACAAGGTCAAAGGGGGAAACAGTGAACTAAAGTATAATGCAAAATAAGCAGCACAGGGGTTGCCTATAGGAAATACCCATGCTACATGTCACGTGTTATCGCTTGTACTTGCATACTTGAAATATCTTCCATTCGCATATATTTCATGAGAGGGTGAGTTAAGAAACCATCAGTTAAATCACTGTTCTTTATTGATAAAGCAATACATATCGAAATAGACGGTAGATGAGTTGGTTTTCCTTTGCGAAGATTTCGGTACAAAACGACGAGTGGATGTATTGTTTCACTCAGATTCAAAGCATTCGACGGGACTGTAGGTTTTGTTGGTTTTATGAATGGCTTCGAATGATCCGAATACCGTTTCACTGCAGAAAAGAAGTGTCTTCTCATACCCCTATAAGATAAGATAATTGTGTTGCAACATTTTGTTTTTTTATAAAGTATGAACAAGTTTTATGTCCAATTGGTTATGGTATAGTACAAACTCATTGTTGATTATTTTTTCACATATCTTTATGACAACCGTTATGAACAAAAGAAATATAAACGTCAGTTAATGCTCTCAAAACAATGTGCATTAACATCACTTGTATATTTTTTTTTCATAAGTGTATTGGACAAAACCGGTTTAAAAACCGGCAACAATTTCTTATAACAATTCAAATTACAAAAAAAAAAGATGGAGATTAGATTACAAAATTGAAATAAACTTTGTCTAGCATTGTCTCATATAGTCACAATGGTTAATTATTAATACAATAGATGAAGTGTAAAAATTCGCAATTTATACGCGTCGCTTACAGTTTAGATCGAAAATGGTTTAACCCCGGGTTATGCTTACCTTGCCGATTGCCTGAGTGCCTATGACACATTGAAAGATAACATAGACAGTATGTGTTGTTGTAGACGGGGGATATGTATCGTAATGTGTCGCTATAGATTAGATCATACAATATGATTCGGGTAAACACTGTGCAAATCGGAGGCATTGATATTTTGATTTATCCTGTCACTAGTGCCATTTTAGGACCGATAACTAGGTACCGTATAACATTTGTGATATCCGGCACTAACCCAATCGGAACTACTCGGGTATTTCCGTGAGCTGTGAAATACACCTCGGATATAAGTGTAGAGTTACAATTTTTCGGGTAAATCGGCATCCGCCAATTAACACCTTTTCTAAGCGTGCAAGTTAAGTAGTTCAATGTGTATGGAAGGGTTGGACATTCTTTAAAGTAATCTTTCTATCAGTAACTCATACCAAATGGCAAAACTGTTGTTGTGACATGTTAAGTTGTTTCCTCAATCAAATTTAAAGACTTTTTAGATTTCACAATTGAGATCTATTTTTAAACACGAAAGTGAACTGACGTCATTCCGCTGGGAACCAATATGGCTTCATCCCTATTATTTCAGAGGTGTTTTCATTTGATAAACCCGATGTGTTCAGATTGGCACTAACCATGTAACACATGCACGTGACGAATCATGACGTCATAAGAACGAAATGACGTCATATTTACATCATTCCCTACTTATTTTTTTCTTTTTTTCTCGTGTTTTATTATTACATCTTGTTTGTTTGAAATACATAAAGGTCACAGGATAAATAGAATAGAAAGTTGGTGTCTGAATGGGAAATGTTATCGGGCAAGGCTTAGGAATATTATCCGTTTCGCCTTCTAGTCGGCTCACCGTATAATATTCCTAAGCCTTGCCCGATAACATTTCCGATTCACGACACCAACCATCTATTCTCTTTAAGTTCTATATTAACCGCAAAATGCAGCGAATGTCGAATTGAATTACGATTTATCAAGTATAACCCATGCTAAGAGATATGGGATTTGTAACTCGGGGGTATTGGGTACCGTTTTACTAAACAGTTTACAGTTAAGCTTTGCGTAAGTCTAAAGCAATAATCTCTCTTATTTCAATATTGGGCGAAACAATATTGCAAAGTAACACATCATTGGAAGCGTATCTCCGAGACGCTTCCAATGACGTGTCACATTACAATATTGCCCTTTCATTGAAAATACCACCATGTTTATCAGTTATGACTTACGCAAATATTTTCCTTATGTCGTTTAGTTAAATGAAACCCTGGGCTCGATCCCTACGGACATCGCGTATACATGGGTAAAAGACGCTTCAGGGCCATAGCCTAGTTAGTATGAATAGGTTTATTCTTGGAAGATCGTGATATAATACCAAATGGTTGACAAGGTACTCAATCCCACATAAAAACAACACAGTGTGACCAACAGTTCATATATATAGATTTCTTATTTATACTTTCCTATTTGTCTTCATTGGCCTTCGTCCAAACCATGCCAGCTTCATTAACGTTGTGACGCAATGAAGGTATATAGGGGTACAGTGTATATATAACGTTCGACAAACTTATAACGTATGTGTCAGAGTTAGTAAATATGGAGAAACCGTTTGTCGCTATGGAAGAAGTACAGACAGAGAGTGCAGTGGAAAAGAAGCCGTCTGTCGAATGGACACACCAGCTCCCGACTGTAACAGGTACACGGCCAGTACAGGTATGCAATGTTCAATACCTTAATTGTTTTAAGTTATCATTAGCTTTTTACCCATACACATTCATTCAGTCAGACTAGTTGTAAAATGATACCTATTGCTAACATTCCGTAACACAGACATAAGATAAAAATGAAAAACTCTGAGTTATTTATTGATCGATTTAGAAAGAACATTTTTGGTTTTTGTTATTAATTAAATGACATGGATCCCATAGACGCTCTTCCCTTCAAAGCCCATTAATGGCCCTTCATTATTATAAAGCAAAAGTTGTCGCTTGATTCGTTCACGGAATGTCGTCGGTTCTTTCATTCATCTGTTGACACGATGTAAAGTCATGTGAATAAAACACTAAGTAAATGCAGATTTGTGACGCTGTTGAACTAGAATTGGAGTCTGTGGTTCTTTTCTCGCTTTTTACTTCCAGGATATTTGTATCGCATGAGTTTGTATGGATAGGTTTTTAACAAACATTATTCGTTTTCGAAGTACCTGAAAAAGCGACAATACTGAACATATTAAGATAGAAACAACCTTAACATGAACGTTCCTTCGTTCCATCTTTTTTAGATGGTAAAGTCACCCACAAAGGCTTCGAGATTGGTGTTTCTAGGTTATGGCGTACTGGTGGTTATATTGTCTGTGATAGCCGTGTTGAGCATTCTTACTTACGCACAAGTCAAGGTAAGTGTGTCCTCCTTACCTGAATACACAGAATGATAGTCTTCCGCGACTACGCAAAATTTTATACATAGTACATGGTATCATGTCTTTAGTTTCTAGGATAATGCGTGCTGGTGATTATATGCTATTTGGTGGTAAAGTTATCTGTGTGCTGACCATTTTAACTTACGCCCAAGTCAATGTAAGTGTGTCCTCCTTACTTGAAAACATAGCTAGTCTTAAGCGACAACGCAATATTTCATACATGGAACATGTATCGCGTTCGGTGTTTATAGGACATGGCATGCTAGTTGTTATGTTCTCTGTTATAGCCGTGTTGAGTATTCTTTCTTACGTTTAAGTCAAGGTTAGTGTGTCCTCCTTACTTGAATACACAGATAGTCTTAAGCGACTTCGCAATATTTCATACACGGTAAATGGTATCACGTTCTAGGATTCTAGGTTATGGCGGGCTGGTGGTTATATTCCCTGTTATAGCAGTTTTGAATAGTCTTATTAAAGTACAAGTCAAGATCTGTTCTCCTTACTAGAATTTACAGTTAGTCTGACGCGAAAAGGCTATAATTCAAATATGACATCAGGTTCTGAGGTTCTAGAAAGTCTGTGATAGCTGTAATGAATATTTTTACATACGCACAAGTCAAGGTAAGTGCGTCTTTATTACACATATAGACAGTTAGTTTTACACCACTACGAAATAGTATATACATGGTATCACGTTCTGAGTTTCTATGATATGGCAAACTGATGGTTATAGTGTCTGTGATAGCCGTAATGACCATTCTTACTTACGCCCGAGTCAAGGTAATTTCGCCTCATAAAAGCGTGTGGTTATATTACATATGGTTGTTGTATTATCTGTGATAAGCGTCAAGACAATTATTACATACGCACACAGAAAGGTAAGTGTGTTTTCCTGTCTCGTAGTTACCTGTACGCAGAGTACGCATGTGTGGTCAAATTTCCAACATGGTCAAGTTTTTCTTTTCGTCTTTCATACGTCTTCGAGGCTGATCAATCATGTTTACGTCGAAAAGCAGCCTGTGTAGTGGAGAGACCACTGTACATTACCCAAGAAAGATATCAAGAGCATGGTCGGTTGCGCCTACTGGTGTGAAATGCTTGTACTGTTGAAAACTGCGTTAATCTTGATTCAATCTGTGTTTATTGTACAGGATAGGGATGAGACAGGAACCAATCAATCTGTACCTAATATGCAGGATGAAGGTGAGCCGGAAACCATTGTGCTGCCACACCGGATCTCGAAGAGAAACACCGGAAGTTAGTATGATCTATTCTCTTCCTTCAAGTAAATCCATTTCAAGCTGCTGTAGAAAAAATCTAAGAAACCTTTATAGTGATCAAGTTTTGTTTAGCTACAGTAATATCTACTTAATATCAAATAAGATAATGATGTTCACAATTAATCTGTTTCGTCTGCCTTTTTCTCCAATTGGGTGAACTTTGGATGGTTTACAAACCTCCACGTATAAGAAAACGTTACATGTCACCAATACATACTTTATGTTCAGAACAATTAAAAATGTAGTGTTTGGTACAACGTTATTGGTTTTGGTTGAGATCATCGAATGTCAAAGGCTTAATGTGTACCAGACCTAAAGGCTTGGTGAAAATGCTTTTTAAAGGTACTTGTTCAAAAGGCGGGAATTTTAAGTAAAAATGAAATGTCGTCGAAATAATACAGTTTTTTTATTGTTTTTTATGTAAATATAACTAAAAAGTTTGCATAAGCATGAAATTGGTTCCAGCGCTATAACCCATTACCAAATAATAACGACATTTGTCCAATTTGTTGCAGACAACTCTGGAAAACATTGTGGAAAAACTTTGCTCTTTCCCACAATGATTTCTCTCCCATCAGAAGATTATTTTTCAATTTCATCGCATTTTTTTGAAATTCTTCCGCAAACTCTTTCAATTTGGGACAGTCGAAAATGTTGCGTTTGGTAAATGGATAAGAATCTATCTTGAATAGGTGCATGCATCGTGTCCTGTAGCGGCCTGCCTAACGGGGATTATCAGTCATGCACTTCCTGCCAGGTCTACGCCAGCTGTTGGAACGAGGTACTAACCGACAACAGACCGTGTTTGTCGGGTCTCATATGGGACGATATTCTCGGGCGATGCGAGTTCAAGTCGCGCACCTGTTCAAATGACGGTACCCCGTCTACCACACTTTCTACGCCCATCCCAACGCCCACGACACAGGCAGCAGGAGATGGAGGTGAGATTTATCTACCTTTATAGCCAAACTTGACTTTTGAGGATTTTTTTATAATGATTTTGAATACATATTTTGGTTATAGTGAAACGTGTTGTTTATAGCACAATAAGAACGAGGACTAAATTGTTTAATAATAAAAAAAAAGTGAAAAGTGTGCACCAAGTTAACGTTTTAAAAGGTACTTTGTAGTAAAGTCATATTTTCCTCTCTTTTTTGTACGCACATAGTCATAGAAAGTTATCGATGTCTCTAGTATGCAACTACACATCTTAATCACCAGCATCTAACCTAAAGCCAATTTCTTAAACATGTACATGTGCATCTAGCAAATAACTGGCAATTTCTTTCTAACACAGCGGAACTCAAGCTATTTGACTTACATACGCACTTCAAACTTAAAGGTTGTATTTGGATAGTTCGCATACAGTATTACTTAACGACCGAAAGAAAATATTTGCGTCAGTCGAAACGGATTAACATGTATATTATATTGAATAAAAACACAATATTGTCATATGACACGTCATTGAAGCGTCTCGGACAAATAATTCCTATGATGTGTTCTTTTGCAATATTGCCTATCTGAATATTGCCAATAAAAGGCAGCGTTCCAATTTGAAAATTCTTTAAAAGCATGCAGCTTTTCAGTTTCCCAATTCAGCAATTCCATCGATACAATTTCCCAAAATCAAGAGGCCTAGGCAAGTTAAAGAAGAAAACGGTATTCTCTTAGAATGTTACAGTATTAACCAAAACATTTTTTTTTCCAAACTTGAAGTTAGCGCATAGGCTACACGTGGAGTGTCGAACCTGTAACAGTTTTCAGTGGTTGTTGTATAAGTCACATTTACCATGACATTTTCTCTAAAATCTTAAGAATTTAGAATCTAATGAATACTATCTATTATCAGGATGTTTCCCTTGTATTAGGAATAGACTCAAGCCGGTTGAATGTGGGAAATTGTTTCGCTAAATTCGCCGAATTGAGAAGCCAAAAAGAAGCTGATATGACTTGGTTTTGGAAAAACGCATGGTTTCAAAGAGATTTCTAATGGGAAAGATGCCTTTAATGGACCCGATACATAACGTAAAAGAGCCCTTATGTTATTCTAATGAGTACACATACTAGTATACACACGAAATTGCTGTTACCTAAGTCGTTGTCGAAATGTCACATGAAAATGCCTTTAGCACATCGACTAATCTTTATTTCACATATTTCATTCTTGTATTCATGTTCATTAACCCATTACCAAAGAATAACGACTTTCAACCACTGTGTTGTAGACGATTCTGGAATACATTGTGGGAAAATGAGTAATTGCTCGTTACGAGCAATTTTTCCTTTCACCACAATGTTTTATGCCCCTTTAGAAGATTATTTTCCAATTCCATCACATTTCAAATGTCGTCTGCAAACTCTTTCAATTTGTGACAGTCGAAAATTTGGCGTTTGGCAAAGGGTTAAATTATGTCAACGATGTACCTAATGGGCTCATAAGCCTTATGGAATTAGGTAAATAAATTTTCAAAAAATTTCAAACTTGTTATCCCTCTGTGTATGTTTCGTTACAGTTTGCATTACGTCATGCGCTGGGAAGGCCGACGGTGCATACCAATCCTGTAACGGCTGTGACGTCTTCGCGTCGTGCGGGGATGAGGTATTGTACGATGACATACCGTGTCCAGCAAACCTCGTCTGGGAGGATACCACAAGGCGGTGTGAGTACACGTCAACCACGTGTGTGGCTGCTACCACCCCGCCCTAAGCAATCGGAACTACTCGGGTATTTCCGTGAGCTGACAAATACACCTCGGATATAATTGAGGGGTTACAGTTTTTCGGGTAAATCGCCCCCTGCATATAACACATTTTCTAAGCGTCTACGTTAAGTAGTTCAATTTGTATAGAAGTGTTGGCCATCATTTTGAATTATTTTTTTATCAGTAACTCATACAAAATTATAAGTTGTGACATATAAAGTTGTTTCCTTAATCAAATTAAACGGCTTTTTAGATTTCACATTTAGGATATATTTTTTTGAAAACGAAAGTAAAGTGACGTAAGTTTCGCGGGAAACAATATGGCGACATTCATATTATGTCAGAGGCGTTTTCATTGGATTAAACAGATACTACCAAATTCAGATTGCATCCTAAGACATGGTCGTTCTGAAACCGCCATACTTTTTTTCTGAGGTTTCTGTTGGTTGGTTTGCACAAGGCAGCACTGAAATTGGCTGGAGTAATTATTTTGAGGATAGCGCACACCACTACCTCCGCTGCGACCTAGGTTGGCAAGGCCGTCCTGGGTACCGTTTTGCTAAACATTTTATACTAAGAACAATACAATAAACAATACAGTATATTTGTATGCATCAAACAAATATACATTGTTAAAAGCAAAAAAAATACAATTCAACTAAGAGACATTTATTTTCTACAGAAGAGCTATTCAAATTCATGTAAGTCTGAAAAATTCATTATAAATTTTCTTAACAAGTTGACGTTATTTATAAATGTTCCTAGATTATTGATAATGTTCGTTGACGCTTTTGACATAAGATCGATAAATTTCTGTTTAGTTTGCCATGTGTAATAGTAATGTTTTAAATGTGTTTGTCGTATTGTTTATATTTGGGGCAGATGAGAAGGAAGTAGTATTCCCTTTCCCTCGTATTCCAAAATTAGACTAAGCAATATTGCAAAGTAACACAACATTGGAATCGTCTCTCCGATACGCTTCCAATAACGCGTCACGTTGTAATGTTGTGTTTTCATTTGAAACACTTGCCATGTTTATCAGTTTTGACGTACGTAATCACTTTACGTAAGCTGTTTAGCAAAGCGGTATCCTGAAAACGCCACACCTTTCATGATGTTACTGATGGTTGGTTTGCACAAAACAGTCCATAAATTGGCTGGAACATTTATTTCGCCTTTCAGCAACCAGTGGAATGAGTCTCTGTTATAATGTCGTGTTGATGGAAAAACCTATATGTATCATATACAATGAACACTATAATAGCATTGTAATAGTTATAGTCCTCAAAAGCATAACGTGACTGTGCAACTAATGGATCAAATTTTCTCTTGTAAATAAAGGAGGCAAATGGCATTTGCCTCACAGAGATAAAAAAATGCATTCGCCTATTTGAATATTTCTGTACGGGAAGAAATTTTTAATTGTTAGTTTTACCAATCAGGGTTTAAAAATGTGGTGATTTACTTTTTGCTTACAATAAAACTTGATAGATCCAATTCCTGAGCCTTTGTTAATCATTAAATCGATCGTTCACTATCCAAATAAGTTAATTTGATACCTATTTAGAGACCCTTTGATGAAAATGAAATGCATGCAAAAATGTACATTTTCGTCTTTGGTGGGTTATCTCTATATTGCCCTTTGGATATATCTCGGGTTCAATGCAAGACTCAAGTTAATTGTTTGAGTTTGTAATGAAGTAACTTAAGGTGCTTGTACAAAAGGGAGGACATTAAAAAGTCAAAACAAAATGTCGTAGAAACAATACAATGTGTGCGTTATTGTTAGATAAACAATTGAAAGTAGCCATTGAACGCATGATTAATTCAGGAAGCGTCGATTTATCTAACTTGCACAGTTCATATGCAGTGAATGCCAAAGGTCATGTAACGCTTTTGGATTGAAATACATTTCAATTCACTGCATTCGCACCTTAAAGAATTAAACACTGTCTTCTTTCTCTTCCATTGACTATTCTTCAGTGTGAATCATAAAACGGTACTGCTGTTAATTCTTAACCCTTAGAATGCTGGGTGATTTTCTAAAAATAGATGTTTGTGTCATCTGCTTTCCAAAACCTTGGATATCTCTTTGATTGTGTTGAGGAAAGATACCCAGAGTAGCAAAAAGGGTACATCACCGGCCAACCGCCAATTTTTTTGGCGGCTAGCCTAGATATAACCTGTTTGCATAAGCATGAAGTCGGTTCCAGCACTATAAGGGTTAACTTCCAAATGTCCTTAAATATGTGAACAAGCACTTTTAATTACCTAGTCCTCGAGATATAGAGCATAGACGATTTATTCTTTTCTGTATCATACGAGCGTGTAATAGTTGCCGATCCCATGCGAAACAGTACAAAGTTTGACAAGCGTAGGTGAATGCATAACAACAGTACAATGAGTCGCCATGGCCTAGCGAATTGAGTACAGAACTTAAAAAGACTTTCTCACAGCTTGAGGTTTCAGTCTTTTAAAAGAGTGATCTCTTCTTCAGTGATCATGTATTTCCTTTTTGGAAAAAGATTATGATAGTTGTCGACATCTTTATAACGTGACAATAGAAAAGAGGGTCCGAGAGCAGCTTACTACTATTTATATAACATTATAACATAAAACGGTTTTCTTTTCTTTTATTTTTCAATCAAATACCTTAAGGCCTTAATGCGCATTTCACAGTTATTCAATGAAAACAGGGATTCGGTGCCTTTAAAATGTAGATATCTAAAATGTACATTTACTAAGCGATGACGATTGTTTAAAACATTTGTTAACACTTGTTATCAACACAACGTAATCTGTGAGATAGTCAATTAAAAACCACGTGGTCCCTCTTCGCGTGGGTTCAAATCCAGGTGACGGCACTCGATTAGGCAGTCTCTCTACTGACTAACGGAATGCCGATGATTCTACCCGGCTTGACCAGCTCTAATAGGCAGTTCTGCATGGGGTCTTCCTCCATCACTTAGAGTCTGGTATCGTAGCATTACTGAAATAAAGATGACGCGATGTTAAACTCACATGAATGTACATGTATGAATATAGATTATTATAATGACACGATATTGTTTGGTTTTCAGTTTAAGTTACATGGTAATTCAGTCATATAACTTGTGGCCAAAATGCTTCTATTTTTGTTATGGTATTTCATAACCAGGACCACACACTATTATTTCCATACCACCGATTGCTTTCGAACATAAACAAACCTGTGTACCGTTTTACTAAACATGATATGCTTAAAATTTTGCATTCGGCTGTTTTCCGCCGGATAACACAGTTGATTACAACATACACACAGGGACTAAATATTAATGTGAATAGACACAAATTGGTTAAATATCACAATTGAATGTAGTCCGAATGATCCTGACGTAGATATTTCATTCATGACACAGTTACAGCTTGGATCATCCGAGTTAAATTGAATGTTGTTGTTTTAAAGGAGTTGTATTTAAAACTATCATATTAACACATCCGTGTTTCATCATTTCTCAACCGTATCTACTCGTCTTGTGCCGGGGACTGCCATGTAGATACGATTGCAAACGCACATGCCCTTCGTCGCCGCAATGTTGCCGGACTACTTTCAAAATGGCTCAACATTACCTCCGATGTTATTTTAAGAAATGGCCGAGGTGTTCCGAATGCAGTAGTTCAATCCAAAAGCGCAACATTGCTTTTAGGATATATCACATATAGACTGCGCCTACGTTTATGAATTGGCGCTTCCTGTATTAACCCTTTACCAAACGCCAAATTTTCGACTGTTCCAAATTTAAGAGTTTGTAGATGACATTTTAAAATGTGATGAAATTGAAGAATAATCTACTGATAGTGCAAAAAACATTTTGGGGAAAGGAGAAATTGCTCGTCAGTGATAATTGCTTATCAGTTTAACATAGAGTTATATAGGAAAACATTTAAAAATGTTCTTTTCTGGAGCCATAAAGCCTTAAGCTTTCGTATTTGGTATGAAGCATCACCTTCTGATCCTCTGCCAAACTTTTCATATGATGAGCACATGAATAAAAATGGCACCGCCCTAGGGGGTTATCAGTTTTACATAGACTTATATCATAAAATTTTTAGACATTTCTGGAGCCAAATTGCCTAGGACTTTGATATTTGGTATGTAGCATCATCTACTGCTCCTCTACCAAGTGTGTTCAATTCATGAACTCTGGGTTTAAAATGTTCACACCCTGTGGGCTTATCAGTCAACATAGCAGTATGTACGAAATATTTAATAATCTTCTTTTCTGGAGCAATATTGCCCAGAGCTTTGATAATTCATATGTTGGATCATCTACTGGTCTTCTACAAAGATTCTTTAAATCATGACCGTTTGGCTTAAAATGGCCCGACTAAGGGGCTTATTAGATATAAATAGCAGTTTACAAGAAAATCTTTAATAATCTTCACGTTGACACTCTGCAGACAGCTTTTTGAGACTGCTTGTATCATTATCTAATCAATTATTTCCTTTAGATTGGAATTTACAATAATTTTTACTTATTTAAAACCTACATATTTCAGTAGCATTCATTACAAACTTTCTATCTATTATCGTTCATTATTCTTTCATAACAAATTCATTTAAACCTGTAAATAAATTAATATATCTTTATCATCATCATCATTATGCGCGCTAAATGACCTTACCTGTCGATGCGCCTTAAACACCATTTTTTTATTCATTCATTCGTTCGTTCGTTCGTTCGTTCGTTCGTTCGTTCGTTCGTTCGTTCGTTCGTTCGTTCGTTCGTTCGTTCGTTCGTTCGTTCGTTCGTTCGTTCGTTCGTTCGTTCGTTCGTTCGTTCGTTCGTTCGTTCGTTCGTTCGTTCGTTCGTTTGTTCGTTCATAAATTTATCTGGAGCCATCAGACCTAGAGCTTCCATCTTTGATATTTAGCATCATCTACTGCTCTTCTACAAAGTCTATTGAAATCATGGCCCCATGGCCTAGCATGGCCCACCCGACATGTAGCTGCATATCAGATTTACATAGCAGTATATAAGAAAAACTTTATAAATCTTCATCTCTTTTTTTGTCCTCTATCACTATTGTTCAAGTCATGACACCTGGGGATTAAAAGCCCCCCCCTCCCGAGGCATATCAGTTTTACATAAATGTATATAAGAAAATATCAAAAATTATCTCCTCAGCAGTAAACAATTTAACTGAACAACTAGTGTCATCGCCTGTTGTTCCGTAATTTTCAACATCCAGGTTTTCGGGCAGGTAACATGTCAAATCGTCTAGACTGTATTGAGTAAAAGAATCGAACGTGCCGCGGTAAGACACGGTTTCAACGAGCTCCGTAAAAATTGAACTGTTTGTAAGTTGTATTCGGATTTGGGTATATTTTTGCGTGTTACGCATTTGGTATAGGACTTCTGGTATATTTCCTCCCGAGTACAACAAGAAAAACGGCGACCAAGACGAGCCAACCGAGTAAATTCAACAGTATGAGTAGCCACGTCAGCAACAACAAGGGCGGCCATTACAGTAGAGGTGCGGGGATGAAGGGACAACCAAACAAAAGGCAGCGACATTCAACAGGTGGGACATCTGGCCCTCTTAAACAAGATTCTGTTATGTTTAATTTAGACCCACCTGTCTCTAAAAGCGACTTTGACCAGCAAATTATCGACCAAAAACTTGGAACAATTTTCAACATGCTTGTTAATGTAAACACACTCAACACGAGAACTCTCAACTTAGAATCCCGCATGGAACGCGTCGAGTCAGGGAACGTCGATCAAGCTAGGCGCATTAGAGCTCTGGAGTACCAAAGCCTTAATCAGGAAGCTAGAGCTAGACGATTAAACCTCATATTTAGGGGTATTAAGGAGGAACCCTCGGAGGACTTCGCGATGCTCGTTCTTAACTTCATCCATAAGGAGTTAAGCGTTGAAACGGCCTATAATATTAAAGTGCAAAGAGCTCATCGTTTAGGTGCCCCGTCTAGACCCTCCGCCCCCGCAAGGTCACGGCCTATTATAGTCTGTTTCTGTTTTGAAGAGGACATTTCTACTATCCTTAAGAACACGTATCAACTTCAAGGCAGACCAAACCTCAGCGTCAGTCGAGACTACCCGAATAAAATAGTCCAGGCCAGATCGCGACTTTGGGGTCTTTATAAACAGGAAAAATCACGTAATCCCAGAAATTCAGTGTTCATACGGTTTCCAGCAAAACTCTCAGTACAAGGGAGGATCGTCAAAGATGAGTTTCCTGAGTGGAATGAACTGTTGAAAGTATCTCGCACAACTGACTCTATACCAAGCTATAAAGATCGCCCCATATCTTCAACACCTGTAAGCCAGACAAGGGACAGCATTCTCAATGCAACTACAATCGTGGACTCCCCTTCTAATGTGCACAGTAACATACTTCTAGATGTTAGCACCATAGATGAACGGGCTGATCCGAACCCTACTCTACTGAGCCAGGCTACAAATGACCCTTTGATCCCGCAAGAACAATCTGTGCCTAAAAACCCTATCCCAAACCCAGAACCCCCACTCTTGGATGATGATACATAGGGTCACAGGGGAAACAATCCTCATGAAACTAACAATAACAGAAATATTAGGTTATGTGAGCAATCAGAAAACTGCCCTATAGGACAATCTTACCAATACAAATTATCTATAGCCTCATTAAATGTGTGTGGCCTCAAGCGTAGAACAAAGTATCCAGAGTTTGCTGAATTAGTCCAAAAATATGATATTTTCTTGGTAAATGAAACCAAAATGGATAACCTTGACTGTGTTTGCATCCCTGGTTATACATTTATAAATGTTCCCCGGAGGCAGAAATTCATACGAAAATCTGGCGGCCTGGGAGCATTTGTAAAGAACACTATATGTCACAATGTTGAAGCTATTGAATCAAACTCTGAGTATTTGTTCTGGCTTAAATATACTGATAAGTGCTCTGTTGATAATGTTCTTATCATAGGTAATGTATATGTACCACCTATACAATCAAACTTTTACAGCAATGACCTCCATGAAACCTTTTCCAATGAAATCAATGAAATGAGTAGCAAGTTTGAAAATTTGTACTTATTTGGTGATTTCAATGCTCAGACTGGCGAGCTATTGGATTATACATCTAGAGATGACTTCTTATCAGAACATTTTTGTTTTGATAGTGGAGTCAATGCTTTTGTTAATCAAGAGGGATTATTGAAGGAAAATGGTATTAATCTCAAGAGACGTTCTTTAGATAATAAAAAGAACAACCATGGCTATAGACTTTTAGAAATGTGTAAAAATAACAATCTATTGATTGTGAACGGTAGAACTGGTCGTGATATACCGGGTAAATTGACATTCAAAAATGTATCCACTATAGACTATGTAATTTCATCAATCAATGGGTATTGTTTTATTGAAAACTTTTTTGTACAGGATTTAGATCCCCTTTTTTCAGATGGTCATTCACTTTTGCACTGTCAAATTAGTAGCAAAGTGAAGATAGCCCCAAAAACATTCAATAAGAAACCAATGAAAAAGAAATGGAATGAAACACTTAAATCAAATTTTAATGATAATATCTCAGAGAATGATTCACATATAGTACTAGAAGAGCTCAATTTTTTAAATAATAATCAGGTCACACAAGAGAATCTTGATAAATCAGTTGAGTCACTTTCCAATCTCTTTATTAGAAGCTCAGAGAAAACATTTCCAACAATTCAAAGGAGATTTAAGCAAGCCAAAGCTCATAAACCATGGTTTGGAAATGAGTGTATGAAAGCTAAGAAACTCTATAACAAAGCAAGGAAAAAATACCTTAAAACCCCAACTCTTGAAAAAAAGAATGATTTAAACTTCAAAAGCAAAGCATATAAAAGAACTATGAATAAACACATAAATAATTACAACAGACAAAATGAAAGTAAATCAAGATCACTTCAAAGTAACAACGCCAGAGATTACTGGAAATACCTTAACTCATTAAAGGAGCATGGCGACAATGATGTGCAACCTACAATTGAAGCACATTATAACTATCTAAAAGGAATCAACCATGATGATTAAAATTCTAATAGTGAGACCATATTTGAAAACATTAATCAAACTAATGATAGCACTCTGAATCTACCCTTCACAAGAGAAGAAATAGAAAAATGCATAAAAAACTTAAAAACAACAAATCACCAGGTCTTGATGGAATAATAAATGAATATATCAAATACTCACGAGCAAAGCTTCTTCCTATTTATGTCACTTTATTCAATGTTATATTGACCACAGGTATTTTCCCCTCAAACTGGTCTCTTGGAACTATTATACCAATCTATAAGAATAAAGGGGATAGGAAAAACCCAGAAAATTACCGTCCTATCACATTACTAAGCTGTGTAAGTAAGCTTTTCACCTCAGTTCTAAATGAAAGATTAAACAAATTTTTGGAATCAAACAATATCCTTTCAGAAAATCAAGCAGGGTTTAGATCAGGATACTCCACTACTGATCATGTCTTCACATTGAACTCTATCATTGAACTTTTCAAATTCTACAACAAGAATCTTTATTGCTGCTTTATTTATTTCTCCAAAGCATTTGATTCAGTTTGGAGAATTGGTTTATGGTCAAAATTACTTAACTCTAACATTAACGGCAATTTTTTCATATTGATTAAGAATATGTATTCAAATATCAAGTCATGTGCATCCACTGGTGATGACTACTCTGACTTTTTTATGTGTAACTGTGGAGTGCGTCAAGGCGAGAATTTATCGCCGATACTTTTTTCCCTATTTCTTAATGATCTTGAGAACTATCTATGTAACCACGGTAATAATGGAATAACCCTTGAAGATAATGAATTGAATCTGCTTCTTAGAATTCTTGTTTTACTTTATGCAGACGACACAATTCTGATATCAGATGACCCTAAAAAACTTCAATCATGTTTAAATTCATTTTCAGAATATTGCAATACTTGGAAATTGAATATAAACATATCAAAGACCAAAGTAATGATATTTGGCAATAAAAGAAGAGGTAATCACTCGTTTAATATCAATAATACACCAATTGAAATAGTTAAAATGTATAAATATCTTGGTACTTTCTTCACATCAAATGGCAATTTCCTCTCAAATAGAAAAAATCTTGTGCAACAAGCCACAAAAGCCTTGTTTTATCTCTACAAAAGAGTAAATAATTTAAATCTACCAGTAGACCTGATTCTAAAATTATTTGATAATACAATTACCCCCATACTGACATTTTCCTCAGAAATCTGGGGCCATGAAGATAATAAAATACTGGAGAAGGTTCATTTGACCTTTCTGAAGAAATTCCTAAATTTAAAACAAAGCACACCTAATTACATGTTATATGCTGAAACCGGTCGATATCCTCTAGAAATAACTATAAAAACAAGAATGATAGGGTATTGGACAAGACTGATTAATGGAAACCAGAACAAACTAGCCTACAGGATATATAGGATAATGAATAATACACCTGACTTCCAATCTAAATGGCTTAACCATGTAAAACAAATCCTAAATGAAATAGGACGACCTGATATTTGGATAAACCAAACTTATAATATAGATAAAAACACAAAACATATTGTCAATAGATCTCTCAAAGACCAATACCAGCAATACTGGCATAGTTCTCTCCAAACTCAAACAAAGGCAAGATCTATAATTTGTTTAAGGAAAACATGAACTTTGAAAACTATTTAATCACATTAAAGAAAAAAGATTACCTCAATCTCATAAAATTCAGAACATCTCATCATCATTTACCAATTGAAACTGGAAGATGGAACAATATCGATATTAGTGAAAGAAAATGCACATTATGTGCACTTAATGATGTTGGAGACGAAATGCACTATCTTCTGAAATGTACTTTCTTCCATGAACAGCGCATTAACTTAATTAAAAAGTACTTTTACATCAGACCAAACATAATTAAATTTCAGCAATTAATGAACACTAGTTCGGCTACAAAACTTCAAAATCTATGTAAATTCACTAAAATCATATTGAATCATTTTCATAATTAATATACAACGTTATAATTACTGTATATGTAAAAGCAAAACTATGTTGTAGGGTCCTACCTTACTCGAAATCCCATTACAAACGCTACAATTGAAACTTTAACATCCATGGTAAGCATCCTTGATAACTCGAATTCACTTTCATTTCCTTAAATCCATTATCACTTACACTAAACAATCGACCACATAATAATCAAAACAATGAAATTCGACACACATTGTTGTATGAATATTTTCACATGCCGTGTACATCGAAATTGGGAATTCCGTAATGTGACGTCATAGTTATAGTCTATTTCATTGTATCAATGTTAACTTTTAAATGTTCTGAGGTACTTTAAATATGAACTGACTAAATGGTTAGAGGGCATAACAAATTGATCTCTGCGGTAATCTGTAATGCCCCCACACTATTTGAAAGCTGTGAAATAGAATTTCATTGGAATCCGACATAAATCGTCAGTTCATAGTTTTAGTTTTTCTCTATATTCTAATAATTTTATTATCGTATTTCGCCCGTATATCTGTATCTGTTTCTTTGTCTTTTCAGATGATACTTTTTGTTTATATAATGATTGTCATCTGTTTCTTTGTCTTTTCAGATGATACTTTTGTGTATAAATAATGATTGTCATGAAACTAGTTTCCCCAAACAACACCCACGTTTTGACAAAACGAAGCAACTATCCTCGCCTCAGCACAGGAAGTCAGCTGCCCAAAGCGGGTAGCTGACCTCGTGTGAAGAGACGAATTAGCTAATCTCAGCAAATTATTCTTCAAAAACCGCTATCACGTCTTAAAAGAACATTTAATTTGATATTGATTTAATAACTCATGCATTGTTTTTGTAACAATTTGAGTAATAAACTGAATAAATGAAAATGAATGCAAACCACTATCTTTTTTTTCTGGTTCTTTGCTTGAAATCATTTCGCCTTTTGGTGATATTGGCCTGGATAGAAGATAAAAGTAACTTCATAATTATCCCACATTCGCAGATAATGATGGAGCGTGCTTGCAAAGTTTCAGGAAGGTGCTTTCCAAGCCATATAATTGTTTGTCAACCCTGTTTAAATGGCCAAAATATGTTGTAATAAACAAACAAAACTAATTCATCTGGGCACTTGTATTAAACTAGTAATTAATTATTATTATTAATATAGGGTGGGACAATGGGTCATGAATGAATAACATATTGAAGATTTTCAGATATTTCCTTTAGTGGAGTTTTTAGCCTTGCTGTCATTTGAACAAACTTAGTGAAAGACCACAAAAGCATGCTACACTATACTAAATATAAAATCAAGGCTAATTGGCTATAGAGGAGAAGACTTTTAAAGATTTTCTTATATAAATTAGATTGATATGTCCCTTGGTGAGTTGGGGAGCCAATGTATGCCAAGTTGTCATAATTTGATCAATGTTGATAGAGAACAACAAGAGAGATGATGATTTTTTAAATCTTTTCTTATATACTGCTATGTTAAACTGATATATGCAGCTAGGGCGGGACCATGTTAGACCAGGGGGACATGATTTATATAAACTTGGTAGAGGACCAATAGATGATACTACAAACCAAACGTCAAGGCTCTAGGCAATATGGCTCCAGAGATGAAGATACTTAAAGATGTTTTTACATGCTACTATGTATAATTGATAAGCCAATAGGACATGAACATTATAGGCCCTTGGGGGTCATGATTAAAACAAACTTGGTTGAGGACCAGTTGATAATGCTACATACGGACTATCAAAGCTTTTGGCAATATGGCTCCGGAGGAGGAAATCATTGAAGATTTTCTTACTTACTGCTATGTATTACTGATAAACCCGTAGGGTGTGACAATTGAAGGCCCGGTCGTCATGATTTGAATGAAACAATTTTTAGAGGAACAGTAGATGATGCTACTTACAAAATATCAAAGCTCTAGGCAATATGGCTCCAGAAAAAGATCTAAAGCTTTTTATGTATAAGGTAATGCAAAACTGATAAGCCCCAAGGGCGGGGCAATTTAAAATCTGAGGGGCATAGTTTGAACAGATTTGGCAAAAGACCTTAAAGCGATGTTACATACCAAACATCAAAGCTGTAGGCCTTATGACTTCAGAATAGATTTTTAAATACTGTCCTATATAAGACTTTGTTAAACTGATAAGCCCCAAAGCCAGGGTCATTAAAGGCCGAAAGGTCATCATATTATCAAAATTTTAAGAAGACCAATATATGATGCTTCACACCAAATATCAAAACTCTAGGTCAAAACGATCTTAAGAAAACAAAGATGCTTAAAAAATCTACACAATTAAGGCCGTGTAAAACAAACTTGATAAACGACCAGTAGATGATGTTTCATACCAAATATCAAAGATTTAGGCCTTATGGCTCCAGAGTAGAAGAATTTTAAATATTTTGCTATATAAGGCTATGTTAAACTGACAAGCCCTTAGGGCGGGGCCATTTAAGGCCGAAAGGTCATCATCTTATCCAAATTTAAAGACGACCAATAGATGATGCTACATACCAAATATCAAAACTCTAGGTGATATGGATCCTTAAAAAACGAAGATGTTTAAACCTTTTCATACATACTCGTAATTAAGGCAATGTAAAACTGATAAGCCCCTAGGGCAGGGCCATTTTGGGCTCAGCGGTTATGATATGAACACACTTAGTAGATGATGCTACTTACCAAATATCAAAGCTCTAGGTTTTATGGATCAAAAGGAGAATATTTTCTCATTTATGCTATATATTACTGATAAGCCCATTTTCAAAGTCCCATAACTCCGTAAAGCCCCAACGGAACTTTGCAGTCTTTCGTCTGCTTATTTCCCTTAGCTTGAGGATCAAGAAAAACATAACCTTCAAAATTCCCCTTTGGGGGAGCAGGGCCTTTTCTGGCTCAAGGTCTATAAATATAGCCATTGGAAGTAAAACTAGATTACTTTTCATTCTTTTAAGTGCGTATATAGTGGATTGATATGTATTTGAATCAAAACGCGTGACATTACTTTTCAGATCTTCCACATATAAAATGTACATCTACATACTTAAATAAATTCATCTTCCTAATTGTAACATTCAGCAACATTTCATTTTGACATTCAAATTTCTTCTTTTATGAACAAGCACCTTTAGGCATGTACCAAATATAGTAGATTAATGTAAAGCATTATCTTGATAACATATATTGAGTTGTCATAATTATCCCCTCAATTTAAATTCTCCGAACCGACGCTTGTAATTTAGAAACAACCGCATCATACATGGGAAAAACTGACGACCTTTCACAAGCAAGGCATTCTTTGATGAAAATTAAAGCAAATTTGTATACGGATTTGAAACTTGCGGAAGATAATTCAAGATTAGAAAGCTTTATATCTATAGACACAAAGTCCAGCATCTAACATTTTGTTAATAATGCTTAAGTAGAAAACGTCTTATTGGCAGATTTTATTGTAATGAAATGACTTGAACTGACACTGTCTGGTTTTATGGGTTTTTTTTCTTCCAGAATTAGTGCTTGGTGATAGTTGCGTGGCTGGTCAATGTGGAACAACCAACTCAGTCTGCGACCCAATCTCAAACACTTGCACATGCACAACTGGTTACTATGACGATAACGGTGCAACCAGTGGAGGAAGCTGTTCAGTTAGTAAGTAATTACAAAATGTTATGGAATTCTGACAACATGATAGCTTGTAATGAGTTGCTTAATAAAACATGTTCATTAAAAATTGTGTATACAATGTAGATCATTCTCCGCACATCCTTTTCTTTGAAACTTTAATGCCATGTATATTTGTAACACTTCATAAAAGCTATACAAACTCTTATGTTTGTTGACAGTTAACCCTTAGAATGCTGGGTAATTTTCTATAGATATATTTTTGTGTCGTCTGCTCTCCGAAACCTTAAAAATTTGCTTAATTTTGATGATAAAAAGAACTAATTGTAGCAAACATGTTAGATCGCAGGTGAGCCGCAAATTTATTTGGTGGCTTGCCTGATCTAACCTGTTTGCTTAAGTATGTCGTCGGTTCTAGCATTATAAATAAGTAAAGGTTTATTCAACTTTTACATAGACATGTTTTCTAACAAAACTAACTATTCTATCTCCTAGAACTTGCACTTGATGCCGCCTGCTCGCAGACCGACGGTTGTGCAGATGTGAATTCAGTTTGCAGTACAACATGTACATGTATAACAGATTATTTCAACAATGGTGGAATCTGTGAGCCATGTAAGTTTTCCAACAAAACGACATATACAAATTGTTAAACGGATTTACAATTTGTATATTTATGTTTTAATTGTCAATTGTTCTGACTATATAATGACTTAACGCATTTTATCGTATGAGCTTTTTGTCAGAATTAAAGCTATGGCAAATTATATTTATGATATATAGAACTATATTTTCCTCTAAAAGGTAACGGTTTTGTTTGTTATAGTGTCATCCCTAGTGAAAGGACCAGCCAGTTAGGCTTATGAGAAACTTTTCACTGATAATACCTCCCAACTTATATCACTATGTCAGGCACAAAGCGGATATAAGTCGGTAACCATTAATTTACCTAGCTTGTGGTTCACGAACTGGCCATTTCTTCCTTGTGAACTCGATTAGAAGTTTAACAAAAATAATGTGTTCAAAAGAAGATTATGACCTTTATGATCAAAGTCATCCTTAAGGGGCAATAGTTTCTTCCATCTCCTGAAACAGTGTGTTGATAAAGCATGTAGGAGGTTATTGCTAAAGTTACGATACAACTTAAAAAATGATCAAGAAGTTTTACACAACAACAGAGCAATAACAAGGTTTGCATAGAGATTCACGATGGTATGCTTTTGGTATGACATTGTTTTTAAAACGATACAGAGACATATATTGAGTTGTAAGTCTTTGCATGCAATAACTGCTCTGAGTGCAAGCCTGTAGCGATACAACGTTGGTATTGAACTACAACTTTTTATTTGCTTATTTGGATTTACTGCTGTTTCAACATTTGTGTCTGTTTTACACTATCAAGAACTTCCTGTGTAGTGTAGTAGTATGCAGTTAACCCATTACCAAACAATAACGACATTTAACCACTTTGTTGTTGACGACTCTGGAAAACATTGTGGGAAAAAGAGAAATTGCTCGTCACGAGCAATTTCTCCTTTTCCCACAATGTTTTCTGCACCCTCAGATGATAATTTTCTATTTTCATCACGTTTTTAAATGACGTCTGCAAACTCTTTCAATTTGGGACAGTCGAAAATTTGGCGTTTGGTAAAGGGTTAAAGCCAAAATAGGACTTATTCACAGTGGAATTGTGTAGGTTCTTGACAATTAACATAAAATTATTTTAATATTTTCTTTTAAAAACTTAACATGGTCACATGGTCATGTAATTATTTGCAAAGAGTTATAACGACAACTAACGATAAAACGAGATCATCGGAAATTTACCAAGATGAATTTCCTAAATAGTCAGGGACCAATGAAATCGGAGAAATTGGTATCCAATAAAATCGAAGTAAACATAAATTTTATGCGTCAGCTTATTATGAGATTTTTCTTACCAGGTACCTGTCGCTTGTTTTCCTGGGTGTTCATTACTGTTTTTAGAAGTCAAATAGTTGTTACCACAAGTTGTGAAAAAAACGACTTAATGAATATTGAAGGCGTTATAATGTTACGATATTGTGGTATTTTGCTATGTTTCAACGTTATTTTTTATAATTAATGACCTAGTCTTGCAGAGTTTTGGCTACACTCTGGCCGTAACAATCATATTTATTCATATCTTATTACTGTGCTTTATATTGGAGAAGGTTGAAGTGTGGCAGCTAACTGTAAGGGAAATAATGTTGAATACCCGTTTACCCAGTTGTGCAGCTTTTTGGCGACACTCTGACATTATCATTCATGTGTACCCCTCTTTCACTACAGTGCTTTATATTGGAGAAAGTTGTAGTGCTGCCGTAAACTGTAAGGGAAACAATGTGGAATGTTCTGGAAGTCCATCAACCTGCAGGTGCCCGTCTAACAGATTCCTTGATGTAACCTCAGGCGACTGTCTTTTAAGTAGGTAATAGGGCAGGTCGAAGGTTCAGTGCAATACTATGATAAGTGCTTCATGTTTATGAAGCACTTACTATAGTCTTGCATTGAACCCTTGAGATATAGTGATATTGAAAATATGAGTCAGGCGACTGTCTTCTAAATAAATGATAGGGAAGATCGAGGGTTCGATGCATGAATATAGTAAGTGCTTCACGTTTGAGATGTAGTGTGACATTGAAAATGCAGGTAAGATACGCCATTCAATATACAAATTATTCCTTTAGATCTTTATGTGGTTTTAGTATGTTTACATACATGCATACATTTTATTTGCATTCGTAAATGATGTTCGCCTTTAGCCAGCCATTTTCAACCCAGACATGACAAAGACATGGGTATTCAACGCAAGATGCAATTTATCACAAATTAGAATGCAATATGGGGCTGGGTTTCTTTCAGAAGAGTGTAATTATCTTTTATTACAAAAGGTTCTTGCCTCTTTACTTGGTAATGTTGGCATTGTGGGGATTAACATCCCTTGCATTTATGTAGCGGAACCAATTGCAACCTATGCATTATTTTCTATCTTTTATGTATTTCGCTTTGGCGTGTTCTTTGTAACAAATCTTTCCCTAGCCTAGTACTGTTGGATCACTATGGAAGCTGTTTATAACGGAAATACTGTTGCAAAACTAAAACCTTGCATAAATGTTCTGTATACATGTATAACATTTACATTAAATAAAATTTATAAATGATGTTGATTCAAACAAGGTATGATTATCCCTTTCAAATATGCTATACTCTAACCAATTCAAACAAATCTTACTAGATACACCATTTCACCTTTGACACAGACGATAAACCAGATAAAAAATATTTCAGGGGAATAATGAATTTTGTATCAAGAGGAGGCTTTGATTGCGAAGAGCATGTTTTTGTGGCCGTAATAAGAAAGAAGTGGAACTTAACGGAGATTCGATGGTTACAAAGGACTTTTGATTTCCAAAACAAAATAAGGGTAGCTGCAATACAAAGAAATGACGAGAGGGGTTATAAATATCTTACTAGATTGGTACATGTTACTATCAATGATTTTATATGGTTAAGGAATAATGATTTATAGCATTACCGATCCCTTTGCGTTAACTCATTCACAATACGTCTTCTTGTTATCGTCCTGCATGGCGCAGTGGTTAAGATGTTAATATTGTGACAATCCTCAACAGCGTAAATTGGATTTTTCGTGAGTGTGTCTTTTGGCAAAACACTGCAAAGTTCTGTCTAGTACTGGTCATATCAAAGAAAGCCCGAAAGTAGCTGAAAAACTATTGACACGGCATTAAACCCCCATACAAATAAAACAATCTCTTTATTTCATTTCTGAATCCAGGACTACACTCTGCTAATATTTCATTTTATCTTTTATAAGGTTGATACGAAATGATTCTTTTTTTTATCTCATACCATTGATTAATTTGTTTCATATGAAAAATCAGTCAACAGCTTGGAAATGATATCATGTAGTTCTGCCAAGGAACTACCACAAGAGCCGACAGGTGTAGTGAGGGCCACAAATCGAGGTTGTAAAGCCCGCTTTCAACAAAATGTTTTCTTGTTCAGGATCGGCGGCCATTGGAGAAGCGTGTGTGGCCGGCCAGTGTACAGCTAACAACGCTGTGTGTGATTCAGGTACCTCGACCTGTCAGTGTCCAGATGGATACCAATATGATGGAGCAACTTGTCTATGTAAGTATTTATTCCCCCATACAACCTACTCGGGTCCAGTGGAAGGGCGCCGGCTTTGGGATCACGGAGGGCCACGGGTTTGAATCCCGTTCGAATCATCGGAATTTTCCTGAGCGAGAAATGCATTCAACGTTGCTCCTCTCCACCAAGGTTTTTAAATGGAAAGAAGCCAATGTGCATTGGCTGCATTTGCGCAATATGTTAACGACAGCTGTATCACTAAATGATCGGTAAGGTAATTCTGATAGTCGTTGAAAGTGACTAGCATAGCTATTAGACTATAAACACTACAGTTTTACCTTTATAGATTAGTACATTATAAATGAGTGAAACGGTGACGGAAAAGTGTTGAAAGCAACAGCGATTAAAAGAAAATGCCATGAAAGGATTGTGGATTTTTCATGCAATTTTTGTTAAAAATGACTACGAAAACATATAAATATGTATACGTAGAATGAAATGTTTACTTCGTTTGCAACTTAAAATATTCCGACCCATGTGAGCATTTGTTAATATATCTACACATTGCCCGGATCTAAGTTAAAGGGAGATAAACAAGCCGTTAATTGAACTTGTAAGGATAAAATCAAATAATAATGAACATGAATGAATAGGCATAAGTACAACAAACAAACACAAACAAACACAACCACCGATTCATTGTCCTTTGAAATGAATTTTCAGCAATCAACTCGACAGACACTCTTTACCTATAACAAAAAATTAATATAATGAACTAAAACATGAAGTATCTTTTATTATATTGTTGACCATCCAAGAGTAATGTCCTAGGCCAACTTAGCAAGTACTAGGACACTTTTATCTCTATTTTTGATAATTCCCCAAGACCATCGATAGATGACATTGTTTGTTTATCCGCCATGGTACTACGAATTGATTCCTGTTTCTGTTATCATTCCAGTGTGTCCATCTCTTGAATGGGAGGTGTTCAATGGCAGCTGCTACTTATTCAGCACTGCGGAGCTCCGATACAACCCGGCAAGGGTAAGCAAACCTGCTGACTAAGCAGGGCAAGCGAAATATATCAAAACATTTTTTTTAATTAAATGCGTCCTGTATAAGAATAGTTTCAGACCAAATGACTTTTCCCATGCTGGTTGAGGATGGTCGCTCAAAACAAGATCGATTGTTCTTTCATGATTTAGTTTTAACTTATTCATTTTAAATCGATTGTGAAACAAATTCTTAAAACCTATATTAATCAGCTCGACTCTGCTTTCTAGATCACAACCAGTACTCGCATCGAATGAGGATGGATGAAAGGTCGCAAGGCGGAAACCGCTTCACACGGGATTCGAACCAACAGCTTTTGTGTCCGGAGGACGATGCTTTATCCCTGGACCACTGTCCTTCCCACAATGGGGTAATACATGTGTTCTCATGTGATAAGGCGGATGGTCGTTACTATGTTTTTTTAACAATGTGAATCATCGATACTATCAAGAAATAGAGTATTCAATAAATTTCTTTTTTCAGACATTATGTGACAGGTTCGATACATTAACAGAAAGCAGCAACCTTGTACAGGTCGACACATCAGCTGAATTGTTTTACTTGAATACTTTCATGACTAACCGCGTGTTCCAGCCTACTTATGGTACGTAGCATTTTGTATTCTTCCGTTCTAGCTTCAATGCTGAATGTTCACACATGAGCTTGAAAGTCAAAATGCCGTTAACCTTTTACCAAATGCCAAGTTTTAGACTGTCCCAAATTGAAAGAGTTTGCAGACGACATTTCAAAATGTGATGAGATTGAAATATATTCCACGGATAGGGTAGAAAACATCGAGGGAAAAGGAAAAATTGCTCGTTAAAACAATATATCCTGTGCGTTATGGTGGTCTATGGGTTATGCGTCGGCCTTTGGACACAACTGTCATGATCAGGCTCCTATTCAAAATAATGTTGTATAATTATCTTACTGTGTTCTCTGTCAAAAGCGTTATAGGTTTTGTAAAGAGCATGCCCATTTATCTGGGTTAAAGAACATGTCTATTTTTATTTAGTAAGTACTTTACGTTTGTGAAAGGCTTAAATAGTCCTGAACTAAACCCTCCATGTATATGTGTAGGCATATAGTAATTTCAAGTTCAAACAATTGATAAGACTAACATTCACATGTCGTTGCTATATTACTATATACTTTACATACACATGGGCCACGTCACGGGAAAAGGGGCACTCAGACATAGCAAACAGTGTAGCCCCAGACCAGCCGCCACGTCACTGACGTGGCGGCTGGTCTGGGGTTACACTGTTTGCCATCTTAGAGGACATCAAGTTCTACCTTTGAATTAATACAAATGATAACTGTCGCGACTAGATGTTGGAATAATAGCGCTAAGAAAGAGCTGAGTCAGTGGTTTTTATTTATGTCCGAGTGCCCCTTTTCGCGTGACGCGGCCCATATTATATCTAATCATACTTGTGTGAAGTTAATACGAGATATATTATATGGATATACAGGGTATAACTATTTAACGTGTCTCGCCATGTGTGTGTCTCTCCAGTGATTTGTTAAAGAAGAAAATACAATTAGATGATATAAATTTGTTATTTGATAGAACAACAGTGATTACCATGGTAAAATTCGTTTTTGTTTTCTTTTTGCATTATATGTACTTTATATAATTGTTAATTTATATTTATTCATACTGAGACAAGAAACTGAATAGTGTTTGTCTTGAATAAAGTGTTGTCATTGTCTGAAATCTTCTTACTTAACTTAGAACGCTCTTTTTTCGGTTGTTCATTAAAAGCTTAATAACAAATGCATTTTGATATTCAGTCATTAATAATTACTCTTGAAGGTTATTGGAATGATTTGTATGAAGTAACAACCAACGGAAACGAGGTTTGGAGAACATCCGGGGATCCCTTAACAGGTCTGTCCAAGTTTATTTCTGTTTTAAACCTTTCCCAAACAATAAAGACATTTGACCACTTTTTTGCAGACGACCGTAGAAAACATTGTGGGAAAAAGGAGGAATTGCTCGTAATGAGCAATTTCTCCTTTTCCCACAATGCTTTTTCCCCTATTAAAAGATTATTTTTCAATTTCATTACAATTTGAAATGTCTGCAAAGTCCTTCAACTCGGGACAGTCGAAAATGTGGCGTTTTGTAAAGGGTTAAATCAGACCATTATCTATTTCTCTCAACGTTTAAGTATAGGCTTATTGACTGTTTTTCACAAACGCTACACAGCGGTATAGAGACCCCATCGAAAGCTACACACTATCAACATTATAAATCACGACTTACTGTAGAACAATACTTAACATGTAAACTACGAACTCAAAATGATTTAGGCAAATTATAGATGTTCGTGTCATAAGCTTATGATTGAGCAAGGTAGACACTTAGCAGTCGATAGAAAAATAATTATGTCCAATATATAATAAATCAAATATTTTAGTAATTGTAGATGACCACTTTTTGTACGAATGTACTTCATACAGCTATACATGTATAAGAAATGATTACTTTATGCCATCATGGCTGATAAAATAGTCTGCTGCGTCGTTATATAGAATAACGTCCTCAAATAAAAAGGTTGAAATAACAAGTGTTACCAACTTCTTGTTTCATGCTTTTCAATTGAGAAAGGATTGCTTGAAAGATAATGGTGCATGAAGTGGTATACATGTACTCAATGTATCATCTTCTGTCAAACAGACATTCTTTATCATATTGTATCATACTAGAAATGATAAAAACTATGTTACTAGGTAGTCAAACTAATATGACGCGATCGAAAAATAGTGAGGAATTTTTGTATCGGGCACGTCAAACTTTCGAACGATTCATTCAATGGAGGACAAATGCGACTTTTGTCGCACCGTTTCAAGACTCATATTTCGATTGTTATTAAAAATTATCAAATCATTGTGAATTGATCCTTTTTAATCAAACCATGCACTTTATATGTCTGTATTCCGCTTATTTACTTTGTAAGAACGTTAGTTGAAGCCATTGATTGATGGTTTAACATATCTTCTCATATCAATTGACTTTGGATGACCATTTGTGCTTTAAATCCGAAAATATGAATGAAAAAAATCCGACATTATTTGGATCGTTCGAAATTTCGACGTTAGATTGCCCCATCATAAAAAAGGATGCAATCTTCACGTCGAATTATTTTGACGATGTTACTTGGTTACTCTCTTGTTTCAAAACATGTATGTAAAACATGTATTATAGGCCTGAGACCAGAATTGTTGAGATGAACAGTTGTATTTGTATTGCTTTCCTCAACGCATTTGTATGATGGTTTCTTTTTGCCAACTAAAGAATTAATTTGAATTTAACTGAAAAAATGTTATCATCAAACTCACAAACGTTTCAATGTTTCTCGTAACAGTATCGGACTGGACTCCCGGACAACCGAGAGAAGACAATAACACAGTACAGAAGTGTACCATATTCTACGGGCCTTTCCTTTATAGACAGATGGATACCACATGCGATGGACGATTGGCTGCTCCTTTGTGCGAAATCACGCCGGCGTAGGGCGGTTTCAATCTGAACACATCGGATTTATCCAATTAAAACGCCTCTGAGATAATAGGGATGCCGCCATATTGTTTCTCTAGCTATTGAAGTTATTGTACTTTCGATTCCAAATATAGTTCTTGAATTTGAAATCTAAGTAGTCATTTGTTTTTATGAAGGAAACAGTTATATTCATCACAACTTATAGTGTCACTATTATGTTTGAGTAACCGATAAAATGTTATCTAAAATGATGCTTAACACTTACATATACATTGAACTACTTAACGTGGACGCTTAAAGGAAATGTGTTATAAGCCGGGGTCGATTCACCCGAAATATTGTAACCCTACACTTATATCCGAGGTGTATTTCTCAGTTCACGGAGATACCCGAGTATTCCGATCGGAACGGTTTATGTAGTGTAGCCCGTAGAATGCTGGGAAATTTTCTTATAATAGATTTGTGTGTCGTCTATTTTCCAAAATCTTAAATATCTGCTTAATTTTGACGAGGAAAGATACTCATAGTAGCAAACAGGTTATATCACAATTTACTTGGCGGCTGGCCTGAATCTAACCTGTATGCATAAGCATGAAGTTGGTTCCAGCACTATTAAGATTCATGCGATATTCAATGAGTTTCCTGCAAATGATGCTCTGCTTATCTTTTGAGTGGACTCCTTTTGAGGACTCGTCTTTTAGGGTTGGAATCGTTGTTGTGATCGTTTTTTTTTGTTTTTTTTTTTTTTTTACACATCGATAAAAGAAAAGTGGAATGTTTTGATCGGGCATTGATTCTTTAACCCTTACTCGATGAAACTTCAATTTGAGGCTTCTATCGCAGATGTACATATAAAACCACAGTACAAAAAAGGATAGTTTGTGCTTAGGGGCAATCTATTCTTTGGACATAATGCTTTCAAGGTTCTACGCTTTACTGTCATATGATAGATACTGAAATATAGTTATTGAAAGCAAATTTGCATCGTTTTTCAAGTCTTTGAAGCGTTTATACAATGAACTAACACATATTTTAGTCCAAATACGTTACTCTGCTTGTGAGAATAACCGCTTATAAACAGCACATACTTTATTACCGCTTATAAAAGTACATACTTAATGACCGCTTATAAAAAGTACATACTTAATGACCGCTTATAAAAAGTACATACTTAATGACCGCTTATAAAAAGTACATACTTAATGACCGCTTATAAAAAGTACATACTTAATGACCACTTATAAACAGCGCATATCTAAATATATCGACGCTTCCTGCATAATGCTTTCAAAAGCTACTTTCACTTGTACATCAAACAATAATAAAGAAATTGCACTGCTTCAGTGACATATTTTTGACTTCCAAATGTACTCAACTGTGAACAAACACCTTTAAAATTTTCGAGAAATGCACTCTAACATAAAAATGGATATTACGACTACAAGCAATAATAAGAGTAAGTTTTGTTTTTTTAACTTTTTTATTCCGTTTATTTTTCTTATACTTGTGAATTCGACTACATGAGATAAAATACAATTTGTATTTTCTTTAGATCGACAGTTGTTATGGTAGAGCATGAATCGGGGTCGTTGAAATTAGACGTTATATCCCTACCAAAGTTTGCATAGATTGTCAAATAGTTCATGGAAAGGCTTTCAAGCTACGTCCGAAATGTTGTTGATCTAGTAAATTTGTATCAAGTGGTAAACGGAAAACTGTCGTACCTCAATGTGTGTTTTTACAGGAGGAGTAACGACGGTTTTCCATTTAGCCTGCGATGTAAATACACTACATCTATATCCATTGAAAATCTAGATAGGTGCTAAATCCCTTCAGTTTTGACACATTAAAGAACCTTTGATTCTACGAAAAAATATAAAGAAGATCCAATGTCTATTCATATATTTTCATTCATTTAGTGGAAAAAGTTAAAATCGAAATATGCGAGATATTCCATTTAACACATGTACACGCATTCAAGCGAATTAACAAATTAATGAGATTTCAATAACACATCAAAAAAGAAAACCTCTGTTTAACCCATTACCAAACAATAACGAAACATAACTACTTTTTTGAAGACTGCTCTAGAAAACATTGTGGGAAAGCATTGTTTTCTTACAATGTTTTCTGCCATATCAGAAGATTATTTTCCCATTTCATCATATTTTGAAATGTCGTCTGCAAACTCTTTCAATTTGGGAAAGTCGAAAATTTGGTGTTTGGGAAACGATTAAAATGCCCCTTTACATATATTACGACGGGAACCAGGGATATTTGACGGGTTCCCTTAGTCTGTTTAAATTGCCTCTTAACATAGTGCAACGGGAACCAGGCTATATTTGGAGGGTTCTCTTCGATTTTAGGCACACGTGGTGGAGGTGTATTCACATCTCTTCGCGGTATCGTCCCACACTAGGGAAGCGGGGCATGGTCTGTCGTTATACATAGTCTCGTTGGAACATGTCGCATATACATTGCAGCCATTACAAGATTGGTAGTCGCCGTTACTTTGTCCGGTACACGTGGTAATGCAAGCTGAAATGGCGGAATGATATACAGAAACACATTTGTAAATTTGGGTGGGAGATCGGAATGAATACCATCGGTATTGCGTTCAATTAAGTAAAATGTGGTTGGTGAACAACTTGTCCAGCGGAAATCACTGTTTTCAAACGTTCGCTCTCATTCGGAGAGATAATCAAAGCATATCTTCGTTTCATAAACTGGTCCCCCGCTGTTTACCGACTTCACTGTGTTCCAAAAATTGACAACGGGCAGCCTATAAATTCTGAGCGATTTGATTGGTCAGAATGCAACACGACAGCAAAACTAAGAAGCAACATACCCGGTCGATTTCCCTGAGTTTTGAGAATGTTAACGCAGACAGCCATTTATCAGAATTAGATTTATACGATCAATTCTATCCATAAGTTTGTAATATCTCCCTTTCCGAAATATTATGACAAACAATTACATAATAGAAACTTCTTCTTACGGCAACTTCGAACCGGCAAACGATTATCTATAAGGACAGTGTGCTGTTCTCATTCCTTCCGTTACCAGCCAGAATTCTGCCTGGTAGATTTGTATCATACCGGCCTCTTTATTCGGTAGAGGAGAGACCGGTTCTCAGTCTATTCGTTTCAAGTCAACGACAACATTAATTAAATTATGTACGAGTGTGTCTATGTGCAAACATGGTCCTGAAGTTATAGCATTGTCAAAATGCTCCTTTCTGGGATAAATAACAACTTATGACTCAAGTTTCTCAAAGTGCAAATTAAAATTTAAACAACTGTAATAAGTTCATTTCAGTTTTATCATGACATTCTATGTATTAGTAACACAATCGATGCAAGCAAGCAACAAAATGATCGCGCAAGTCCATCAAACTTGCACGCAAGATTTTAACCAAGCTTTTTATAAGTACAAAAAAAAATCCATTTTTTATTGGAAACAAAACCCAGAGTTAGGGGAGTTTATATAACCTAGGATTATAATTTCAAAGACTTACGAGAATGTTAAGTGTCAATTAGATCACTGCAGTTGCTGACTTAGAAACTTTCATGTCCAAACTTAACCAGTATTTTTTAAGTACAAAAGGCTGAAAAGTTTGCTTATTAAAATAAAAATAAGCAGAGTTATTGAACTTGGTCCGTCCCACTTTTAAAGGGTATTAGATGTTTTTTTTTAATAGTTTTATGTTCAATTTCAGTTGTACTAGAACTCCCAAGCCGTGACTGTGTGTGTGAGCGCTATTATCACTTAAATGGTGGTTGATGACAAAACACACTGCATGTATATGAGAGTGTACCTTTATTCATCTACACAAATGAACCACGGGCGTTAACCCTTAAAATGCTGGGTAATGTTCGGAAAATCCATTTGTGTGTCGTCTGCTTTCCAAAACATCAACTATCCGCTTAATTGTGGCGAGGAAAGATACCCAGAATAGCAAACAGGTTCGATCACAGACCAGCCGCCAATTTACGTGGCGGCTTGCCTGGATCTAACCTGTTTGCATAAGCACGAAGTCGGTACCAGCACTATAAGGGTTAAGACATATGTAATACAGTGACTTACTAAAACAGGTCGTTGACGTAAACTCGCACCTCTTCAATGAGTCATCCCACACAAGACCGCTTGGGCAGGGCCGGTTGTCGTGAATTGTGTAAATTGTAGTACTGCTGCAGGTCACATAGAGGTCACATCCGTTACATGATGGGTAATCCCCGTCAGTCACGTTAGTACAGTCGGAAACACATGGGTCTGCGTGAAAAATGAGGGAACATTTCAATGTTATATTAGTTTAAACATACATTCAGTTTATTCATCGAAAAGTATACACTATACATACATATCAAGTTATACAACACGGATGAAAAGGATAAGAACGAAAGCAAAGACTTATTATGTTCTTTTCCAGTACCCTTAGCGGATAGGCGACGTTGCATGTATTTGTGATAAAAAGGAAAGTAGATAAAGAAAATAACAAAAGTTACACATTGATTGGAAAAGATAAGAACAAAGAAGTAAGACATTTTGTTTTTGAATGTTGGAATATTTGAATGTTGGCGTGGACTGTTTAAGGATCTACATGAGATATGAACCATGATACAAGTTCTACAACAAGTATATTAGCAGAAAATACATGCATTGAAAAAATGTGAAAAATCGATTTGCCTTTGGCAACTACAAATTTCATATAACACAAAACAAAGCAGAAGAATACAATACAACATATGCTAATTAAATCATTTAATGTTTTTGAATTTAAAATACGTTTCAGGCGAAACTGGAACAATTTAAGGTTACTATGACAATTTAGAAGTCTACGTGCTTTGTCAACGCATGTATGTGCAAACATCATTAACGATGTCTGTAATTCTAAAAATGTAAGCAGACAAAGGATAAGTGTACCATTATTCGGACATGCAGGGCATTTTTAAGTTGAATATTCGAATATGTTCGAATCTTAGTTACCGAACATTCGAATAGTGATTTAATGATTCGCCCTGATCCCGAATTTTAAAGCGATTATATTCCAATCGAGATACGGGAAAAGAATGAAAAGAACCTATAGTCAAATGTTGACTTGATCAGCTCTTTCTAATTTTCCTCGAACGTTTTGTCACGTAGGCTTGTTGAACTCAAGTTACCGAATAAGGCCCGATAACCACATGACCATTCAGGACATTACAGCTGTTATATCATATATCATAATCTAGATCAGTGCCTGTAAGAGTAAATTTCGTTATCATTGCAAGTATAATTTGGCTAGCTGTCAAGTGAATAGTAATTGTTTAGCCCTTATAGTACTGGAACCAATTTCATGCTTATGCAAAAAGGTTCGAACCAGGCCAGCCGCAAAGTTGAATTGGCGGCTGATCTGTAATCTAACCTGTTTTTTACCCTGAGTATCTTTTCTCAGCAAATTTTCCAAAACCTGAAGGCAAATTACCTTGGCGGCAATTAGGAAAACGTCTTGCCCATGGGGTTAGGGTTCAAGTTCAATGAACTCGGTAAAATAATCGCAGTCGAAGGGTGCACATGTCCAAAACAGTCTGTCTTCGACAGCGATTTGCCTGACGGGTGCAAGACGTAACGCCGTTATAAACCATGGGTTATCATATACTTCCAGGACCGGAAAGTTGATGGTCAACTCATGCGGGGTACATAATGTGGCTTTCATTGACAAACGTAGGTGAAAAAGCAAACATAGGTTGGCTACTACATGTAGACGATTGGCAAGACTAAATGTAGGAGTTAATAGTCTCAAATCTGTGCTAGGCATATTCAGGCGATTCTTACAATTACCTCCCCAAAATACTAAAATGTACAGGGCAGTTATTATATCAAAAATTCGCTCAGGAATAGAATTGTGTTTACTTTTATGACATTGCTCGCGGATCGGTCCTGCTGATGGTATCGTCACATAAACAATCGAAAATTGCACTGAATACTTAGATAGAATATGAAAATATGTATTTCGATTGTGTAAGTAAAATATATTAAATAATGAATGTATATTGGTGGGTTTGGACTGTTTTGGTTTTTATTTACAACAAATATATCCGTGTTGTAATTTACCAATAATCCGAAAAAACGGTTGATTTTATAAATATATAGCTTCGCAACATACAGAGATAATCTGTTATTTGTGACTAAAATTAATCTCTCGGAATAAGAGTGTCTCCGACTAAATTCAAGTATTGTTGTTAAACAGTTGTTTTTTCTACATCAAAACCATCAGGTATTTGCTTGGGACTAGTTTGTATACTCTAACGATATTGTCCACGGTTCGGTTTCACTCATGGGCCTGTCGCCCAAACAAGGTTTAATCATTAAATATTGAAAATAAGTATTTCGATTGTGTAAGTAAAACACATTGAATATATCCTGTTTTCATGAGGAATAACCCGCTACAGCGTGCTTTGTTATTAATTTATTTTATTTGTTTTATTTTCTTCGTTTTTATTTCCTTTACTGAGAACAGTCCATGTACTTACTAGAAGATTGCCGTTTGGTAATTCGCTTGTACGATCGCTTCTCTCCAACACTTATGTCTTTGTCCTTGAAAAAGCAACAAACAGAATCGTATATGCTCAACTATTCTAAGCCGTATCTGGTTCGCATTTATAGGAGAGACGAACACTTCTAGTTTGATAGAGACTTTACAATGTATGCAACATAAGGAAGAAAAATCGCATCTTCTATTGAATGAACATCATATTAACCCTTTACCAAACGTAAACTTTTCGGCTGTCCCAAATTGAAAGAGTTCGCAGACGACATTTCAATATGGGATGAAATTTGAAAATAATTTTCTGATAGGATAGAAAACATTGTGGGAAAAAGAGAAATACTCGTTACGAGCAATTTCTCCTTTTCCTGCAATATTTTCCAGAGTCCTTTGCAACAAAATGGTCAATGTCGTTGTTGTTTGGTATGGGGTTAAACGAAAGCAGAGTAATTTAGTCTCAACTAAACTACAATACATGGTACTATAGTACTAAACATTTCATGCTTAAGATTTGCGTTAGTTCAAAACAAACATTCTCTCCTAGCTCAATATTGGGCTAATCAATATTGCAAAGTGATACTAAGAGACGCTTCGAATGACGTGTCACATGACAACACTGAGTTTTTATCTAAGATACTATTCATGTTAATCAGTCTTGACGTAAGCAAATAGTACATGCTAAATAAGAAACACACATCTGACGCGTCTTCCATGAATATCTGGTTTGCTTTTGTATGGTGTTTAGGATCGTATCAACAATTTTTCAGTTATGAAACGGCTTTCCTGGACCCCCCCCCCCACCCAGTACTAAGCCAGGACTCTGAAGTGATGAATATCCATTACATAATGTAAAACAATGTTATCTGTATTAACACATTACCACATAATGCTACATGTTTGCGTCTTGCAGCAGACGACTTTTAACCTCGAAAACATTGGGACAAAAGCCGATAATTCTTGTCACAAGCAATTTCTCCGTTAACCACAATGCTTTCTCAATATATTCACATCTCACAGCAGCAGAACTGAAAAGCTTTTTACATGTTTATATTTTTTTCTAAAGTCGTCTGCTTTACGTAGAAAAATGTCGTCTGCAGGTGGTAATAAATCAAATGTCAATGTTAACAATGATTGCATTATCATACGCATAAATACCTGTAAATCCGTGCGTTCAGGAGCATTGAAACTTTCCACAATGAGGGCAAATTGCAAATCTCTCTCGTTTTCATGTTTCTGAAAAAGATAGCTTCCGTAGTAGTGATTCCGATCATTTTGAAACAGGACCCTCTATTATCCTACTCAATCAACACGTGTGGGTATAGGGCAACAGCCAGTAATTTGAATAATTGTTTTGTAGTCACACAAACCGGTATCCGGAGAGATGCCCTCCCGGAGAAGTTCCCCCCCCCCCCACACACACCAATACTGGAGGGTAAGATATAAGTCCCCGCCCCTGTAAAACAATATGAAAATTTGCTCAATATGATCAATACTTATGTCTTTTTGTACAAGCGAGAAAGCAAATAAGGCAACATACTCGGTCATGCTTCTTGAATATCTTTTTAACCAAATATCAAAAAGGACTATAAGAAACAGTTTTCATTTTGAGCAGAGCGTACCGCCGTCCGTTAGTTGGGGGACCGGACCGATTTTAACTACTGACTACATATTCGTTACCTTTGAAGAGAGCAAGCAACAACTATCATTATTAAGCGTCGAGATCAGTCATACAAGAACAAGGAAACCAATTTGTTTTAGAGTCTGTATATGATTGCATGAAATTGTTAATTGTTGAATTTTGTCGCTGTTTTCTTGACTGCAGGAAAAAGTTAGGAAAAATAGTACTTAGTCGCGAAAACTTTACAAGCATTTGATAAACAATAAAGATTTTTTATCTTTTGTTTGTCTTTGGTTACTGCACATGAAAAGAAATACAAACATTCACCTCCATCATGGACAGCTCCGACGATATTTTAAGGAGCGTGTATATGGGTTTTACACCACATCATCATTATTTCAGTTATGTAGTGATGCCCGACTATCAATGATGGAGAAAGACCCCATACTCAACTACCCATAAGGGCCTGTTAAGGCGTGTAGAACTATCGGCATTCCGTTAGTCAGTCGGGAGACTGCCTCTCATGAAAATCCATATCCCTCCCGGGATTTGAACCCACGCGGAGGGAGGCCATGTGATTTCAAGGCCACGGAGTCCCCTAAGGAGCGTGTAATCCATGCTCATCAGGCAGGTCAACAGACGGGGAAGGTTGGTGAACAATATTGAGTTTTGCATGCTGCTTGAAAAGCTTACCTTAAGATGTGCGTATGTAAGAACTGTCATTAAGGCCGTCATAAACAATAAACCCAACGAAACACCAAAAATAAAATATCTTGTCCTTGCATCATGAATGGGTCTCCCCGTCATCTAGAAGAAGAAAAAAGAAACAGACTCATTGATAGTTTATGTGGTAAAGGTATCCCATGTTAAGCTTTTGCATTAACCCAATAAAGGTTTGACAAAAACATACTTAGCTTTCTCGGCAGTATTAGCTCAGTATCTCGAATTAGCTCTTATAGTGCTGGAACCGACTGTGTGATTTTGCAAAGAGTTTGGATCCAGGCCAGCCGCCAATTTACTTGGTGGCAGGCCTGTGATCTAACCGGTTTGCTACTCAGTGTATCTTTCCTTATCAAAAAACTAAGCAGACATCTAAGATTTGGGAATACAGACGACACTTATAGCTATTTTTTTAGAAAATTACCAAGCGTTCTTAAAGGGCAGCATGTTTATCCAGTCAATATTGACATCATAACACCATTTTATGTCGTCGCAATGCTGTGACTGAAATTTCATTGTACTAAGTCAGAAATATATTGTTTTCTGAACATATTGAATGTTTCACAAATACAAATAATAATGCATAAACAAACAAAACGTACCTGTATTGGCTGAGTAACAGTTACAATAGGCGACTTATCTGTCCATTCAACCGACGGCTTCTTTTCCACAATGTTGAGATATTGTGTTTCTTCCATGGCGACAAATAGTTTCTTAATCGAAATTCTTGCAATCTACCTCGATATCTGAAAAATGTCAAATGATGAGTTAAAGTTGTGTATGTTTATGACACAGCCTGTCTGTGAAGCGGCCGAAGAAAATTGTCCCTTCGAACAACCCGATTTTCCATAACATTAGACCAACATTTTTGGCTCGTAACCCTTTACCAAACGCAAATTCTTTGACTGTCCAAAATTGAAAGAATTTGCAGCCGACATTTCTAAACGTGACGAAAATAACCTTCTGAAGGGACAGAAAACTTTGAGGGAAAAGGACAAATTGATCGTTACGTTATTGACCTGCAACAAAGAGGTTAATGTCGTTATTGTTCGGTAAAGGAATAACGGACATTCCGATAGTACGCTTTATGTATTATAGACGAGCTGTGCGTTAAAAGCACAATCTCACAAATTTTGATTTTACATTTTGAAACAAATTGTTTTCTACCGATAAAACGACAACTTAATCTTCTTAAGTGAAATAAGAATAGATGAATACAGCTCCTCAACACCATCTATAACCGTACATTAAAAATATTGCAACCTGTTTAAACAGGGTTATGATTTAACCAACAAGCTAAACTTAGAATGAGATGTTCTAGTTTTAGATACCATCGTCAGGAGGGTCTTCGGAAATATTTAACCACTCGTTTATTTTGTTTGCATAGTCTAATTAACAGTTATGGCTAAAAGCATGTATGTGCTGATTTTGCCAAATAAAATAATTGGAAATTGAAGAAAAAAATTATTTCGTGACGTAAGCAAGTTGTGAGAGAAGGAATTCCTGTATTTACTTATAAACCGGCAATCCCATAAAAGCACAGACAGATGCGAAATTTTGGACTATCCCAAATTTTGGGAGTTTGCACAATGTGATGAAATTGAGAAGTGATGTTCTTTTTTGGGCAGAAAACATTGTGGGAAAAGGAGAAATTGCTCATTAAGAGCAATTTCTTCTTATCCTACGATGTTTGTCAGAGTCATCTTCAAACTGGTCAAACACCGTTATTGTTTAGTTATGGGTTACAGAAATGTTTTTACTTTTGTAGAGTATGCACTGGAGTAGAATTAATATTTTAGATCAACATTGTGTCCGGGTAGATTGTTATTTGAAGAAGATCGTAACAGTGTCCCTCTGTCTGATTAGCAAACCAGTCCATCTTTTCAAAGGTGTTTGCCCACACATGATACAGTTTGCAAGTCAAAGTAAAATGTCAATTATACAATACAAGATTTTCAATTGCGTTGTAATATTTCATGGAAAATAGCTACCAAACGCAAAATTGATTCAAAATGTATCAATATATTTAAGTATGCACAAACGGTATGCAATGGATTCCAAAATCGTTGCAACACTTTTTGGTCTGAACACCTATCATTTTACTGAAAACGTGCACTTTATATTTAAAGGCACATCAAAGGAGAGGAGTACAAATAAATCACTGAAAAAGTATATGGAGTTCTTTTATTATGTTCATAAAGTCATGAGAATTAGTTGAGGAATGCATTGAGACCCTATAAAATAGACTCATTTAAAATGAGTTATTTGTGCTTGAAATATAGTTCTCTCCAATTCAACCATGTTATCAACAACGTGTTTGTTTACATATTCAAAATAATGAATTATGATTGATTGGTTCAAAAATGTGTGTATCAATTGTCAAGGTCAGAGGTGAGGAATCAGGAAATCTGAATTATAAAACTTGCTAATCCGGGTTATTTCTGGTTTACTTTCACATTTGAGTTTTGCTGATGGTGTTTTCTGGTAATAACTTTCTGAATCTGTCCAAAAGTTTACCAAAATAATAAAGTTCGATATAGCATTAATCTCCTTTTGTGTGCCTTAAAATAAGGCCTTATTTCTCTTCCAATGGCTATCCTCAAGTATGACTGACACTACAGCTGCTTAACAGTTTTAACAATAGAATTTGATCTCCAACTTTCCTCAAATCTGTGAACAAACACCTTTAAAGTTCTGAAAAAATGACCGTGTTACAAACGTTTTCATGTTTAATGTTATGAATTAGACGTACACTACCCATTTCAATATATTACACCATCCTTTGACCGTCTTTAACCAAGTGATGATTATCATAAATGTACCAATACATTCGGATATGAAAAGGCATATGAACCAGACAGGTCCATTTGCATGATAAACAATTCATACACGTAAAAACACGTGGAAACGAAAGGTTGTCATAAATGAACATAGGCGTAGGAGCGTTTTCAACATGGGGGGGGGGGGGGGGGGTGAATTCAGATGAGGACCGGTCTAAGAATGAATGTTCCTAAACTTTTGTATGACTATTCATGCATTTACAAATTCGATAACATTTTAAGAATTAAAAGAAAGCGTATGAAAATGTGTATCTTTAATAAAAAAAAGGATATGCCAGGTCTCGATCTCACGTGGAAATCAAATGTATTGATCTAAACAAAAGGTAGCAGCGAATAGACTGTCACAGCCACGGATTCAACAAGGAATGAGTAAAATTATTGTTTTAGTTTTATCTAACCCGATGTGTTCAGATTGTGTTCATGAAATGTGAATCCTTTCAGTTTTTCTTTATATTCCCCCATACATGTGTTTTTTTTCTTTTTTTACCTGCTTCCGCAGTATAGATATTGATTGACGCATGCACGTGTACAATTATTGTTTAATTGTATGCACATATGTTAATAAATGTAATTGTGTATATATACAATGTAATGGACGATGAGCATTGCCATGCTCAAGTCCAATTTCGAAATAAAATTTATGTTATGTTATGTTATGTGTTCAGATTGCCATTTGCGAAGATGACGTCAAAAAGATTTTGGTTATTGTTCGTAACAAAGGCGAATTGGTATTAGATAAAGCACAAAAAAAACATATTGTAGTTCATGAGATACAAACTTGAATGTAAATTCTTAACCAAGGTGTGACGCCGACAGCGACGCCGACAGCGACGCCGACGCCCGGGTAACTAGTATAGCTCTCCTTATTCTTCGAATAGTCGAGCTAAAAAGCAATCTGTCTTGCAATCTGTCTTGCATTTTTTTAACGATATTCACCATTTGTAAATAGCAATTTTGGTTCGTCTATTGATTTTAGAATTCCTGTACATATCACCAACATGATATTCCATTTATTTGATAATAATTGCCTAACTGAAGATCGAACGAATAACATGAGAAGCCTAGTCGTACGGTCAATCTTAAGTCTGCAGGAAGAATGGCTAGCTTTCCGCATGTTTACCCGGGGTTTACCACCATGAAATGATTATACCATAGCTAAGGATTGAACACACGTAAAGACGTTTCATGTAAGTATGTGCCAAACACTCTTACCATGAAAAGATCTTTCATGCGACATGAGTGTTCGTCTAAATTTGAATTTCCTCTAAACGCGAGTCGACAGTTCATTACTTCAACCCTTCATCTGTAATAATCTAAGGTAAAATACCCATAATCCGTCATTTTGAATATCATTATTTCCTCGGATTACTTCGGGCGTTCTCGGTATACATCGGTCAGGTAGCATGGGCACTCTACCTTAAGACACTCACAGCAGATGGTATAAGAAAATACTGTGAAAAAGAGGAACATCTCGCTTAACAATTATTTTCTCCTGTGTACAAAATGTTTGAGTATCTCGTTAGACAAACATATACACATTTTATCAGGTCTACAGTTCTTTAAATAATAGTAATAAGCTGAAAAGTCTGAGAAATAAACATAAAACATCCTCATCATATGCCATAGCCCACTATACTACGAATAGTTATCCGCTTAACCAATGTGTGAATGCAATCATTGCAGAGTTTAAGTATCAAAGAGTCAATTTGCTTACCTATCGACCGAAGATTTTCAGATAGAATGATTTTATTATTCTAAAACGGAACGCACTATAACTCGCTCATGTACAGGTTCTCACAAGATTTACTCGTGCAAACACACACTCTCGTGCAAAAATGCATCATCACATTCGACATTAATATTTTTAACTCCTGTCCAAACATACAAGGTCTAAGGGGGAAACAGTGAACTAAAGTATAATGCAAAATAAGCAGCACAGGGGTTGCCTATAGGAAATACCCATGCTACATGTCACGTGTTATCGCTTGTACTTGCATATTTGAAATATCTTCTATTCGCAATATTTCATGAGAGGGTGAGTTAAGAAACCATCAGTTAAATCACTGTTCTTTATTGATTAAGCAATACATATCGAAATAGACGGTAGATGAGTTGGTTTTCCTTTGCGGTACAAAACGACGAGTGGATGTATTGTTTCACTCAGATTCAAAGCATTCGACGGGACTGTAGGTTTTGTTGGATTTATGAATGGCTTCGAATGATCCGAATACCGTTTCACTGCAGAAAAGATGTGTCTTTCCCTACTCCTATAAGATAAGATAATTGTGTTGCAACATTTTGTTTTTTATAAAGTATGAACAAGTTTTATGTCCAATTGGTTATGGTATAGTACATACTCATTGTTGATTATTTTTTCACATATCTTTATCTACTAGCGTTATGAACAAAAGAAATATAAACGTCAGTTAATGCTCTCGAAACAATGTGCATTAACATCACTTGTATGTTTTTTTTTTCATAAGTGTATTGGACAGAAACCGGTTTAAAACCGGCAACAATTTCTTATAACAATTCAAATTACAAAAAAAAGAAGATGGAGATTAGATGACAAAATCGAAATAAACTTTGTCTAGCATTGTCTCATATAGTCACAATGGTTAATTCTTAATACAATAGATGAAGCGTAAAATTTCGTAATTTATACGCGTCGCTTACAGTTTAGTGGTGGTTAATCCTGTTACTTTCTCAATCAATGGTCTTTGCCTGCTTATGATGACTTGCATTACCATAGATATCTTTAGCAACGGATTCTTCATCATACTCAATCCACTGTCTACTGATTTCAGGACCGACAATCATCCATCGCCTCGGAGCTGAAGAATCCTCTGTGATTCCAATTATACCTTCATCGCCTTTGTTGATTGCGAAGGCTTGTTCGTGAGTTTGATCTATTGCCAAACCTAAGAATGGTCTTTTCGACTTGAAGACCCCAAACTTACCAGCTTTAAAATCTCTGAGAAGGGCAGGGTGAGATTTTTCTTGTGCCAGCATATCCCTCAGGTGAATTGGCAGCCATCGAGCATAGTTTCTTATGTTATTGGCAAAAATGATAAGAATCAATGCTCTCAACACTTTATATTAAAGCTCAAATTTGCCTCCCTGGATTCCCTCTCAAGGGATAGAATAATCAGCTCAATGGTGAGGACCAATAACCAATACCTGAATTGAAGACTTTAAAATTTACGCGTGTCACACCACTGGGTAAATGTATCGCTCATATCATTTGAGTCTTCATGATAACGACCAAATGCATCATGAAGGAGGTTATACAAAGGGCGTGTGGTTATCTGCTATAGGCCTACATGGCATGTTCGAGATACACTCGATGATGAGAGGAAAGATTCTGCTGTTCCCGGGGATGTAATGTCTGCCTCTACTAGAGCAATTGTCCATACACTTGACCGGAGCAAGTTTCAAAACGACTTCATTAAGGCCATTTCTATATAAAGACCTCCAAACATAATAGCAAGTTGCGCTTAGACGTTCACTCATGAAATTACGTATAAGCCATTAAAATTAAACATAGATTCTTAAACTTTGGTATATAGGACTTGAAATAAATAATACTGTGAAATATAAAACATTAAACAAAACCGACATGGATATTTAATCAATAAAAATCAGTAAAAATGCCGCCATTTTGGACTTTGGAGGTCATTTTATAAAGAATGCAGCCTTACACTTTGACGTTTCAATGTTTCATGCTTTTGCATCTTTAAAATGCTAGTTTTGTGTTACTTTTAGAAATATGAGAAGCTCAATGGCCGCCATTTTCAATCGGACAGTAAAATTGAAGTGGCTAACGAGGTTTTTGGAAGCAGGTATATCTAAACAACATTTGTGGAAAGTCTCTTGCTTGCATCATGATGTGAAATGTTTTGCTGATATTTCGTGATAACGCCCCGAGAGTTGATTTTTATAAAAATGAACGTGAATCTTTAATGATGTTCATAAACGCTTTTTATGTTTCTACGTTTAACTTGAATGCATAATCTTGATTATACATGCAAGTCCCACAAAGGAACAAACTGCAAAACTCTGTATGGAGAATATAAAAACAGACACTGATATGATAGACCTTGAGCCAGAAAGGGCCAGCCAGAAAGGGCCAGCCAGCCAGACAGCCAGCCAGCCAGCCAGCCAGACAGCAGGACAGCCAGACAGCCAGCCAGCCAGACAGCCAGCCAGCCAGCCAGACAGACAGCCAGACAGACAGCCAGACAGACAGACAGCCAGCCAGCCAGCCAGCCAGCCAGACAGACAGACAGACAGACAGACAGACAGACAGACAGACAGACAGACAGACAGACAGACAGACAGACAGACAGACAGACAGACAGACAGACAGACAGACAGACAGACAGACAGACAGACAGACAGACAGACAGACAGACAGACAGACAGACAGACAGACAGACAGACAGACAGACAGACAGACAGACACAGACAGACAGACAGACAGACAGACAGACAGACAGACAGACAGACAGACAGACAGACAGACAGACAGACACAAACACCTTGGCAATTTCTTAAAATATCTACCGACTTTTTATGGGGATTGCCGATACGATTGGCCCGAGAAGAAACAGAGAGGGACCAAACTATGACAACCATGGGAGGTAAATGTTGCATGTATGTTGCACGATACTCTACGAGTTAACTCCCTTAGCAAATTTGAGAGAGAAATGTTGAAAGGTTCTTTCCTGGTCGATCATCAACAATGTTTACCTGTTCTCGGAGATGCAATGTTTTCATGTACATTCCAAATTCATTGATTATTGACAGTATGAATAGAGTTTGTGAAAAAGTATGAATTTTTACAAGACAAATTATCTGCATTCGGTCTCTTTAGCAGGTGCCCTCACGTGATCGATGGTGTTCAAATCCCACGTGATGTCAAGGTTGCAAACAAACTCATGCAGTAGAACAACTTGCGGCGAGTCTGATGAATTGTGTTTATATATATACTTTTAGTTCATCTTTATTCGAATAGAAAACGTTGAACAGTCATGTTTGCGATCAACGGACAACCGTCATAATCGCTAATTCCTCAGTTGTCAAGACGCGACACGGCGAATCGCCGCCATTTTGTCTTACTCCCTTAACAGCCTCAGAACACACATTGGCTGCAATGATAGAAAAGTAGTTCTATGAGAGAACACTTAAAATTAGTTTGATATTCATGTGAATAATTACGGAATTGTCATTTCCAAATAAAGAATATTTGATTGTAGTTCATGAGGAACTGGTGATTGTATAAGCTTGCTAGTTCTACATTGTTTATCTGGTTCCGGTGTCGTCACGCGTATGAATATAAAATTTAGTGACGCGAAGACTCTGGCAACTGTTGCCGTAGGAATAAACGCCATAGACACGGTAGCTGTGACGACTGTTACCCACCAACGACAAAGGTGATTTTTCTTTCATTTTATCTGTAGTAGCATCGTTTGACATCTCGGCAACATGTATGTCAGACAATATTTGATCAGAATATTGGAAAATAAGCAAAATTTCATGAAAAATCATGGCAAGGCTAATCCCTTCCCAGTTTGTTATGTTGAAAAATGGCGATGTCTCCTAGTCGTGACTTGACCAGAGAAATTTATTGATGAAGTTAGGGAATTTGGCGGTAGTTTTGAAAGTAGAATACTGTGTAAATCATCTTAAATGATGCTTGCAGAAAGGATGGATTCGATGTGTAATGCGATTTCTTTGTATTTTTTGTGATATTTCATTTCTTTCGTGGTCGTGTTGGGTGATTTTGGCATTCAAAATGGACGATTAGCGTCCAAAATACCATGGATGCGAAGACGCTACCATGGGGGTATTTGGGTTGCTAAGTGATGATTAAATGTGCTTTGATAATGTTGGCGAACAGATAACATTGAATTGATGGATAGGAAAGAAAGATTATTTCATTTAAAAGTCAATTTAAGCAGTTCATTGTCGTTTTTGGAACATTCTGTAATCATTCTATTTTTAGATTTTATTTACATTGACTGGCCATGTTGAAGCCTAACATATTGCAAACTGAACAAATTTCAGTAATCCATTAGTTAACTTTGATTAAGAGCAGTTTAAACTTGAATTGGTCTCCTTTTTACCTTAATATTTTTGATGCTCTAATGAATCTATTCTTCATGTGGGTTTGTTTACATAAACTAAAAATAGAAATTATTTTGAATTTAGAGAATTACTTTCATCTTTAGGTTCTCATTTAAACATAATGGATTTAAAAGGGTTTTTTAACAGTCTCAAATATATTGTCCAACTCTGGATTTCAATGTCATCATTGTTTTTGAGATGATTGCGGATGCATAACATCAATTCTCTGTATTCTCTTGTTTTTGCATAAATTTGCTATTAAACAAGACTTAGTTTGAACTTCTAAGGTAATGCCTAGAATGATGATTATACACTATTCTTCGATTATAATTTAGTTGTGTTGAATGATCTTCATCTATACGTACAAGAAAGGATCTTGATTAGAAAAAGAGATTTAAGCTGTTCAATTATACCTGACTTTCTTTGTATCGTGATGACACAAGTTGGAATTAACATGCAATTGTGTGGGCTCCTAGCTGTTGTCTCAGTCATCCATGTGTTTTGTTTGTACCCCTTCTCTTCTTGTAGAACAAGATTCAAATAAATATCGAGCCAAGGGTGATTATAATGATATTTAAGAACACACCCACCATCCATTCCAAAATGTTTATTGCTTAACATAAAACTAAGAATCAGCATCTTGTGGATATATTAGAAACTGTCAGCTTTTCTATAGAATAAAATGGTCGCTTTGTGAGAGGCACTTCACACTGCATACATAATGCTTGCTTAAATGTTATTAATGGACAGTGGTTTATCATATCATCAAGTATAACTTGCTTAAATGGTCACAAAAAAGTAATGGTGGTTTTTTGGTTTTCAAAATTCATAGTCTTTTCCAAAACTCCTGACCAGCAAATACCTGTTGGTCTGTGTGTGTTTTGGATAGTACATAAATATGAAAATCGTCACAAAATTGCAAAATGCCAACAAAAGACAACATTACTGTCGGTAATGTACAGAATTTTTCGGTCTATAGTGTTTAGATAAGTGATTTCTTTACTCCCTTGTAGCGGGCATGGTTTTTGTCGATTTAATTGTCTTATCCACTATATATGAATTATTTCTCAACAAGCGCTGATGACCTTAACCTTTTTATCATATAAACACTACAGCTTAAAATTTCGGACAGATACTTTTGGTTTCAAACAGGCAACAAATGAACAATAGGCTTACTTTTCATATTCAGAAAGACTGATTATTCCTATTCATCATTTTCACCATATAGCTTCTCAGAAGTAACAGGCCTAGGTTACTCATGTTTTTCTAATGATTTATTTAGTTTTCAATCACTCCTTTTTTTAAATTACGGAACATGTTGACAATGTTATGATGATTTTAAATTGAGATCCCAAACACTGAACCTGCTTAGGGTTCAAGATTGGCAATCATGCCATGTTATGATAAAAGGATTTATGTGATAGAACGGATTATTGGGATTAATTTGTCACATCACTAAATTCAAGGTTTAAGTTTTAAGTCTTATCTTTTTACCTCATTGTAGTTGATTCTGATGAAGACATTGACTTAATGGCCACACCGACGTTTGTTACTGACCTGCAAGCAATGAATCCAGGCACAGTGGTACAAGTACATCAGGTTAATCATAATGTATGCAATTTCATATAGATCTACTAATAAAGATTTGTTGTATGATAGTGTTAAAAATTGAATATTAATCTACTAACATTTACCTTTATGGCTTGCTTGTGCAAATATGAATTGGCAGAACTTTATGATTTGACAGTTCTCATCTTGATTTTGTCGAAAAGAAAACAAATGTGTCCATTTGCACAGATGAAGAATGTCATCTCTTGGTATATATTAAAAGTAAGAATTGAGATAGAAAACTACATTAAGGTATAAAGAAATTCAAATAAGAGATATTGTGAAAAAATATTCCCTTTAAAATGTTGGTTTTTCAAAAGATGGACATATAACCTTTCAGTCGGATTCATTAAAGCTGATGAAGTTAAAATAATTTTCATACTGATGAAAAACCTATGTTTTTGGATTGAGAAGCATATGATAACGGTACCCATATTATAAGTCTGATTGTGTGTTTTTCACAAAAATAAAGGTTTGCACTTTGTTCATGACTCAGTGTTGCTCATCAAACCTCATTTCACTGAATTGGTGTCACAGCGTTAAGCTAGCAATTTCCCATCACCTTAGCATGGACTTTGTCTGCTCTGTTTATAAAAGCAGGTAAGGATGTCGGTTGTAAACTGTATATGGCAAATTTATGCTACTTTCTTTTTAAAAGATAGCAAGACTTGTATCATATTCAGCATGTATTTTTGACCAACTATTGAAATAAAGAAATACAATGGCAGATCAGTGTTATGAATGGGGTATTTTTGTTACAAACTTTTTGTTAGTTCAAGGTCAATAATGCTTTCATATGAGATTTATGAATCAAACTGCAATGTCTTATTATTGTTGTATGTGATTGTCAGTAGCGTGTTTGTGCTCAGACTTGTAATTTTGCTTTGAAATCATGAAGACAGGCATGTATATAGATTTGCAAATTGCATTAAAAACGATTCAACATGTAAGAAAGCTATTTCAAGAGTGATGTAAAGAAATGCTCATTTTGAATTGTTGTCAAAGAAAAGTTAAATCAAGCTTAAGTCTATTGAAATAAACAATTCTCAAACAATGAGGGCAACTCGGTGCATGATTAGTAAGTTTGACTATTTGATTATCCATTGTAGTGATTGTTATTGTATTATCAGGAATACTGCTTGTTAAAATGATAACTTTCTTATTCCTTTTATTCTACAGACATCAAAGTCTCCGATTGTGGGCCAGTCAAATCAATCCGCCAAAACGGCAACCATTATCAGACCAGCACAGACCCATTCTGGGCAACAGCAGTTCATAGTTACAAGTAAGCTACATCTTGTTTATCCCTCTCATGGATGAGGATGACTTTCCATTGCATCAAACAATGGTTTATTCCTTAAAACACCCATTCATCACTTCAGGTACCTCCATGGTCTAGTGCGTGTAGTGATTAGAGAACAGAACTTGAAATCACATGGGTTCAAATCCTGGTGCCAATATTTCAAATTTTCATGAGGGGTAGTCTTCTGACTGACTTAAGAAACAGCAAGTCTTTTTATCCATCTTGACTTGTCCTTATGGACAGTTGCATATAGGTTCTTCCTCCATCTGTAAGAGTTGAGCTTTGTAACATAACTGAAATAATGTTGAAGCTATCTAAAAACTAGGGATGGGAACGAATAGTGAAATCACTATTCGAATATTCGACTAGAACTATTTGAATAAATTCGAATATTCGATTTTAGAATTCGTTTTGATGTCCGAATGTCTGCAGGTCCGAATACTAGTACACTAGTCCTCTGTTCCAACCTTTTGTGTATAGCCGAGTTGACAAAAAGGTTCATGGTCGTCTGTTTTACAGTTTCGGACATCAAAACAAATGCTTGCCATTCAAGTGATTCAGTAGGTTGGATGTTGTATTCTTGAATACAAAGTCCTGGTTACACAGGTTACAGGTCGCCTTCGACTTGTCGGCAGAACGAGTAAAGTAATTCCAGACACATGATGGAGACATTAATTGTGATGTTTATCGAATAGATGTAGAAATTAGAATGAAGATAAGTTTGACAAATTATTCTGAAGAAAAATATACTTTGTAACACATTATTTGATTGGTCTTCGTGCATATGCAATCATGATTAAGATTGGTTATTGAAAGAGTAATTGTTTTATTTCACGACAAACAAGTTATGTGATTGGTTGACACTGACAATTGTCAAATAGCGTGATTGACTTGTTTTGGATAATAAGGAGCAAGTGCAGATCATTAAGGTGTTAGATTTAGCGGCTTAAAATCGACTATTTTCACACTTAGGAATTTATCGTTTTGCAAACTGTCAAAAGATGTGGTAATTTGTCACAGGTGTTTTACTGTGTGACATACGTTGTAAAAACATCGTAACTGCACCTGGGAGCTAGGCACGTTCTTCGATATTTGGGATCGGTTTAGAGGAAGAAAATGAAAATAAAACAACATTATTTTTGAATAAAATTTATGGTAAACATACAGTAATATGGGTTCATTAAAATCGAATATTCGAATACTATTTTGCTATTCGACCCGTTATTCGAATATTCGAATATTCGTTCCCATCCCTACTAAAATCTAATCTTAGAAACTCATTCAGAATGAAGTTGGTGACAGTAGTGCTGTAGTATAGCATCTGTCTGACACTCTCTGGTCTATGGTTTGTTCCCCATTAGCACACATAACATGTCGGGTATGATCTCAAATGTGTGTGAGTAATTGTCATGTATCCAGGAACCAGTCATCCAGACTCAAAGTTCAATCTTCTTTCACTATCAGTGTAAGATGAAAATATTTATAGTCAAAATAAAATCATTAAAGATCATACATTTGTTACAGATTTAACATAAATCTGTTCCGACAGGATTTGTTCATATTTGTAAAACTCCGTATTACTGTGTAAACAAGATACTATATCAAAACAAGTTTGTAAACTAAATTCTTTAAACAAAGACAGAAGATCATCATGACTTGTGTTTATATTTATGAAGCTTCAAGAGCTTTCTCTGTTTGATGTTGGAATCCTACTATTCTTATAAAATTCATGACAGTTGTAAGCTGATTGCTTTGCTCATGAAACATCATCAAAATGAATTATGAAATATAATTATGTTAGGCAAATCTCAAATTTGGTTTTCTTTGTTGGTCATTATGTCTGATTAGCAATTGTCTTCACAACTGTTAATGACCCAAAACTTTTACTTTGTCTTTTCATGTTGACAACTTTTTCATTCAGCTTGTATTGAAATGATAACCTGGTTGCTGGGTATGGTTTTACTCCTTATTTATATGCTAAAATGTGCGAAAGGTCAAAACAACATTCTGTCTTATTTTGATATTGGGTTTAGCAATTTTTCAAAGTAACACACCATTTGAATCATCACTCGGAGACACTTCCAATGGAATTTCACATTTCAATATTGTGCTATTCATGTTGTAAATCAGTTATGACTTACAAAACTATTTACCTTAACCCATTACCAAACAATAAACACATTTTTCTAGTTTGTTGCAGGTAGCTTTGGAAAAACATTGTGGGAAAAAGAAGAAATTGCTCTTAACGAGCAACTTCTCCTTTTCCCACATTGTGTTCCCCCTATCAGAGGATTATTTTTCAATTTCATCTCATTTTAAAATGCAAACTCTCTCAATATGGGTCAGTTATAAACTTGGCATTTGGTAAATGGTCAAGGTGTTAAGTAAATCAATATTCTGGTCTCTCTCTCTATTCAGGTTCAGTAGGTGAGATAGCTGACCAGGGTCAAAATAACCAAGACAACATGGAGGTGCAGGGAGGACAGACACTCTATCCAGCTCACGTTCAGTATGTAGAAGGCAATGATCCAAGTATCTACGCAACAACAAACGGTCAAATGTATGAGCTAACATGTACTAGACGTGAAGCAGAATTTGACATTGTGATATGCTGTTACGCATGGCCTACCCCCATTGTACAAAAAATCTGTGTTCATGCACTTCACACTTTTCAGAATTTTTTTTTTATTCATTTTGGCACATAATTCTTTTAACTATTTCTCAGCACTCAAACTTATTGTAATGAATAAGAAGTAAAAATCTTCCTTTGGAATGGATAAGTTGCAATTTCCCTAAATCAACTGATGACATATTGCAGACAGATTTCCCAAGTTCCAAACTGCAATTTTATTGTAAACAGTAGCAGGGCTATTCATTGCCCATTCTTGTCATAAATTTGAAATTGGTGGGTATTTTTTTTTTCTTGAGATATTTCTTCATTTTTTCTCAAACTGTAAAAATCTGAAAAGAACAAAACCTTCCTAGTCTTATAAGGTTGGAATGTTTTCAAGTTCAAATATATGTCGCAAGTTTTCCTCTTGTCTGCAGCATTAAACTAGTCTAATGCAAAAAAAAAATCTATGTAAATACAAGTGTGAATACTTGCAGTGAATATGGGTATTGGTAAACTAATTCTGCTCAGTGGTGCTGTTTGACTGTTTGTGAGTCCTAACTTTTAACCTTCCATAGCAGTGTAGAGATCTGAACGGAAATTACGACCATCTAAGACAAGTTATAATGAGTTTTGAAATGATAGCAGTCATGTAATCAATGTCTAAAATGTATGATGTTGTATTGTGTGGGGTCTTAAAGCACATTCTTTACTTATTCATTTCTATACATGTATCAGGCAATTCTAAGTCAACTTGTATACAAAATTAATTGAGAAAAAAGTTCTTTCAAATGAATAGTCAGCTTTTTCCTATTTACATCTCTACACTCTGAGGACCTTGTTGTTAACCATTTGTTTAGCCAACTACCTCACTAAATGACATTAATGTATAGGTTTGCAGGAGACTAGGGAAATTATTTCTAGAGAAGAAATAGTTTGTTTTCTATGCATTAGAAAGTATAAATCTTCAATCAAACTTTGAGTCTCCTAAATGTGTATCGATATAGCTGTTGTTGTGTCTCCATGTGAGGTAATTTGCTAAATTTACTAACTTTCAAACAACAGGTTTTCTTTGATAAGTTTTTCAGGTGGTATGCATTTTAATCTTCTAAGTGGCTTTGTTTAACATTATGAAAGACGTAGATGATAAACAAAAAATCACTCAGGTTGATATGTTATGATTTAAGGACCTTTGGTTGCCAACATATGCGTCATATGATTTTTAACAGCAATGATTTTGCATTTCTTTAGAGCCTATATTGACAATAAAGGTCACTAAGTTTTGGTCTATGCATTGAAACATTTGATGTTGTTTTTGGTATTTTGCTTTATTTTCTTTTGATGTTTCTAAACTACATCGAAAAAATCAAAGTTCCGTCTTATGATTTACTACATGAATTCTTTATGGTCCAATAGTGATACACATTTTTTACTAATAATTGCAGCACTGAATAATTCCTGTACCCCTCCTTAAATTTTATTTGTAGTTGTGATTTTTTCTTGTTATCTGTGAGTGTAGCCTATTAAACCCTTTGTTGTCACTTTTTATCAATTAACAAATTAATGATTTTCACACATTGAATGCGTTTCCTAATGAAAATAAAGAAAATAATTATAAAGAGAATTTACTCGAAAAAAAAATAAGGCATAGAAATTATTATTTTGTCTAGAGAAGAAATTGATAGATAATATTTTTATGCCTCTTTTGACAATCATTTTCTGTTGTCTACAGCAGACTTAAACTATAAAGAGCTTATTTGATAAAACGTTAAGCAAAATTCATGTTCTTCAACCCATTGTTTGTTTGGCTATCAAATGTATCTAACTTGTGTCCTTTTTCTAATATAAATGGTCATCTGATTACCAATTAATCACTGATTGGACCAGACTCATTGCTCACTAGTTCTTGTTGAATACTGGGTAGTTGAATTATATTTATTTTGCTTTTCCATGTTGTCGCATGCTTGGTAACATCCTTTTGACGAATTAAACATTTCACAACTTATAACACAAACTCAAGCTTCATAGCTCTGTCATTGGAAATATGTGTCATACAGTGATTTGATAATGTTGAATTTTAATTGTTTAGTCTGAGTGAGACTTGGTTCGGTTTTAACTTTTATGTCATACTATCTTACTTCATAGCATCTGCAGAAGGTTACCATAGAAACCGTTGTTACAACATGATAAACTGATCGTAATGATCAATTTATCATTTTGTATCAACTGTTTCTGCCCATCACTAGAATGTGAAACTTGCTCTTTTATAAGTCATCTGTTGTTTCTTTCAACATTGACAAGTCATCAGTCTTATATGGGGAAAATTGGTTTAAAATCAATCGTGTGTTGATTTAGTTAGGAGATGTAATGATCTATTGTGCATGGATAGATGTGGCTATGATGAGATAATCAGTTCATATTAACCTGCATTTAATTATCATTTTCATTTTTGTTTATTATTTGGTTTATCTGGTAGAGCTTGCCAATTTTGTAAATGATATTCTTTATCTCTGCCTGGCATATGGCATTTTATACAGAGTAAATGGGATGGGCTCTTTTTGACATTGGTTAAAAAATGGTAAAAATCAGACAAAAATGGCAATAATACCTTGAGCAGGTTATTTCAGTTCTGCAACAGCCTTTTTTCACCTGCAAATTTATTTTAAGTTAAACAGGGCAAGATAAAGTGTTAATATATTGCATCTTCTAGAAATGAAATGTTGATTTTTAATTCAGTTGCACTCTTTAGACAATTTTTATTATTTATTTAAATGTCTTAAAGATATGTTGCTCATTAATTTTGAATCATGATTATTTTTTGTAGACCTTTATTGAAAAGAGACATTTTTATTGGTATGTTTTTAAAGAGAAAAACTTCATGCTAATACAATTAAAAGATTATGATATATGGCATTTGTGTTGAGTACATAAAACTTAAAAGTTAATATGAATGTTTCCTTTCAATGAATGTTTGTTTTTTGGTATTATTATCATTTATTATAAGTAAATAATCTTTATTTAATTGGTTCTGTTGATATGTAGACATAGAAAAGGTATATGTAATGCAGAGCATGAGTAGATTTTCACACAGTCCTAAGTAATGATCAATTTGTCTGTTATTATAGTAATATTCATACATAATAATGCTAACAAACATCGGGATGTTACTTTTTTAAAGGTATTTTCTTATACAAACCTGTTTTTACAAGGAAGAATTCTAAAGTGTAAAAGGATAGATTCATATTAAACTGTTTTCCTTCTTTTAAAAATTCTTCAACCAATTGCTTAAAAAACCTGACCAAGATAGTAAAATACTGGCTACTTCTCAATTTAGGTAGCCATATAGAAAAATATAAGCATTACATATAGCTCCATCTATAGTGTGTAGTTGTTTTTGTTGACTTTTAGTTTAATAGGTCCATATTTACCTTAACAGGGTCCGCTGGAATAACGAGGGGTAAACAAAACTGTTGTGCTTGTGTTTTTGTTTTCAATGTTCAATCACTTAAGTAACATCATACCAAATATCAACACATCCTTGCTTCAATAATTCAAATAATCGAAGAACATTGATAAGATGTGTTAGCGTAATTAATAGACATGAATATATAAAAAAAGATCTGATTAAAATTGATGATAGTTTCTCAAAATAAAAGACAAATTGTGTAAGATCTGTTTCAATTTATACAGGAGTATAAGGTTATTTCTGTCTTGGTTTGTCTAAAACCAAATTTACTTTTAAACTTAATAATTAGGCATGGGCATATAGCTTATAATAGCCTCTTAAATAAGATCAGTGGTTACCAAGTTTCATAATAACACTTCTTTATTCACTACAGCTTAACTTAGATAATGAATAGAAAAATATGACATCATATCAAATTATTAGTTTAAAACAATGAACAATGTCTGTTTCTTTTTCTATTTCTGGAGAATAATTGGACAAAAAGTTTGAGACATTTTATTCCCTTGTATTTGGAGGACAAGTGTTTTTACAAAACTTCAAACTTTTGACAGTGTTTAAATGGTATAGTGTTTCTTTTGTTTATCTTTTTGAAGTGCTGTGTTTAAAAAGAATACCCAATTATAACCATATTTTAGTGACATAATATTTTAGGTTTATAGTGTCAATCTTTGACAGATAAAAAGTTCTCTGATTAAAAGATCAGTATTTAGTGTAAAACCTGTCACACTTTATAGCAAATTTCACATAAAACAAAGATTTGATGACTACGAACATAACACACTTTGGCATCACAAGAGGAATAGAGTTGAGAAACATTTGTTCAATCTGCCCTTAGGAAATGTGTTTGTTTCTTCTCCAGATTTGATGTTGTTTGTTTTCACCCCTTCTGTCACATTTCAAGTACCATAATTTTCTTACTTTTTGGCAGAATGGAAATGTCAATGTCAAAATGAATGTTTTTGACTCATCAATCCATAATGGTCATCACAATATGCTACATTATTCTCACTTTGTATGAAAACTTTTCATTTTAATTCTATTAGTTTGCAAACATATTTGACATTTCCTTCTTGTATTGGTATTATGCAATTAGCTGCATCACATCTGCATTTATACACTTTAAAACACCCATTAAAGGATCATATGGACAACTCAATGTTATAAACATAACAAAAAATCGTTAGTTTTGGAGAGTTTTCAAATGAACACACTTTATTTTAGTCACTGTAACTTACAATTCTCTGTGCATATTAAGCCATTTCATATAAAGCAAAAAATGTAAGTAGACTGTAAAGAATTATAGGGAAAGATGACAAAAGGAATACAATTATGGTATGACTGAAATAGAGTTGAAAGCTTTATAAAGCTGTTCCCAAAATGAAAAAAAAAGACTTTAATTTTCTGTAGTATGTTTCATTTAAGAATTTATCAATTCTTTAGTAAAAGACACCAGAAAGGTTAGGCTGGCTTTTATTGCGTAGCCAGCATTAAATCTTTCAATGTTTCTCAATTTGTTTTTAACATACATCAAGTTCTAAAACACAGTAACTAAAAAAGGACAAACTTTTTGAAGTTCAATAAATACAGAAATCATTTAATGACAGAGAATTCTTTCAAATCATTTTGAATTTTGTATTTTACAAAGATGTGACAAGTTGAGATGTATTACGGATGGATAAATCCTCACATGTGATTGAGAGAATTTTTGGAATCCTGATCAACATACCATATCCCCTATCTTAACCCTTATTGTGCTGAATCATTTTCTGAAGACAGATTTTTGTGTTGTCTGGTTTTCAAAACCTTAAATATCTGCATAATTTTGATGAGAAACGTTACTCAGAAAAGCAAACAGGTTAGATCACAGGCAAGCCGCCAATTTACTTGGCGGCTGGCCTGGATCTAACCTGTTTGCGTAAGCATCAATTCGGTTCCAGCATTCATTATAAGACTTAAACGAGGCATTGATGATGCAGTTTAGGAAACCCTAAACGACTAAGTGAATCTTTTAGACAAGGACTGATCCATGTGAATATGGTTAAATTAGTTTAATATTTTTGGTTGTTGTAAGAATTTGTAAATGAATCTCACATCTTTGTGATTCGTGGCAATAATTTATGATTACTTCTCTTTGTAGATATGCTGGTGACTATGGACAGACTACCTTGTATAACCCTGCTTCTGGCACTTATTACCAAACTGGAACACAGGTATTACTTTAAAAGCAATTCTTTATTTTTGGATAAAAGTTATTAAATTTAATTTAATTCTTTGTGAATTTAAGAGCTCATTGAGCAACTTAAGTATTGTTTGTCTTTAGCGTTAATATTGTTACTGCAATTAGCTATATTTTTGTGCTGTGGAAGTTGCATAAATGATTATTTCCTCATATGTTCCCAATGAATTTTTGATATAACATATTGTATTTTTGATTTTTTCCTATGTATGCATTTTGTCTTAAAAGCTTACAAAAGTTTGTGAAAGGGCTTCCTCGTTTTACACCATTTTGAAACATTAATTTTTAGAATCAAACTGGAAAAGTTTGCAAACTGTATATATGATGGGATACATGTTATTTCATTGCTATAGCAATGTAATATAATCGCCAAAAAATTATCATGATTTTTTTCATACAACCTTAACTTGTTTACAGTCCTTTTTTTGCCCAGTGGTGAAGATGGCGGATTTAGTGCTCAGGGTTGCTGGTTTTAATCCCAATGATACCTCTGGTTTTGTGGAAGTGCCCTTTGGCAAGACACTTCAAAGTCATATCCTAGAATTGGTGAATTCAGAAAAGCTGTACCACATCAGTTTTTACCCCCATATTAAAAGACTATTCATAAATATTTGGCTTCAAATTGTTATCTGTAAAGTTATAAATTTGTAATGATTTTTTTTTAAACTTCCAAATATAACTTGTCTATGTGCTGTTAATCTGTAGGTTGGAACTGGTGTTCAAAGTGTTGGGACAACCATACAGACAATGCAGGGTCACATACTAACCCAGCAGGGCGGAAACACCTACCTTATACAGGGGGGTACCATGGATGGAGAGGGATCCACATTGACTCATACAACTCGGGCCTCACCTGCTACGGTAAATAGTGCTTCCTTGTCCATGTACACAACATTTGACACTATCAGTACAATCACCCTCTAGCATTCTTAAAACATTTGTATGATCTGTTTATTGTTAGAAAGACAATATTTGAGCAAGAAGAGAATCTTTTCTGAACTTCTTTAACAATTTCTTTTTGGATTCTCAACATTTTTTAATGCATTTTTTAATAATTATTTAATGAACGAAACATAATGATAAAAGAGGGTTCTTTGTTAATTGGTAGAACAAATTGTGTTTATTGGAGAGGAAATTTCAAATTCAGATTATGCATAAAGAAACCCTCTGACATAGGTTGTTCCACTGAATTCCAATTTTGTCACTGACATTGAGAATACTAGAGGGTATTGGTTCTTTTGCTGCTAATCAATCTGGTTTTCAACCTGTGTTATTCACCAATCTTCTATCTAGACATTAATTTGCCTTTTTTGTCTCAGTAATGTCAATGTAGACTTCCACATTCAAGTGAAGTGTTTTGACTTCAACATGGGCTGTGTCAAACATCAAACTCCTGCAAACTACAAAAGCCAAGATATACCATGGCATTTATGACTGTTCACAAATTTACTTGTTCATCATTTGAACTAAGATGGTCAGAAAATAGTCTTTTGAATGGAACCTTGTGTTATTTCAATGAATGTGGTCTGCATATGATATATTATGCAAGCTACATACTTGAATATTAAAGAATTATGCTGCTCAAACAAGCATTTAGCATATCAACAGTTCAGAGCAATATAGTAGTAAGTGCTTAGTTTGTGAAGCACTTGCTATAGTCTTGTGTTGAACCCTCGATATAATTAGCTGACCTCATTTTCAAGTTTTTACTGGTTGATATTTTAAGCAAATGTTAAACTGATGTTAACAATGTCTGAAGAAAGGCAATTATTTCCCATGCTTACCACATGGCTTCAAGTTTGACACAGCTGTGGTGAACAGTTTTGTGTGGATAATACACCTAAACACTTTCTTCTTTTGAAATATATGGAGTCAAATAAGGGATAAATGTGGTTTTGCAATAATTTGTTCAGGAATTTCAAGATTTGTTTACTAAGATAATAGAAAATATCATTCATTTGATTCATTTTTTGTATATCCTTTTTATGCATTATTTATAATAATTTAATATGTGTTGGTTGACTATGTTTTACTAGGCTAAGCATTATAAATTAATGATAGACACTTTCGAGAAATGAATGTCTCAGTATGCACTGACTGTAGATCAAGCAAAGAGTAGTTATGTGATTACAAACTCAAAATTCAGTTCAATAATATCTATACGGTTCAACTTGTCTATTTATTTCAAGAACATTTCAATATTTCAGTTATCATTTTTGTTGAATGTCTTATAATACAGTTGTAATCTCTAAATTGGGGACTACTGCATTCTTTCAAACTAGTTCAAATATTACATAGGAAAACTGATTTCACACTTAAGCACTGCTTCCAAACAATTTACGCTCTTGCACCCTGCTAAGTTTTTCTTTTTAATCTACCCATATAAACTTTAGCTTAACTTTAATCCTCTTGATATTATTGAAAACTTTATTACAACATGCAACTTTTGTGTTAAAGTCTACATTTCTTACCTGATCTTAAAACTATTTTCCCTTCCTTTTTAATTTTAGATTTGGGTTTTCCCAATATTTTAGTCTGCAATTTCTATGGTAACTTTTCCCTTTTTATTTTTTTTTTCTCAGTCCGAGCACCATCATAATGTTGAACAATTCACCTCTTTTGGGTTGTGTAAGGGTACATGGGATCTTCATCAAGTTCTTTGAAGTATGAAAATTGCTCACACCAAGTCTTAAAGCTGATTTATTCAATTTAAAAAAGTTTAAGGCCTTTAAGTTTAAGTTAAATATCAAAGCTCATCTTGTCGGTATCATTAAACGTACTACCTGTTATGAAAAATAACATTCTATTAACCCTTTCCAAAACACCAAATTTTGACTGCCCCAAATTGAAACAGTTTGCAGACAACATCTCAAAATTTGATGAAATTGGAAATTCATCTTCTGATAGGATAGAAAACACTGTTCCTTTCCCACGATTTTTTCCAGAGTTTTCTGCAATAAAGCGGTTAAATGTCATAATTGTTTGGTAATGGGTTAACAATTCTATCAAACTAGCCTAAAAAGTTAAGTTTTTACATAATTTGGCTTAATAGATAAATTTGCCACTTTATCTGGTAAATTGTAGAGATTGCAGTGCATGTAGAAATGTGCTCTTCAAGTTGTTATAACAATGTCAGTAACTTTCAATTGCATTTTTTCATAATAAATAAGGCAGGGTTTTTTTAGTTTGAATTTTTTTTCATCTCTTCATGTCATTTTAAAATCCAAATTTGTTTGACTGTGATTCTGCACATTGTAAGGAAAAGGGACGTGGTTTTGTTTTGATTATAGGTCACTGATTCTCAAACACATACAGAATACAACATTCAAAAATGTATAAAACAAGCAATTACTTCTAAATTTAATTCTGTTGCTGGGTGCAAGTTATTTATTTTGAAGAAAGGTTTATTTCTATAAACTAAATTGTTCTGATGCCTAAGAAATCAAGGCAAATCTGACAATACTTTTGCATTTATTTTGTTCTACATCATGAGTAGGTGTCTACATAAAAGAAATATGATTATGACTTTTGGTATTTTCAATGTCATTTATGGCCTTCTAAATCTTATTAAAGTTTCAACAATTAAGTTATTCTCTTGTTATGATCCACTTGTCATAATGTTTCCAAGATGAAATGTATAAACCAGTCCCAAGAACCCAATAACTCAATCAAAGATCAGTTATTGATGCTGATTTTATGGCTTTGTATGAATTAAAAAGATTTCTTTCTCGAAGATGTTTTGTAATTCAAAAGTAACTTTTGAATACAAAGGTATAGCAGGCTTCAATTGAAAACATTTTGACATAAGGATAACTTTCTCATCCTATGCGTAAATTCATTATTCAACTCGATATTTATGAATGTTCATTTAACACCATTTTAATGCTCACTTTCTGCTAAAAATGATATGAAACAGCCAGTCAGGGCCAGTCTTTATGTAACTTTAGTTTTGGAAGCATTCTGACAAGAACGGCCTTTTCTCTATTTGTCACAATGTATTTAACATCTATTGATGTGTATAATGTTTTATCTTGAGAAGAGATTTATTTTGGAATGGTAAATGGTTCTGTACCCTGTCAGTTTCCATGTCCATGTTTATTTGTGCAGTGTGATGACATACTTACTAGGTTCTATTTTTGTAGGATGACTTGTACAATCGCAGTCAAGAAGTAAGTACTTACTTTCCTAGTGCACCTTATTATTGTATTGAAAACATGCCTTCATTCATTGGCCTGCTTCTTTGTGGAAATAAGCATGTTTATAAATTCACAAACACAAGTTAATCTAGACAAAGAATACAAATTGTTGTCAACAACGTAGTTGTCTGCTCTACTTTTCATAGTTAATGTCAAACCTGTTGTGGTTAACTTAAGGAAGGTTCATTCCCTCTTTAATTAGTGTTACTGAACTGTCATGCAAGATTTTGAAAATTTTATCACAGTATCATTACCCACAACTAGAAAGCTATTGCCTTTTAATAGATGATAACAACACAAAATTATTGTGTCTGAATACACACACACCATTGGTCCTTATGTATTGCAGTTATAATGGTTTCTAAACAGAATCCAGAGCTGTTTCTTTAAATATGACACAGGCTTTTATTTATCAATTCATTTCTATGTACTTTTTAAGTCTTCCCTCTCCCACCCTATATCTAAAGGAATGTTTGGTTAGATTTTATATCATTCTGTATGAATTTGAAGATCATATAGCATACATGTTGTAATAAATTGACATTTATATAATATAAGTGATTCTGAAATATGTTTGAAAAAAAGCTTTTTGGTATTGCAAAGAGTTGAAAATGTTTTAAAGCCAAATGTTTATTTGTTTTTTTTTAATTCTTTGTGAAACATACTGGCATTTACATCAGAATAGGCTTATTGATTTATAACCATTTGGTTTTCAATTATTTTCAACGGTTGCAGAATATATTGGGTAAATGTTTTGCCTATTGGTAAGATTATAGCTTATTGTGTCTTGCACACATTTGTTCAATTTACAATGGCAGGATAAGAATAAGATGTGGAGGGGACTTTAAAGAATCTATCCTGTATCTACAACAGAATACTGTTCTTTTGCTAGCTGCATGAAAGAAATAATAACCTCCCAATCTGTTTCCCTTAAATAAGATATGCCCATGTGGTTTAGTGGGTATTCTTTTCTTTGAGACTGAAGAATACTTACATGTATTATCACAGCAATTCCATTATGTTGAATTCCTAGCCTAACCTATTTGAGCCTGTAGGAGAAGAGATGAGTGCTCTTTCATATTTTGATTTCTGAAAATGCACTTTTCTTTTTTTTCTTATGACTTTTTTCCATATCATTTCGCTTCATGAATAAAATGTTCTATAGAAACTGATACACATACAATACTTGGAATTCTTAACAGATGCTTAATTATCTAAGGCATCAAGCATATAGAGATTTCATGGAAAAAGTGTCGTATTTCCATTGTAACAATTATTATGCCTTTTTTATCAATACAAAAATAAGTCATAGTATTCTTCTGTTGTTTGCATGTCTATTGCAGAACTCACTATCTTTTATAATTCTGGCATACAGATATTACATGTTATGGACTTTCGTCAGATGCTCAGGGGCTTACAGTAACCTATCTGCCTAAACCAATTGCCTCACATTGAAATTTGCGACTGGTTCTAATTGAAAGCAGCACGAAATGACAAGAGAAAAGCATTAAACCAATACAATTCATTTTCTTTGTGATAATTGGTAGAAATCATTGTGACAAAGGTAAAATCTGCTCAATATAAGAGGTTTTGAAGCAAGGTGTCATGGACTAAGTGGCTAAGCTTAAAGGTCAAAGAAGCATACAGATATACCCATTCAACAAATTTAATGAAGCCTTGTTTCTGAATTTATTTTGCTTGTACTCTCATGTGATTAGAATTTAATAGGTTTTCATAGGTCTTCTGCACTTGTCCGTTAAATGGTTATAAAGTAAATTTCAATAAAATTTCACTTGTCTGTTAAGACGTTTTGACAATCCTGGCGATACAAACTAAAAGATTGATTTTGACAACCTTTGAGCATATCACTTATTTAAACTTGTGAAATGTAGCGTATACAACAAGGTATATTCTTAATCATTAACAGTAAGTTCTGAACTTTATCATATTTATTACAATGCTCTTGGAAACATAATTCAGGCCAAGTTGGACTGATCGATAACTCAAACACTAGGACAATTTATCTTGAATCATACATTCAAAATTGGTTTTGAGTTAGTTTTCCTTTTTTAATTAAATTTCAGTAGATTTTTTAACAAACCGTTGCAGACAAATTTAATGATGATTAAAATCTAATGACCAATTGAAGTTGATATTTTGCCAGTTAAGCCTTAGTGTTATGTTATTTGTATTTGATTGACCGAAACAGTTTTCCAGAATCGAATATGATAGTACCTTATTGTCATAGTTGTGGAATTTTGTGTCAAAATATATATGTTTTGAACTTGAGTCTTTCCAGCCATGAAACCCTTTCATATTAGGGATGTCTTTTCAGTAGTCAGTAGTCTATTTTAAAACATTGCACTAAATGGCTTCAACTTTCTCATCATGAGCAAATTGTCATTAATGTTCATTTGCTGTCTTAGTAATTAAAGAGTTATTCAGTTTTGAAACAATGTCTTGAGATTAATTTTTGTAATTTCACTTGCTGAATATTTGTCACAAAAAGGGTCTGACACTTTTCCAATGAATTGAAATTGGTTATAACAAAGCAATAGTAGTGTCTAAAATAAGCATGATAAAATGTCTGGTTTTATGTATTGAGCAAACATATGAGCCTCTCCATGACAAAAGGGCCCTTATCGCAATTTTTATCGAAATTTACTTTTTTATTTTATCTGAAAGAGTGATCCCTACTGAATACAGTGATGTATTACTTGTTTGGGTAATCCATCTATAAGATGGTGTAATCTGTATACAATGTACATGTAACTAACGTCCGTGACCATTTTGACGTCCATTTTGACGTTGACGAACGTTCGCAGTAAGAAACTCGAGAAGGGGTTAATGAAACGTCAAAATAAAACGCATAAAGCAAATAGATGCAATTATTATTTATTGCATATACAAGTATATACATATATAAACAATTTGGGCTAATAAACTATATTAAATGTCGTCCATTACTATGGAAACAGGTTCGAAGAAAAATCAATTGTACGAAATATCTAAATATTATATACTTGAATCTAACAAATAACTATTTAATCAAACTAAAGCAGAAACAAAACACTATTCTTCAGCGGACTCTAGAGGACAGGTAATGTCCTTGTTGGCTTCCCTTAGATATGGCCGCACATGGGTGACAAGATAGCGCACACGGTCAGGTGTCAGTCCAGCTGCCGGCACTATACACGGTCGCTCATGTGGAACGTTGATCGCTGTACACAGTGTGACTTTTGTCTCCTCTCCGTCCTCCGACCGTTTGATAAAGACGCAGCCCGGCTCGTTTGTAGTGAACCTGAACTGCTGGTAGCCCCTGATCCCTTTCAATGCTTTGAAATGGCGACTCAAGAAAGGTTTCCATTGTCGCCATTTCCAAGTCGTTCCTTCAACTCCGTTGTCGTAAACCACTGCCCTATTGGTTGTCGAAGACTTGTTTACAACACGCTCTAAAATAGAATGGCAAAACACAATTTGATAATATCGGTAATCAATGCATGTCAATGTTTTATGAAATGAATTCAATCAATAGAAAAGACTGAGCACAGGATCCATGACGATTACATGTAAATTGTTTCATGGGCAGAACTGACAGTTTGAAAAAAAAAAACTTTTACCTCAGCAAAAATAAATATTTACCGTAACATCACACTGGCATATAAGAGAAAGCAACTTAAGTAAGCTCGGACTTATTGGGTACTTCTGTTTTTCCATATTATTCAGTTCAAACTGTCTCATGAAAATTATTCCTTAAATAGCAGCCAATCAATTTAATCATCAAATATTGTCCAAGAGACATTCTTGTTTGAGTTCTAAATTGACGAATAGTAATGCCAAAATAAGAAATTAATGTAATAAACGATAAAGCGAAAACAGTTTTGACACCAAAATTTCGAAATACCAGATTTTTTCGCGATGATATGCTATCAAATCTAGGAATGCATCATGTTTCACATATATATCAAATGTCGCTGCTTTCACATAAGAATAGTTTCACCAATATGCATACCAATGTCTTCCAGAGTTTCACAATCGGTTCTTCTATATAGTTTTTTAATGTGGGCGAATCCAGCATCTATCAAACAGCGAGCATGTCCCGGTAGTTGCATTAGGTATTTGATCTCATCATTTAATCCTGTCATTGTTCGCCATGAGAAATAGGCCATCACATACCTGTTCTTATTTTGCCCTGAAAAAAAGTTTCCAAATGAGAAAATTAGTGACATAGTTTAAGACCTATCTACTCTTACATTGTTTGACTGTAAATCCACTAGTATATATTGGCCGACTTGCAACTTGGGTGCTTAGATGAATGCATATATACAACGACACCAAAGTATTATTCTTGTATGAAAAATCTTCAATCGCTCTTTAAAAAACAGAACTTGTATGTACGTATTTTCCACGTTCCAGCTATCTAGTTCAAATTGCTTTCAAAATAACTTCATAAGCGTTTTTGTACAAACCTCCACAATTGTCTGCATGTAAAGTCATAGACTTTTCGCCACGTGTATAGTTTGATAGGGCATGATCCACCATTGATATGATGGCGTCTGGTCCGTGAATACCTTTACCATCAGGCCCCATTGTTTGGCTTTCGTCGATCAGGTAATTATACTGTCGAGGTGTACCATCGTCTCTGAATCCGAATAGGTGGACCTAACGGGAAATAAACAGACTTTCAGAAATTGAATTATACACCAATTCTACATCCAAATATCAAATAAAATCACTAGTATCAAAAACCATGAGAATGATATTCATAATTTGTATTACCTTTCTAGGTGTAACGAAGTACAAAAGGCCCATCTGTCTGACATGATGTGGCAAAGAGACATTCTGGGAAAAGTCGAACGTGTAATGGATGTGCCTGTAATCCGTGGAACATGGTTCTGCCGGTATATGAGGAGGTTGGCTTCCGTTCAGTTCCCTTTTGCTATTCGCTACACATGTCCTGTACACCTGAAACATAGTATGCATAACATAGACCTGTGGTTATCCAAATAGTGTTTGATGGTGGCTCAAGAGTGTATGCAAAAAAAGCTGAAATGAGCTATTAAAAGTCATCCTTTAAAGGTATTTTTTAGATAGAGGAGATAAATGATTAATGATCATGTATCACATTTGGAAACGAAAATTATTTAAGAAAATACAAAAAAGGTTGCCAAACTTTACCGTTCTGCAGAATACTGCCAAGTTCCGCAAGTATGATTTACCCGTGTTCCATTATATAAAGGGATATTTTCTATCACCTAGCTGATTCAAAGAACTTTATGACAAAATGTTTGACGATGATGGTGGTTGAGGTTGTGACGATAATGAAAGAAACTTAGTGTACCTGATGTTCATTTTTTGCAGCTAATATATGTTGTTGCAGGTCCGTCGACGCTCTCAATTTGTCATCATCCGTCTGCGCGTCTCTGACTTTCTTTCGGACTATTTCACATTTTGCACATACGTCATTCTCTGGTGCGGAAATCTTTAAAACACAACAATAAAATGGGACATATTTTGGAAGGAATAAAGGGTGGACTACAACAATGCTCTTTATTCCAACTATCAAGTTTTCACCATGACCTTGTACAGTACTTTCATGTACGAAAATGCCCAAGTGTGGGCCGGTACATTAACGAAGGAAAACATCAATATAAGCGGATATCACAATGAAATCGTAAGATTGTTGACACGATGTGAAACCCTAAAATGAAACAAATGAATAAACTTTATTTCAACGCACATTCATGTAATAAAATCAATGTAGTTTAATATATACTGATAAAAGTCAATCTGTATATTGAAATGCTTTAAGTGTAAGTTCTGGACGGATGCCTTATCCGCAACTTATGTCCTGCTGTTTGTGCAATACAGTCAGTATTTCCATACCTTTATATGTGAACAGCACTGTAACCATATTCCACAAAATCCTGAGATTTTGACGGCCCTGGTGTTCGTCTCTTGGCATGACTGTTGGTAAATTCCGTGGACAGCCACCTTTGTGGTAGAGGCCGGAAGGAAAACTGGGGGGATATCGTCACGTCCCCTGGGAGCAGCTGGCTGAGGAAGACCATTTTCTTCGGCATACATAATGATAAACTTCACCACCTTTTCAATATCGCCAAACGCCAGTGCATGTCGGGGTTTCTTGCCTGTATTTCCATGCACTCGTGGTACATTGCCGTTGTCATTTATATGGCGAATAAGGTTCTTGAGTGTTTTTTCACCTATGTCATATATTATCAAAAAGGATTTCCTGCATATGATTGTTCTTTCAAATCGATATTCGTATCGTGTCCTCTTTCTTTCACCATACCTGCTGCGTTTGGGATCACTTCCAATTTTTATTAAAGCTCCCATCAGATACGCTTCTTTTGTGTCCTTCTCCATTTCTCTTAGGTTGAAGATATGCTCTATAATTGAATCGTCATCAATTGATGAAAGACAGTTCTGTGGACACCCACATCCCGCTCTCACATGTTGTAAGTCATTCTCTTCTTCCCCTAAATACAGTAGAGGACTAACACTGTCTTGGGACGGTCCAACACGAGGTTCGTCTCTAGCCTGCTCCAACTGAGTTTCCTCCTCATCATCATCATCATCAAGCATGTCACAGACTGCAATATCTTCTTCATCTTCATCTCTAGGCATAGATCTTGATTGAGAATTGAAAAAATCTCGGTAAAATTCATCAAGTTCCTGAAATTAAAAAAATTATGATAACTATAAGCAAGATATTTGACACGTTTTCTAGTATATTTGTAATAAATAATGTTTTATCAAAAAACAAAAATAACTACAGGTCTGGTTGGTATTCGAACCCTCGGCCCTTTCGACAAAAATACTTGGTATTAACCCTTTAATCGACTACGCCAGGGCGTTACGCAATGTGATAGGGAAATAATAAAGTTATACAAAAATCAATACTCACGGACTTTACCGAAGAGCCGTCTCTATTATTAGGTATTGCACTTAAATATCGTTTTCTCCAACTAGATACGCTAATTTTACAAATTTAACTTTTTTCTAACAAACATGTCTTATTGTGAGAAATATAAGCACTAAATCAATATCATTTAAACGTTCTGCACACAATTTTGACATGTTAGGTGACAGCTAGCCGAAAAATGCAGACGACGTATCTGTCATCCGGTAGAGGCTCGTATTTTCTTAGTTATAAATAAGTAATTCCATTTAATTTACAACAACAAAGTTAAATGTGGATTACCTGTAATTCTTCCATCTTTTTCTTGTTGGTTCTCGACGGAAAAGTACGGATTCCTTCGAAAATAAAGGAAACAGCGGAGATATCTTTTACCGTGATTTTACTTCCGCATTTACTCGTTCATACTCGGGTATTTTCGGTAACTTTGATCGGCGTTTTCCGTATTAATCGATTTTTGCGATAAGGGCCCTTTTGTCATGGAGAGGCTCATATAACAATAAGAGGATGAATTGCTCATTAGAAGCAATTTATCTTTAAGTCACATAAGTCTATGAAAATGTCTGCTTTAAATGTATGCAAAAGATGTTTGATTGAGTAGGGGTCAATTCATTAGAACAGATTATTTTGAAACTGTCTTGCAGTTTGAAGGACTTTTCAATCTATCATTTTTGAGGAATTCCTAGGCTAGATGATAGATATTGAAGATGATTTTATTTGACATTTTTTCTAAATTATCACAAATCATGAACTTACTATCCGATCAATATGTAATCTTGAACCATTGCTTGCCAAAGAAGGAATAAGAGAATAAAAGGATGTAATTTACATTCCGTGGTTGGAAGATTTATTTGCCAATCCTTTCGGATTAAGTCATAAATATATTATTTGATATGGTTATTTTGCTTTGAATCAACCAGAAAGCCAACTATTAATATATGTATTGGTTTGGGTTAAACAGTTGCTATATTTAACCAGAAATTACTTGTGACATGTTTTTTTTAGTTTCCTGTACAAATATTTAGAAAGTCAGTTAACCCAATACCAAACGCTAAATTTTCTATTGTCCCAAATTGAAAAAGTTTGCAGACAACTTTTCAAAGAAAACGAAATAGAAAAATGATCTCCTGATAAGGCACAGAATATGATTATGTGGGAAAAGGAGAGGGAATTGCTCACTAAGAGCTGTTTCTCCTTTTCCAAAAATGTTTTCCAGAGTCGTCTGCAACCAAGTGGTCATTAGTAGTAATTGTTTGAGGGGCCTCCGTGGCCTAATGGTTAGAGTACAGAACTTGAAATCACATGGCCGCTCTACGCTTGGGTTCAAATCCTGAGAAGGATATGGATTTTCATGAAAGGCAGTCTCCCGACTGACTTACGGAATGCCGATGGTTCTACCAGCCTTGACCAGCCCTAAAGGGCAGTTGAGTATGGGGTCTTCCTCCATCATTAAGAGTCGGGCATCGCTACATAACTGAAATAATGTTGATGTAATGTAAAACCCATATAAAGAGAAAGATAATTGTTTGGTAATGGGTTATATGATGTGACAAAATGGGATTACGGTTGTAATGTACATCTGTGAATGTGTTTCAAATGTCCAATAATGTCTGCTGCAAAATAATGGCTTATAAGCATTTCTTTGTTGGCTTTAATTGCAAAGTCTGAATAAAGACTTAACTGAGAAAGGAAATTTTTTGCTCAAAAAGTTTTATTTCTTTTTTTGGATTGTAACACATATAGGACTTAAAGAAAAGAGATTTGAATTGACCCTAATTCAATAGACTAGTTAATATATTTATATAAATAAGTTGTTTACATTAGAGTTTCATGTACTTTAAAACATTTGATTAAAGGAGGTATCTATAGCAAGCATAACAAATCATCACATTTCCATCGAAAAATCTTTCTTCCCTTTTCAAATAAATATGTTATGGGGTCTACATAATCCTTTACTATGGTTCTGTCAATTATTTTGAAAATATTACCTTAAGGTAGAATACCCATAATCCGCCATTTTGAAACATATTTTTTCATGGGATTACTTTAGTCGTTCTCGATTAACATAAGTCTTAGGTGAAACTATTTTTATTAAACCATATAGTTCTAGCCTGACCAAAATATGGGGAGAACAACCAAATTAATCTGACAAAAAAATATGTTTCAAAAGGGGAAAAATGGGTACTCTATCTTAAATGGAAGCAGTAGCTACATGGAGACAATCTCATAAAATTTATTTTCATTGTCCTGGAAGCTATAAACTCTTTTTTCCAAGCTTCTGTTTGGTTAATGTTTTACTGAGTGAAATGTCAGATGAATAATGACCAAACAGAACCTGCTATAATTTGTGAGATTTGGAGTAGGCATAGACCAATACTGTTCATTTGTAGGAAAGGATCATGCTCCCAAGTTATTTCCCTAAGAACGCTGGGTAATTTTATAAAAATTGATTTTAGTGTTGTCTGATTTCAAAATCTTTTAATGTCTTCAAAATTTTGATGAGAAAAGATACTCAGAGTAGCAAACAAGTAAGATCATACTACAGAAGCCAATTTACTTGGAGGCTGGCCTGGATCTAACCTGTTTGCACAATCATGTAGTCTGTTCCAGCACTTTAAGGGATGGAGTGTGATGCTTTCTGGAGTTTTAGTTCTGTGATAGTTATAAGACTCAGGGTCAGTACTTAATGCTATAAGTTTCATCAGTAGTTGTTGATGTTATGTCAAAGATTACAGAGCTTTATGATTCATTCATCACGGGCACTTTACAGCATTGTATCTGTTCATCAACTATCATATAGCTTGTAACTAATATATCAGGAAATGTCAATTAATTCAAGGATGTATGGCAGATTCAATCCCAATAGCTGTTACATTGGTATGTTAACATGGGAATTTAATGAGATAAAATTTTAATGGGCATGCAATTTGTTAAAATTACTGAATGACTGTGAAAAGTGCTCAGTGGCAAATAAGAAAAGAAAATAGATGGGAAATGAAGGTAAATCTTTGACATTGTAAGTTGTCTTCTGTTGTGTTATTTTGTACTAGTGTTGACTTAAGTATTGAGAAGGCCTTGTGGCGGACAAACCCCTCACTTTGTGTTTAACAGTTTGTGACCTATGTTATTGCCTTTTTAACTTACAGCAGTCTGCTCTGGCTCGATATGCCAGTAGCCTGGAGGGGAAAGGTAGCTCTGTAAACCTTGATGTACCATCCTTGAAAGGAGGGGTAATTACAAAGTTTATCAAACTTGGATGGTGTTGTGAAGTTCAGTTTCTTATGTCCAGCTTTACATTCCTTATTAACCTTTAATGTCTAAAGCATGCACATGTATTATATATTATTAGCTCAATTATTCTTTGGATAAAGAGAGCTGTTCCTTTTACCCAAGCATTGATGTCTCATACTATTTGTGATTCCCACTAGATTCATTCTATAAAAGGCAAAAGAAAATCATTTATCCGAGTCTACTACTTTTCTATATGACTATGCATTGTCTTCATTAAGTTAACATTAGTGTTTATTAGGAGGGCTACATTGAAAGTTTTGTACTTGGCTTTCATTTTTTTGTTATTTGACAGAATTATATTCTGTAAATTCACTTAAAGTTTTATTTAGTTATCCAAAGAGACATGAAATAGTTAAATTTCTAGCGCGTGATTTTTAAATCACTGACATGATGATTATGTATTTATTTAAATGGAATAATGATAATAAAAAAATTACTATACTTGAAACATGTTGCTATAAACATATTTACTGATTGATTATGTTGATAAATGATTCTTAAAAGATTTGCTAGATTAGCTGAACTGTTTCTGATAAAGTATACATTCTATACAACTTTGACCTTGGAATTGAATTTGAATATTTTCATCTTTAATCGTCCTTTATAGTTCATCAATTAGACAAACAGAAAAGAAGTTAAAAGTTAAATATCACTCATCCTTTTACAAGATGCTGATGCTTTTCTTCAGCCACATCATATACTCATTCTCTCAAAAGCTGTTTCTGGTTTAAGTTATCTTGTTAAAAAATGATGAATGATTTTGACAATTAGAATTAAATATTCTCATCAAAAACATTTTGCCAATACAATTTTTAGTGAAATTTGTTTTAATTTCAAATTGTTCTAAATAAAAGGTATCAAAAGTCACAATAGTTATCCATGAAAAAGGACATAATTGACAATACTTTTGAACACATTATCACAAAAGGAGTAAGTGATAAGATTATGAACATATAAACTGCCAGGGAAAGGTTTGTATAGACTTTCAAAGAATTGACATGGAATGGTTTGTTGGACGTTTAGTTGGACATGGGTCTCCGTTCTTCCTGTAGCATCCATTAAAATTGTACGTTGTAATGTCGCCCCTGCTCATAGACTGCATGCATGGAATTAGGTCACTTTGCATTATTTGTATCAGCTTATTAGGTTCTGCATGATTGTCATGCAACATGTTGGTTGAGGGTTATGATGTAAATGTATTCTGCATTATGATATTTTTTTCATTTTTTTTAAAAGACGTTTCTTTTATATTTATTCGCAAGTACACACCTTAATGCTAACTTGTAAGACCACCCATTATGGTCAGAAAAGGAAAATTAACTGCGAGGTGACATGCAATATACATGTCTATTACCTGTTTATGATTTCTCTAAGCAAGAATGCTTTTTATAGTCCTTGATAGGGGAGTTTCCATAGTAATGACAGTTGAAAACTAGAAATTAGTATTGTAAGGATAGTTGAAAAGAATTGTTAAAGAAATTCTGTTACTTGACAAAAGTTAAACCTATTTATTAAGAAGGCTGGCTATTTCTCTTTTCCATGCACTTGTTTCAAACAAACCCAATGCAGGCAACTTTAAAATAGAAAATGCTTGTAATGGTATAAACAATTCGAGGGTTCAATGCAATACTATATTGAGTGCTTCATGTTTGTGAAGTACTTACTAAAGTCTTGCATTGAACCCTCTAATTAGTATTAGACTTGGAACAAGACACCTTTTTAAGTAATTTTTGCCTTTGCATAAGAATATTTCATTTTTTAAGTTATATCGCATGTTTCTTTTAAACTCTTACCAAACGATTCCTGGCTTGAGATTAAATTGGCTTTGAGTAAATTAGAAAATTCCCATAAGAAAGATGAAGCCCTTTTTCGGGAATTAATTCTAATCACACATTTGATTCCATTTGCTTGTTTAAATCAAAGTCTGGATTCTTATAGAATTGAAACCGTTAAAGAAAAGCTGTTTGGTAATGGATTAAAACTCATGTTTACAATCACAAGCATTTCATTTTCTTTTATATTCATACATCATTATTTTTTTTTTCAAATCATTACATTATAAAGATTCATGTTTGTAATTTGATATAATAAAAAAATAATCTAGCAAGAAAATTGGACGAATAGCAATAAAATGCATTTGAATTAGGTTACCTTTGCTAACTCATAAATTCATTTTAATGTTAGTTGAACCTTAAATTAACCTTTAAATCCTTGATACAAAATAGTAATTGCTTTTGAAAAGCAATTCTCCCTTCGGTAATAGCTGAATTTGTGTTGTGTTATAAGAAACAATGGAATTTGAATGACAGCATGAAACTTGATTTGCTATTAATCATTACTCAATATTCAATTTGTGATCATGTGACATTTAGGTTGAAGCCACGAGCCTGAATAGATTGAGCAAAGAACCTACATTATCAAAAGAGAACAATCATGTTATCAAGTACGGGATTCCTCTTTTGTCCAAGGTTTACAGTTATTGTTTATGTCTATAGAATGAGTATGGAATAGAGGAAATGGTAAGTTATTTACTGCAGCTATCAACTGAAACAATTATTGCTGAAGTAGTAAGCTTATCTATCCCAAAACTAAGAATTGGAGAAGAAAAAAAGGAGCTTTGATGAGGGAATATAGAAAACATCAAAGCAATTGATGAAATAGTAAAAATGGGTGACATTGGTGCAGAGGTAGAGCGTCAGCCTCTTGTACTGAGGGTCCCAGGTTTGAATCACTGTGAGGCGAGGTGAAGATTGCCGGGACTAACGCTCACATCAGCGCAAGTACTGGTGAAGTATCCAGGAAACAGAATGTAGAGTGATTTCTCTTAGTTGTAAGAACTTGTTTTACAATCGATGTTAAATAAATAAGTTTAAACTGGTAGGAATTGATTTAAATCATAGATGATGAAATAGAATAATACTTTCAAAAATTTAATTGAATGGCTTTTAACCTTATCTGTATGAGGGTAAGATGTAGGTCATCTATTACAATTTAAGGCATCATTGCAATACTATAGTTAAATGCCTCATGTTTGTTAACCATTTACCAAACACCAAATTTTTGATTGTCCAAAATTGAAAGAGTTTGCAGACAACATTTCAAAATGTGATGAAATTGTACAATAATCTTCTGATAGGGCAAAAAACATTGAGGGAAAAGGAGAAATTGCTCGTTACAAGCACTTCCTCCTTTTCCCACAATGTTTTCCAGAATCATCTGCAACAAACTGGTCAAATGTCGTCATTATTTGGTAATGGGTTAAACACTCACTATAGTCTTGCATTGAATCCTCAAATTGCACTATTGAGTAATGAATTATAATGGTCTAGATAAGAAATGTGTTCACAGTTAGGACTTCTTTGTCCATTCTCTAAACCCTTGTGTGTGGGTACTCATGCGAATTATCTTGACAGAAGGATTCTAATGAAAACCCAACAAAATAGGCTTCCTCTCATGAATCTATGAATACTGTGTGTAAAAGGCAGTAAAATCCCACTTAATAGACCACTCAAGTTAAGAACTGTTAGTTGTGCATGACTTTTAGTTGCAGAGTAATTAACAATTGATGAGGAATGAGAGAGAGAATTGTTGTTTGCATGACTAAACTGCTGTTAGAATTCAACATGATGTCACTTTCTACTTATTTTTGCCCGAAGTTTGTGTTATGATTTATGAACTTATGTTTATAATTTGTATCTAACACCGTAGATTGTATGCTCATCATGTATTTAGATGTTGTGTTGGGGTATTTTGTTGGTCAATGATTATGATTAGATTAATAAGTTATGCTTAAATTCTTTATAGGGGTTCCATGTAAGATAATGGCATGTCCTTCACAAAAGGTGAGGACGTGATAAAGTATTGCATTGAAATCTACAATACAACAGATATTAGTACCTTCAATGAATGAGAAACCAATAGCCCACAAGCATAAAATTCCTATTGTTCAGATATGAAGAATTTTCAAACAACAATTGTGATAATCATATTAACTGAAAGATACGTCTCTAGTAAATTAAAATTGTAATTGGGAAAAGCAAATATGCTCATGTAAGCTGTTTTTAATTTAATAGAATTCTACTGCAGATAACCATTTCTTTCATTTCATATTGTCCTCAAAAATGTCAATGCTCACATTATTTGATTGTTACATAAGCCATGCTTCATACATGGTTTCCATTTCATTTGTCCAAAATCAGTTGTAAATATTTTTCACATATTGAGCAGATAATACTCTGGTGGAAAAAATGACTTATCTAGGATTTTCATCTTTATTTGCTCTATATTATTATGTTTTGTTTTAAGTGGGTAAGAATGAGTTTCTTTAAGCTTTTATGCTTGATCCTTTATCCATAACACATTATCAGCTGCATAGAAATTTTGCCATTAGTACATTAAATTTTATGGATAAAAAATAACATTTTTGACAATTACAGTATCCAACATTTTCAAAGCTGAGTACATTTTCATTTAAATTTTGCATATTTTTTTCTTCATATAATTATGTCTTTGTTGACGGGTCAAATGTGAAGTGTAATAGAGTCGGACTTAAAACTGAATGACTGATTGTGCCTATATACAGGGAGGATTGTAAACCTCCAATGATCAAGGTGATGCATGTTAGATGTATCTGTACTTTCAGGTACAGTGGTTGATTGACAACTATGAAACATCCGACGGTGTGAGTCTCCCACGTAGCACACTCTATAATCACTATTTGAGACATTGTCAGGAACAAAACCTCGATCCAATGAACCCAGCATCATTTGGAAAGCTGATAAGAAGTGTTTTCCTTGGATTGAGGACAAGAAGATTGGGCACTAGGTAAGTTAAATTGGTATCTTGAATAGGTATTATATGTGCGGGGTTGTTGTAAGTCACTCTTTCATTGTTGTAAAGTGATTATGATGTCTTCAATATTATTCAAGACCAATTGGTGGATTCTATTAGATCTGTCTTTTCAGGGATATTTCATTTTGATGTAGGATAGCCAAAATCTCACTCCTCTCCTTGCCTCGCCTCGCCTCTCTCTCTCTCCCTCCCTCTCTCTCTATCTATTTCTCAATAGAAGCTAGACATTTAAGATGTAGTGTAAGAAGAAACAACCGCCTATCACTTAGTAAAGTGAAAAACTTTTTACAAGGTAAACTCGTTTAGCTTAGAAAGCTTTGTTCAGTCTTCTATCTGTTGAACTTTACTTAATAACCTTTTATGTTGGTTCGTGCTTGTGACATGCATCATTCTGGAGATTCCTTGGACTATTTACCTTACTAAGATAGTATATTGCCAAACAAAAATTACAAATGATCATGTGAAACTACAGTTTGTTTAGATTTTCATGATGATTTCGGTTTTGAGATATCACTGCTTTTGATTTAATTACAGAGGAAACTCAAAGTACCATTATTACGGTATCAGAATCAAAGCCAACTCACACCTCAACCAGTTCAGTGATGATCAAACTATGGCCATGAGACAACAGCCACTTTACCAGCAAGGGAAAAAGTAAGACTTTATAATATCTATAACCCTTAACAATACCAATACCCTGGGATTTAACCCTTATAGTGCTGGAACTGACTTCATGCTTCTGCAAACAGGTTAGATCACAGACCAGTCGCCAATATACTTGGCGGCTGACCTGTGATCTAACCTTTTTGCTAATCTGAGTATCTTTCCTCATTATAGTGAAGCTGATATTGAAGGTTATGGAAAGCAGACCACACAAACACATCTTTTTAAAGAAAACTACCCAGCATTCTAAGGGTTAATGGGTCATCTGCAGATAAATGATGAAAGGATTGTTGGAAAAGGAGAATAGGTTTTTCTCCTTTTACAGTAGTTATTTCATTTATTTCAGGGAAATATTTTGAAAATTGATTAATTCTATGTTGGATTATTTTTGGCTGCATTTTGTATTGTATAGTTTCTTTGCTTTTCAATTTTTTAACTGAGAAAGGGAAATTCATTCCATCAAGGATGTATTACAAGTTTACTATGGGATATCTGTAAATTGTTACATTTGATTGGATCTTCCCCCTTTGGGTTTGCAATAATAAATTTTATATGATGTAGAACCCACAAAAATAAATAACTGAAATAGATTTAAAGTAAGCAATATTTTTTAAGCCAAGGAATTAATCATGTTGACTTCATACTGAAAATTTAACTTTTCAGAACAACTATTGTCTTAAGTGTTTATTTTGGGCTTATTATGGAATTTGAATTGGATTTATGGACCCATACAATTCATCACTTTCTTGCTTGGATCAAGACGTTCACATTATAGATCTTGATTTAGTATTACCCTTATTGTATACATGTTTATACTTGGGTTTGAATAAAGTTATGATCTGTTCTGTTCCGTTCAGGTTTCGTCCCAAGGTGGAGGGAGGGGATGGGGGTTACTATTCAGAGAATGCCACCCCAGAGGGACCTACAACACAGCAACACCAACACCAGCAGTTCCTAGGGGATGCCTCGGGGGCTATCCCAAACTTTGGGGAGATTGATGTGTCCACCACGCCACTTCCAGAGGGAATCAACGTGGATCACATCCTGGTGTTTCAGAAAATGTACAGGGAACATTCAGAGGTAGGTATTTACATAGGGGATTAGTTCAACACTTAACCGCCCAAAGCCACTCTTGACGTCTTATAGCAGACGACTTTCAAAAATGACCTTAGCTGTCGATGCACCTTAAAACACCAATCATTTAATCACTTTCAAAAAGCATTGTGGCAAAAGGTAAAATTGCTTGTCACAAACAATATATCCTTTTGCGACAATGCTTTTTCAATTTATGCAAATATCACAACAGCAGAACTGAAATGTCTGACTTGGCTTTAGCTTTGCAATACAATTTTTAGTTGATATATGAATTGTAGAAGATTGTTTGACATAGCTCAAGTTTTTAACCTTGATGTAGTCTTTTGAGGCAATATAAGAACTTGAGAAAATTAAGATGACAACAATAGCACTAAAAAAAGCATATCTTTTCAATGTGTGGTCGACAGAGGTAAATGATGCTCATTAGTGAATGACTAAGTATTGGAAGTTATTTTTTCTCATTTCCTTAACATTCTCTTTTCTTGGTGATTGAGGGACCTGGTGGTTTGAGTACCGAACTTGAAATTATGAGAGGTTGTCTTACGACTGACTTTCAAAATGCCGTGGTTCTACTTGGCTTGACAGGTCTTTATAGGAGTACTTACTCATTGTGCTGTCACTTTTATATATGTAAAGGTGTACAAACCAAGTAAAGGGTTAGAAATGTTGTCTTCCTATTCAGTGATAAGATAATGTCAATAATTTCATTTCAGGCCATTGTTGATGTGGTAGTAAACTTGCAGTTTTCACTCATAGAAGCTCTATGGCAGGGGTTCTGGAGGAACCAGTCAATAGATAGCAGGTATTGTTCTTTACACTTTTCACCTTATTGATATATATGACTGGTCCAAATTGAAAAAAACAGCAGACAGCAAACCTACTTCAAGAGTTCAATACAAGACTATATTAAGTTCTTCATAAACATGAAGCACTTACTCTAGTATTGCATTTAACCATCGACTTGTGCTTATTTTATTGAACATACTTGTATGCACACCCTATTTGGCTGTCATCAATGTTCATTTAACAAACCTATTTGTTTCTTTACTATTAAGTATCTCCATGGCGGTCCAAAGCCTTGTTCTGGAGTATTCTGATTAGCTGTTGAATAATTGAACAAAGTGTCAAGACAATGTTAACCCATTACAAAACAATAACAACATTTGACCAGTTTGTTGCAGACGACTCTTGAAATAATTGTGGGAAAAGGTGAAATTGCTCTTAACGGACAATTTCTCATTTTTTCCTAAATGTTTTATGCCGTATCAGAAGATTTGTTTTACAAGTTCATCACATTTTGAAATGTAGTCTGCAAACTTGTTCAGCTTGGGACAGTCAAAAATTTGGCGTTTGGTAAATGGTTTAGAGAAAACAAACACATGAGACAGTGTATGTACATGTATTTGTGTTTCAGTCCTGACAACGACTATGAGCGCAGGTTGCCCAGGGAGAAGCTGTATCTGATGTGCAAGTATGAGCCTGTACAGGAGTATGTCCGTAAATCAGACTACATGTTCTACCAGGCCCTTGTTGAGGTCCTTATACCAGATGTACTGAGACCTATTCCAAGTAAGTTTATCATATAACAAGGGTTGTCATTAAGAGCTGGCCGCCGGCCAATTTGACGGCTTCAAATGACTTTTTTGTCAGCTCAAATTAAAAAAAGAATTGATAGGTGATCATAAGTTACACCTTAACTTTATGGCTGTTAGCCTTATTGGCCTCCTCAAATTAAACTTTGGCCATTATCTGCAAAAATAAATGACAACCCTGCATATAACTATAATTTAATCATTACAACTCTTTTAAAATCTATTTTTCTTATACCAAAATCCTTTTAGCCTATAAATAGATAATGGTAAATTTTATCCACACCATCAAAATGCGGGCCAAATGACCTTGGCAGTCAATGCGCTCTAAAATACCATTCAATCATTCTAAGTAAGTTGAAGTCAAATTCTCATTGTAACCACTGAAACTGTTTTCTCTTCAGATTTCAGCTTTTGATATTAAGATTAAGCTCTATTTTGTGCAAAAACTGATGTTAATACCTGGTTCCTAATTTAGATTAAAAAACTGGATAAGGCTGTTAAAATCAAATATCAAGATTTAAATTGATTATATTGTGTCTGAATTTTAAGCTTGCTTTTCAAGACAGTTTCTAACTGTTACTCTCTGTCTCTTTCACTGTGTTTTCTTTCTTCTAAGCCTATGGTTGCTTAGACAGAAGGCATCATTTTTGTCAAATGAAGTATTGTTTATTTATGTTTGTTTATTTTTATGTATATATTTTCACAGGTTCTCTGACACAGGCCATTCGAAATTTTGCAAAAAGTTTAGAAAATTGGCAGAAAGGAGCCATGGTAAATGTACCAGAAGAGATGGCCAAAACAAAGGTGAGCAAATGTCATTTTTTCTTTTCTTTTTATGTGTTCTACCTATATTCTACCCGATATGCCTTGTGGCATGTTGGGCAGTAGCAGCAAAGCACTTCCAGCCCTGTGTCTTAAGCCTTTCCTTCAATTGTTCTCCGTTTTTGGTCGAAGCTTTTCATTTTTCCTTCCACAGACCGTGTCCATGTTTTCTTTGGTCTGCCTTGTTTTCATTTTCTTTTTGTGTCGAGTGGAGAGCTGTTTCGTTAATTGAGCTGTCTTCTATTCTTATAACTTGACCAATCCATTTCCAGCATTTTCTTAAAAGTATTGTAGACATATTTTTTTGACTGCATATATTTCATCTGCTACATATTAACAAGCTAATTAAAAACAGCCCTGACACAGATTTATTCTTTTATGGATCATTAAAAATGGGCCCTTTATCACAGTGATAGTTCTACCGTGACAAGAGTTTTCTCAGCTGTTTTATTGGGTAACAAACTGAAATTCTTGAAACATTCAATGCAAACTTACCTGATTAATTTTTCAATCAACTTCTTTATCCTTTTCTATACAGCTTGGAGCTGTAAGTGCCTTTGCCCAGACTCTACGACGGTATACATCCCTCAACCACCTTGCTCAAGCAGCACGAGCTGTATTACAAAATACGTCCCAGATTAACCAGATGTTGACAGATCTGAACAGGGTAGACTTCGCTAATGTACAGGTTAGTAAACAAATAGATGTTAGCATCCTTTGTTAGTTCTTAAAACTACATATTTCATTGCTCCTCTTTGAAAGATCTAGAGAATAGATGGTTGGTGTCCTGAATGTGAAATGTTATCAGGCAATGCATTATAATATTATGGGGAATGCGAATAGGATAATAATCCAAAGCCAAGCCTGTTAAAGTATTACATTCAAAGACACCAACCATCTATTCAATATATCCTGTTTTCTATATGAATTCAAATGATCAAACAAAAGATGAAAATATAGCATGAAAAAAAAATGAAACAAAACAGAAAATCAACACTAACAGGTATGGGCAGCATCTTGTGATAAAGTGACTGATATCAAAAATGTAAATCTGCACTCCGTTACTGGTATGTAAATTGCCCTGGTGACAGGATAAACTATTGAAAATAATTTACATGTATTTTGAAGGTTTTCTTTTAGATGAATACAAACAACTTAAAATGATGGAAATGGAATAAGTTGCCCATGGTCCACTGTTTTTTTTTTTGTTTTTTTTTAATAAGTTTTGCTTTCACTTATTGCTAAATCCAATACTCTTGGAAATGGCATTAGACAATGCTATTGTGATTAAGAATGTCATAGTGAAAGTGTGTCAAATAGTTAATGCCCTGGGGCCTCCGTGGCCTAGTGGTTAGAGTACAGAACTTGAAATCACATGGCCCCTCTCCGCGTGGGTTCAAATCCTGAGAGGGATATGGATTTTCATGAGAGGCAGTCTCCCGACTGACTTACGGAATGCCGATGGTTCTACCCACCTTGACCAGCCCTTATGGGCAGTTGAGTATGGGGTTTTCCTCCATCATTAAGAGTCGGGCATCGCTACATAACTGAAATAATGTTGATGTGATGTAAAACCCATGTAAACAAAGTTAATGCCCTTCTTCAAATTATAAGAAAAAATCTTATTCAGAACTTTGTTTAGAGGTGCTTGATTACAGGAGAAAAATTGAAAGTCAAAATGAAATTTTATTCAATACATTTTTGTTTTGTTAGATATGCAATTAAAAGTAGCTATTGAAAGCATAATTACTTCAGGAAACGTCCATTTATCTAAGCCTGTCTGGTTTATATGCAGTTAATGTCGAAAGGGATGTCACTCTTTTGGATTAAAGTACATGTTAATTCACTGTATACACACTTGAAAGAATAAAAGCAATATGATTTTGCTTCCAATGACTATTCTCCAGTGCATGTCATATGACGGTACGGCTGTTTTGCAGTTTTAAAGAAATTAACTTTTTAACTTCCAAATTTCCTCACATCTGTGAACAAGGACCTTTAAAATCAGCAATATATGTTATATAGGAACAAGCCAGTTGGGTATGCCAGTGTGAAGATGGTATGGTCCAACAGTTGGAACAAGATTTCAAGAAAACTCTTCAAGCTCAGAATTCCTTAGAGCAGTGGGCAGTTTGGTTGGAGGGAGTTGTCAATCAAGTCCTTAAACCTCATGAAGAGAGTCCAAGTTTTCCCAAAGCTGCCCGCCAGTTCCTTCTAAAGTGGTCCTTTTACAGGTATTTGCTTTATGTGCAATCATACAAGGTGTAGTTAACCCTTATAGGGCTTATGCAAACAGGTTAGATCCAGGCCAGCCGACAAGTAAATTGGTGGCTGGCCTGTGATCTAACCTGTTTGCTGCTTTGAGTATCTTTCCCCATCAAAATCAAGCAAATATTTAAGGTTTTAGAAAGGAGACAACACAAAAATCTATTTTCTTTTAGATAATTACCCAGCAGTCTAAGGGATGAAAAAAAGGTGAAGTCAATGTTAAGAAACATCACTAAATAGAGATATTTGATTCCTTCTTTAAATGAATCTTGCATTTTCATTTAACCATTTATATTTGTAAACAGTGTGAGAGTTTAGAGGAAACATGAGTGTTTACAAGGTTCTTGCTTAGGAAATCTATTGTTTGTTTCCTTTTAGTTGCATACATAGCTTATTCTCTTAACTTTTTTGCCATGTTGCTTATAGGGTTATCATTAACATATGTTATAAAACATTGAAAACATGTTGAGCAATTTATACAAAATATTTTTTTAAATAAAATATGCTTAACAAAAATTCATGTCACACAAAACCAGCTGTTTTCGAGAAATTCTGCAACTTAAAATGTTCATTACTTCAAAACTGTTGTTGACCAATTTGCCTGAACTTTTGAACATAATGATGTCACACAACAACATCATATGGAGAAACTCTTAACTTGCTATTTGTAAAAAGATTGTTTCTTTCATATCATGTGTAACCTTGGCTTCTCTTAAAATCATCCTTATGTGCTATATGCCTTATATCATACCTGATGATTCTATATTAACAGCTCAATGGTGATCCGTGACCTAACTCTTCGAAGTGCTGCCAGTTTTGGTTCGTTTCACCTCATCCGCCTTCTCTATGATGAATACATGTTTTATCTTATTGAACATAAGGTTGCTTCTGCTACCGGTGAAACCCCCATTGCTGTTATGGGAGAGGTAAGTCAGGCATGATTTTCCAATTCATAATTTTGTAACAATGTTGCTGTAAGTGCTTATTGTTAAGTCTTTCTTATGATGAGACTTGTCCATGTTTACCTCAGACTTCCTTATACTCTGAGAGCCTAGTAGGACCGAACGGAACACTTTTTTGTTTGTCTATGTAAAAATCTGTCGGACCAAAGAGAATCTCTGTCAGACATCAGGGATTTCAGTCAGTCAAGGGCCTAGGGCCTACGAAGTTTTGTGAGGTCTGTTACCAATAAAATATAATATTTGAATAAAATGAAACATATTATTCTGATGATTTTTTTTTTGTATTGATTGATTTTTGTCACTTAAATTACAAATTTGATGTTGATAAGAAATGATTTATTTTAAACAGTGTTGCTTTTGTCCTAGATTGTTAAGAGCAATGTCTGACCCATATATAGTATTCCATTAAGTCTTTCTTCACTTTGAATGCACTTGAAATTTGAATAACTAATGATACCCTTGAACTTGAACACATTGATGGCTTACTCATGATGATCAAATTGTTCAATCACAATCCTTTCAGGTTAATCTAAGGCATCAATTCTTATGTTTAAGGAAGAGAAAAGAAAGACATGTACCAATTTAAATCACAATGTATTTTATTCCTGTTTCAGTTTGTTGACCTCAGCAGTGCTGTGGCCATGAGTTTTTCTGAAGCAGAACAGGAGAAGCCGGTACAACCCACACCCAAACCTCCGGCGGTGAGCAAACCTGCTGTCTCCCTCGTACAGGCCGCAAGTCTCAACAAAAACCCCACCGGAGCTACATCTCTTATCACACGATCTACCGCAGACAATTCTAACACAGGAGGAGCAACCACCTTAATGGTTCTCACAACTAGTTCCATGGCCTCCGCCAATCAGAATGGTAGTGCAGTCGGTGTGATGTCATCGGGTAGAAACACTGGTACACTCTCTGTTAAAACAGCGTCTTCATCAGGGAATCTAGGTGGTGCCAAAACTATAGTTGTGATGCCCGTCTCGAACAATTACGCTGGGGGCGATGGTTCTGCCGCTAAACGGTTTAAGATAGAGTAGCCTGGAGTGGACCTACATTGCTCATTGTTAACATGACTTGTCACTGGAATTTTTATTACATCAAGTATTCATCTCATGATACCCTGTGCATGCAGCCCTGAAAGGTGGAAAGGAGGATGGTCACTGCTTAGTAGTATTGAGATTCGTTTCAGTTAATAGTTTCAGAGTTGATTTTTCAAGAAAACGTGTAAAATCTTTGCAAAATTTGTTGTTTGAGTTCTACTCAATATTGTTTTAGATTATTTGGTGGAGACAGGTTTTTATAGAAATCCATTAGTCATTGAATATAGCTCTTTAAATAAAGCCATGTTTTTTTTGTTGATTTTTTTTGTCAAAAACAAAAGAGAGAGTTGCAGACTACAATTGAAATCAGAAAAACACTTAGATATATAAGATAAAAAGCATTATGTGAAAAGGGAAAATTAGCTCAAATTGAGTATTTCTTTGCCTGCACTTCAAATGTCAACTGCAGGACGACAAATGCAATTCTCGGGAATGGTTATGTGAAGGGCTATTTACAATGTTGACGGTTTTATTGTGATTATACAGACAACTTATCTGCTGCTGGTGAATTATTGATCGGGATTTATGCGAGTTATTTTCATACTTCCCTGAATGAATCTGTAATTTTTGTATAAATTATTTATTGTTGTATGTTCCCCTCCCTCACATAGACAGATTTTTAATGTTTTGCAGCAATACAGGAGTGCACCCAATATGAATCTTGAAAGTGTGGTCGAGTTTTAGAGGGTGATTTTTACTTTAATAATTCTGGGCCTTAATTGAGACAATGGGTTTCAATGCAACCGGTCTTAGATATAACATCTTTACTTAGTTACCTAATTAAACATCAAAAAAGTTATTAATTTTATTGCTTAATTCTATTTTTTTTTATTATTATTTGTTAGGCAACATGGGAACTGAATTATTAGCAACAAAATTATCCTGATTGACAAATTCTTCATAATGAATGGTTTATGTCACTGGACTTGTTATATCAATAAATTCTATTTAATTCCTTTGCAAAAATAGTTGATGGCCATTATTGACTCCTGCAAATAATTTTGAGACTGCTTGTGATTGATTTAAACACTTCATGCTTATGCTAACATGTTAGATCAAGGCCAGCCACCAAGTAAATATGCAGCTGGCCTGTGATCTAACCTATTTGCCACTCCAAGTATCTTTCCTCATAAAAATTAAGCAGATATTTAAGGTTTTAAAAAGCAGACAATACAAAAATCTATTTTTCTAGTGTTCTCTATTTGCAAAACAAATCGTTTTTCCCTGACTTAATAAGGGTTTGAATAATGACAAAGATAAGGGAAATTATTGTGGTGCACTCTTTTTTTTTGCACATAGACTAGTTCATTTAGCAAAAAGATTTTCTAGATTTGATGAACGGTTTTAATATTATTAGTTACTTTTTATATGGATCGAGCCTTTTTTAATCAGAAGGTCTTTTGTTATAGTTCAATGTTACCTTCTTTTAATTGACCAAAAGCAACATGAAAGAAAAAAAAAATCCTGAAATACTTAACTTTACTTATCTTGTTTTACATTGATTGTGTAGAAAGCTTGTTAATTTCACTATCAATGGCTACTTCCTGGATACTAAACTAGTTATTCGCTGTTGGTTAGTCCCGGCATGTTATCGGCTAATGGGGATCAGACCTAGGACCCTTGGTTCAAGAGGCTGACACTCTACCTCTGCACCACTGTGGCCCAATATATGTTTGATATTACTAAAGCTTATTTATTGATATACATCGTGAAATATTCTTGCTTTCAATGAAATCTAAAGTGAAATGTGTGGTAAATGTTGCTATTTAGGGTGTGTTAAAAAGTTCATCAATACAAGTGAGCTTGATAATATTTTATGACCTTGTTTCTTTGACCTAATTGTTTGCTAGTGGAGAATTTGTTAAGGCAATGGACTTGATGCCTGGGTTTGATCCCCACTGGTACCACCAATTTTGTTGGAGTATTTATAATTTGGCAAGACACTTCAGAGGCGTAAATAGAACAAAGGAATCCCAGGAGAGTTGTGATATAACTTTAAAGTGTTGACATGGTGTTTGAGCACATGCAAGAACTTTTCTTCTGATTATCATATGACAATAAAGAAAAGGCTTTTATAACAGGCTTAAAAAGGCTCCTATTTGCTAAACATTAACTTTTGTAAGTCTTAAATTTGTTACATTTGTAGGGAAACATTCCTGAACACCTATCGAAGATGTAAATAAAGGATTTTTTTTATATTTATAAATCTTGAATCAGCTTTTATTTATTTCATAGATGTCTGTTTATGTTTTGTACTAATTCCCCTGTTGACCTTTACCTACAATATGTTGTTTTGTGGATACTCTACATGGTAAAACTACAGTTTGAGTTCAGGTGTCGTCTATTTTGTTGTTCAGTAGTTTGTGTATTCATTCGTTTTAATGGATCTGGATGAATGAGTCTTTTGATGGGAGGTCCATTGTCAGCTGTAGCAAATCCTTTACATTTGTTGAGAATGGTCTTCAGTCTTAGACTTAGTCCTTTGTTTTGTTCAACTTTACAATTGCTTGTTATTTTCCTCAAATTAATTCTTCCGTTTCCTGCTGGAAGAAAGTGAATCTAACACTATTTTGATCCTTAGAGTGCTGGAACCAACTTCATGCTTATGCAAACAGGTTAGATCAAGCCCAGCCGCTAAGTAAATTGGCAGCTGGCGTGTGATCAAACCTGTTTGCTACTATGAGCATATTCTCTTAACAAAATTTAGCAAATATTTCTTAGCAGATATTTCAGGATTTGGAAAGCAGACATGTTTAAAAACATATATTTTCAGAGGATTACGCAGCATTCTAAGGAATAAAGGGAATTTTTGTACTTGCACATTTGTCAAAAGCTATAAACAAGTCAAATATATATCTGTATCCCTGCCTTCTAGTTAGTGCTAGCCAATTGAACTAATTTAGCTGTTTTCAAATGCATGTTATTTTAAGATCACTAGATGCTGATTGCTCTTTGGTACCACGTATTGTTATATCTAGGCAGAAATTGCTTGATGTTTGCAATTCATTTCACGCAGTCTCCAATTGTCTATCTCAACACTACTGTTGGCTTTAATCAGTGAAGACTAGTAGACAAGACAAACAAAATTGATCTAGAGCCATCTTTAACTCATATTGCAGATCATATCATGTGATAGTCTAGTCAAAGTTATTTGTAGGTCAATTTGATTCCTAGGGCTTTTGTATAAATATTTTATCATTACAAAATTCAATATTTCATAGCTGTCGAGGGCATTTATTACTTCGAGTTCCAAAGCTTATTCCACTCTTAAAGCAACAAATACAATTTAACTTGTTTTTGTTTATTGATAGAAGTGCATGGATAACACCAACTTTTTCTGTACATGGCTCTGCAAACATTGACTACATTATGCTCAAAGATTCTCAACCTATGGCATATTGAAGCATACTTAGTAACTTATGCATTTGACTTTGCTTTAATTGCAAATTCTTATTGTGCCTTTGTGTTGACATGAGGAATGATTTCCTCATGTTTTAAGTATTTGTTGCATACATCTACCGATTACCTTATGTTGGACTTTGTACCTGTGTCCCAGAGTAGAAACAGCTAGGATGTTTAGTGAAAGTATTTGGAAATAGATTTATCTGTGTGATATTGGATAAAGAATTGTGACAAAAAGTGAAAGGTCTTATAATCTTCAGGTGTGCAAGACCAAAAATGTATGAAATATTGAAAAAAAACGAAAAAATGTATTTTGAGGGTTCAGTGCAAGACTATACTAAGTGCTTCATAAACATGAAGCACTTACTATAGTATTGGCTGAAACCTTAATTTGGAAATCTTGAATTCATTTACTCCTTGTATTTTGATATATGTAACAGTGTTACAAAAGTGATCTGCTCGAAGGTGCCAAAGATTGTCTTTGTGTTTTAATGAGTTAATTTAAAGATAGTTTAGATAGTTGAAATCAATGACTGTTGTAACTTAATTAGCATAATGTTACTTTTGGCTTTGTTTGTATAATAGTTTACCTCACTTGTTTAGAAGCACCAATAAAATCAAATTTATTTTTAGAAAAACAGCTAAGATATCTGTGTTAATATTTTATAACTTGATAGAGCAATTTCACTTTTTATGATTACCCCCTTATCATATAAGCCAGGTTTGAGAAAAATATAATCCTGAATTGTTACCTTCAAATGTCCCTTTAGGTCAGTCAATGTTTAAAAAGTCTGGCCAAGGATTGAATCATGTCTTTACAAAGATATGAACAAAGAAATAGACCGGCATGTACAATATGTGATCTGATTTTGTAGATATTAGTTACTATTATCTGGATATTATTGGTTGATTAACAATCCAACAAATCATTAAATTAGATCAAACTTTGTATTCAGAGATATTTTGATAACCATGGGTGAAAGTGTTCAGGATTATTCCTGAATATCAGGTTTTTGAGACTTTTGGTCCCTATATAATGCTATAGCAAACATGCCTTTTCAGGATAATAAACTACAGATTTCAGGTTTTTGAAATTCTTTAAATTTCACCCATGGATAACTTCACAGACATTTATTTGGTTATGAATGGTAGAATACTTGGTACCTTTGGACATTCGAATAATGTGTTTTCTCAGATTGTTTTGGGCATTCATTAAACTTTCCATACAAGGAAAGTTTCCCTCTTGCATTAAATTCATACTAATCTTACAAAATGTTGTTATCTACTTGGGTGAAAGTGTTCAGGATTATTCCTGAATTTCAGGTTTTTGAGACTTTTGCTCTATAATGCTATAGCAAACATGCCTTTTCAGGATAATGAACTACAGATTTTAGGTTTTTGAAATTCTTTAACTTTCACCCATGTATCTATCTTTTTTAGGGATGAAGTATTATCCACATGACACACCACTGTTGTTATGTAACTGGTTTGGTGCTCTGAAAGTGTTATTTTTTCACAGATTGAGGGTTCAGTGCATGACTATAGTAAGTTCTTCACTGAAGAAGTTTTGCATTGAACCCTCTTGATGTGAATTAAAAATACTTTTATTTCATCAAGCCATGGCTTTAGTACTTTATTCTGAATCCAGTCAATGCTTGTAATCTATGGATGAGAGATGACATTTTTCTTACAATTCTGTTTGATGTCTTGTTTTTGTGTGTTTTGGATGATTAATGATTATAATAAAAGTTCAATTGCCATATTTTAGCCATTTGTTTAGTTTTGTTGTTGGTAGTACATATTTATTGTTGAAGATCCTTATACAGAAATTTTGTATGGGAAACATTTGAATCGTCTCATTGTTTGATAAGATTTTTCATAACGTTTTTTTTTATTTGTGAAAGGTTCATTTGGTATTGTGCATCTCAATGCATTTTGAAAACATTTTATTTGGTTGGTGGGGGTTGTGATCTTTGGTGTAAAATGGGGCCATCCATTTGACAAACCTTTTGATAACTATATCTTTGATATTATCCCATGAATTGAATGAGATACTTGACTTCATTTCACATCAGTAAATGCAAAGCTTTTGCAGCAATGTTATAATCTAAAGTGATCCATCCCCATTTCCTCTTTTGTATCAATATTTTTTGTTTGTTTGGTTTTAAAACATGAACCAATATTGAATTCTTTGGTAGCAGGTTTAGAATTCCTAGTTTAACCCTTTCCCAAATGACAATTTTTCTCCTGTCCCAAATTGAAAGAGTTTGCAGACGACATTTCAAAATGTGATGAAATTGAAAAATATTCTTCAGATAGAGCAGAAAACGTTGTGAGAAAAGGAGAAATTGTAGCGTAAGTTTTTAAGATCCTGTTTAGAGTAAATTAATATGTATTTAGACCAAAAGAGGTGTTGCTTTTTTTTAATCAACTGCATATAGACATATTGGTTCTTCCTGAAATAATATTCCTTTGAAAACTTCTCTTTTATGTATTTCATACAACAATACAAAAATATATTGCTTCAACAACGCTTTACTTTGACTTGAAATTTACTTATCTGTGAGCAAGCAACTTTAACCTATCTTTTTTAATAGAAGACACATCCTTTCAAATTGCGTATTGAGTGCAAGACCTGTTAGTCCTTCACAACTCAAAGGTTAAATGCAGGACTATACTAAGTGCTTCACAAACATGAAGCACTAACTATAGTATTGCATTGAACCATCGATCTGTGAAGCTCTTACTGTAGTTTTGCATTGAACCCTTGATATAGAAAAATACTCAAGTTTTATTAATCAAGATCACTTCTCTGCCTTAAGGAGTTATCGAGGAGGTATTCTTTAAAAGAGAAAAGGCATTGCTCTTTAGTAGTTTTGTAGGTTTTGTAGTTTTGAAAGTGCTTTTTCTCATGTGCGTGGACAATTTCTCTTGGGTGATCAAGCAATTTTATCCCAATATTGCAAAGAGAATTTCTTTCTGTCATGCTTAAATTCACTATCTGCTGTTGCATTTTTAATTTGGACTTTATGGTGGACTATTGGTTGAGATACACATAATTGTATGCAGTTGCTGGACTGGGTCATCTAGATGGGTATTTGAAGCTGTGTGTATGAAATCTACATATAAGAAAGTATTTAGCTTAGTTACTACAATACTATGAATACATAGTAATATGTACAATAAATGTAAATAAAATGATAATTAAGTATGTTTAGTGAAGACCTTGCTTGATTTTTAAGACATCTGATCTGATTACTGTTTCTCTCTTATATCGGAAAAAAGAAGAAAGTTAACTTAGATTGTATATGTATGGTTTTACTTGTCCTTCAGTTTTCTTA